>CM019150.1:109705823-110280258 GCA_009733165.1 Naja naja | reverse complement strand
AGGTTTAGGCTTCTTGATTGCTTTAACCTTGGCATCAGTAGGATGGATGCCATGCTTGTCAATCATATACCCCAGGAACTCAACTCTGTCTGTTTTGAGTTTACATTTGTCTTCCTTGACTTTTAAACTCGCTGAATCTGGTAGGACTTCTGAGTCTTTTTCTGAAGCTGAGTGTCATTTTCAGCAGAGATTAATACATCATCAAAATAAGGCATTACCCTGGCAGTCCGCAACATCTTTCCATGCAATGCCAAAACGCTTACTCCAAATTGTAGTCTTTTATATTTGAAGCTCTTGCCTTCATGAGTTGTTTGTGCCTCTGCAGTGGCATCATCAACTGTTAATTGTTGATATGCCTGAGCTAAGTCCAGTTTAGCAAATACTGTACCCCTGCCAAGGGAATGGAGCAGATGATGCACAACTGGTACAGGATATGCGCTTCGCCGCAGCCAAGATGGTTAAGTGTGTAGTCACCACAGATTCTCACTGACCCATCAGCCTTAACTGGTGTGACTATGGGTGTTTCTCTGGTCAGTAGGCTCTAAAACCCCTTGAGCAATGAGCTTATCTAATTGTGCATCAATTTTCCCTTTAAAGCAAATGGGACTTCTGGGCTTTAAACGAATTGGGGGCACCTTGGGTTCAGGCTGAAAGCAATAGGGGTCCCCATATACTTGCCCAGTCCTTCGCTGAAGACCTCTGGAAACTCAGACTTCAAGGACTCTTCCCAGTCAGAACTGCTCACGTGATGGATGCCAGTCACCTCGATGCCAAGTGGCTTGAACCACTCAAGTCCCAGCAAACTTGGGCGATCCTTGTCCACGATGGTCAGGGGCAAACGCTTGATGTGGCCTTTAAACTGCACGCTGAAATCTCTCGCAACTACTGGAATCTTGTTCCCTTGGTAGTCTTTGAGAGTCAGTGCTTGCTTCTGAAATGCTTTTTCTGAATTCTGGGAGAACTGTGGATAGTGTCCCATGACACCATAGATAAATAAGAGCCTGAGTCCACTTCCATTTGGCAAGGCCTTCCTTCAATAAACACTTTCGCAGTGTACTTTTCTGCTATTTAGGGTGAAGAATGACCAATGGTGATTGTTTGGTGCGCGTTTCATTCTTGCCATTTGCTTTAAATTTGCCCCATTTTTCAAGGAAATTGTTGGGCTTAAAGTCTCTATCAGGAAATTTCTTCCTAACTGGTGGAGTTCTGGATGATTTGCAGACTCTGGCTATGTGACCCCGTTTCTCCAACATAGGCAAATGGAGTCAAAGAACTTGCATTCAGCGGGGTGCCCCCACAGCCTCTGCAATAGAACCCTTGCCTTTTTTCCCAGAGTCTTTCTTTTCTTCTCCATTCTGAGTTTAAAAATCCTCCTCTGTCTCACTGCCATCAGAATCAGAGTTTGTTCACAATGAGCTGTTGTGGATTTTTCCCCATCAGAATGGCTTGAGGCCTGGCTTGAGGCCTTGTTAATCTTTTCATGGCTGCAGCTGAGGACTTGGTGGCTTCGCTGAAACAGCTTCTTCAATGGCCTCTTTAAACGTGATCTTAGGTTTCATTAAAAGTTTGCTTTGTAAGACCTTATCTTTTAGGCCTAAAACAAACCGATCATGCGATGGCCTCTTCTAAGTTGGTAAAGTCACAAGCACCCCCAATGTCCCTTACTTGCCACGAAGTCATTAACATTCTCGCTATCCCCTTGATCCCCACGGTAAAATTCGTGTCTCTTAATGAGGCACGATACTTGTGGGGCGTAATGGGCTCTTAAAAGTTTCTTTAAATCGGGCCATTCCATTACCTTCAGCTCTGCTGCTCCCGCCAACGCTTCACCATTTTGAAGACTGCCGGATCGCAGTGCGCGTGAGAAAGACCGCCCTCTTCCGCTCTCGGGATGCCGGGCGATCGCCCTCCAGGAACATGTGGAAACGATCCGCGATATTTTCCCAGTCTTCCATCGCCGGATCGAACGGTGCTGGGGGGTGTTCAGCGCAGCCATCTCGCCAGTTGCTTGTTCTGCCGGGCCGTCTTCTCTTCAGGGAGATCCCATCCTCGTCACCAGTGTTAAGTTTGCATGAAGAGTCAGACGCGAGGAGTTCCAGCAAAGAAGTTTATTAGTGACTACAGCTCGAATGGACCCGTCCTGGCTTGGCTACGGCTGATTCTTATAGCCTGCAGCTGTAGCTGCCAGCCAATGGGAGTGCAGGGTTTCTTCCCGCACTATTTAAACCAATACCATTTGACATTTTACAAGAACAGTTCAAATAAACCAATAACATTCAAACCTACATACATAACAGTAACCATAAAGTTATTGTGTTAAAATTGCTATCTTGTGGCAGGCATCAAATATGAAATCTTTTGGTTTTCAGGTTTTAAGCCCTGTATAAACACCACTCCATATTTTTATGAAATTCTGTTGATAATACATTCTGTCACCAATTAGCTATTACATGCTTTTAAATACCCTATAAAATGACAGTGTTATTATAAGATATCATCAAATATAACTGACTGAATATAATGGAAAGAAAAATATTCAGAAATAAAGATATGGTAAATATTTGATAACAACTTTGACAAGGGAGAATTTTTTTTAAAGAGAGCCAATTAGTTTCTTCTGGATTTATGTTTTAAATGGAAGGCTGACAAAATATCACATGGTGTAAAGGTGAAAGATTTCTTGGATGAACTTAGATTTGAATTTGAAAGCATTACAGTCTTCTTTATTGTCACTTGTTACTTTCGTCACCACTTTAGGTCAAAATTTCACCAATTAATTTATAACATATTAAATCCTAATCACCAAAAACAAAATAAATAAATAAAAATAACAATCAAATATAATGTGTTCAGAGGTGGTATTCAGCAGGTTCTGACCTGTTCTGGAGAACCAGTAGCAGAAATTTTGAGTAGTTCAGAGAACTGGCAAATACCACCTCTGATTGGAGATTTTACAGTAACCTTCCCTTGCCACTCCCACCAAGCCACACCCACAGAACTGGTAGTAACAAAATTTGAATCCCACCAGTGAATGTGTTGGTGGTCTCCAATAGTATGCAGATTTAGAATGTGCATTTGAATTATATTCATCAGCACAGCCTTTATATATCTACCTGCAGATATGTCCCATTGAGTTTGGTAGTCTTTCCTTCCATGTACATTTGCATAATAGGCACACAGTGTTCATTCGCCATGAAAGAGCAGTCCAGTGACAGTTTGGCTATTTTGAAATTGAGAAATCGACTTTGCAAATAGAAAAAGGGAAAGGTGAAGAGTATAGAAAATACATACACATGGAGCAAAGTTGCTTTCCAGAGGAATTTGAAAAGTAATTTTATTTTAAAGAGATAATGTCCCTTAGAAATTTGGGAGAGGCAGAGAGAAATTAGCCAGAGAAAAGGAAGGTAATTTAAATTCCCTTGTCACTGTTTACAGTTTTATCCTCTCCTTTCTCCCTTTTCATGCCATTATTTGTGAGAAAGCCTTCAGTATTCTTACCAGGGAGAGTGGCTCTTTTGAAATCTAACTGCTTTGAAGTAGTGAATATAACAAGTAGCCATCTACGGCAATATGTGGCACTGCTGTGTTTATTTTGAAAAAAGAAACTCCCCTTGGCTAACCATTATGGAACCAATACAGATAGTCCTCACTTATAAACGGTACATTTAGTGACCATTCGAAGTTACAATGGCACTGAAAAAAGTGACTTAAGATCATGTTTCTTGCTTACATTTTTTGCAGCATCCCCATGGTCACGTGATCAAAATTCAGATGCTTTGGCAACTGATTCATATTTATGATGGTTGCTGTGTCGCAGGGTCATGTGTTCACCTTTTGTGACCTCCTGACCAGCAAAGTCAATGGGGAAGCCAGATTCACTTAACAACCGTATTACTAATTTTACAACTGCAGTGAGTCACTTAACAACTATGGCAAGAAAGGCATAATATGGGACAAAATTCACTTAACAAATGAATTCTGCTTAGCAACAAAATTTTTCAACTCAATTGTGGTTGTAAGTCAAGGACTACCTATACTTCAGATTTTTTTTAAACTGACACCTTAAATTCTGCATCAATGAATTCTGCAAAATCTCAAAACACTTTCATGAATGGAAGACTAAACATTATAAAGACACATCCAATTAAAGATGTGTATGCAATCCTAGCCATATTAATTCAGTAACGTGTAAGTCTCATAACTTACATAAAAATTTAGAAGTGGATTGTTAGAAAGGTTTTACATCTCTTGAACTGCATGTGGATATATTATCCCACATAGAATTTAAAAAAATCAGAGTAATTTGTGAATCTTGATTTTACCTAGCATGACTTTCTTTAAAGGATCAAGGGAATTACTCTGGTGAAATTTGGAAAATTTCAGAAGAGATCCCTGTAACCTGTTAAAGGAGTGTAGTTCTCCTTGAGGGGAAATGACTTTCAGTATGGTTCACCTCTGCAATGTTTCTACAGCCTAAGGGTAAACATGTTAACTCAGACTTAAAATGACTATTCAGACCATGTTCTTGAGCAGCTTAAATAGATTTAAATGGGCTGAAAGACTTCCAGGACTGTTGTGCTCCAAGTCTGTGATATATAATATGCATGAATTAACGCTTGATTTTGTGTTGATCTTTAGCTGTTAGCAAATAATCAGTGAAAGTAATTATTTGCCTTTTTATATCACTGTAAAAAAAAAACCCACCCAGCAATCTATCTACTTGGCGCCTGTACAGAATAATTAGAATTTGCAGTTGGGGAGGGATTATTTCATTCCATTCTCTTGAACCCCTAAGATAATGTTGAAAAAGGTTAAGCCGAGGAGCTCATGACTGAACCAAAGACATATACAATCCTGGAGACGGAGTATGGATTTGATTGAAATCCAAAGCTAGCATCCTACCCAGGCACTGCATTGGTTCTCCTGTGCAATTCTTGACTTCATTAGATTAGACCCTATAATAGAATATATTGAACTGGATCCTATTTATGGATATTAACTCACAGTATATATCAGTCACAATATAATGATAATACAGTAGCATTCCTTCACTGACCCTGGCACAAGTTTTATGATGTTATGTGAGATCTATACTAGTAAAAAAACAATAATGAAGGACCAGTTCACTCTATCTGTGTGGAATGCTTTGTTTTGTTTTGTTTTAACAGTGCTATGTTGTTTTAACTCTCATTCATTTGATTTTATGCTTTCTTTGGGGATGGGTCCTTTCTTTTTGACAGTTGAGGCAAACGAGGGAAGGAGAGGCACCCTGTCAGATGGTGAATTGAAACTGAGGCAGCGGTTGTCATGGCAATGCCAAGTTGCATCCAATTGCTATGGTAACTGAAGTTTGAAAAAGACAATAAGGCAAGAAAATAAATCACATGATATAACTTATTTTAATGAAGAATATAAAATAAGAGCAGTTTTTCAATGAAAGAATAACCAGTAAAAGCAGTTCTGTGCTGCTATTTGTTATTATTAAGTCTGTAAACACACACGCGCGCGCGCGCGCACACACACACACACACACACACACACAGAAGAGAGAGTCAGAGAGAAAATTGTGTAATTCCATGTATGGAGGCAAACTGATAAATGAATATGAATACAATCTTGCAAGTAATACATTGGTGCTGGCATTTGTTTAGATTTGTTTTCCCATGCTAGTCTGAAGGGTCAGAACAGTTTACAGCAGCTTAAATCTGCTTGCATTAATTGGTACTTGAGGTAACAAGGTGATTAAAGTAGATGCATCTGTACATATCAAAAAATCCCAGTACCTTACGCCAGCTTTAAAAACACTCATTTAATTAGGCTACTTTTCGTAGCCTAAACCATAACATGAAACTGTTGCTGAGACTGTGTAAGGTACAGAACGTCCTGAGAAACTGCTAGAATGGATTTATTTAAAACAACAATGTACTTTCAAAGGATAAAATCATATGTACAATTTAATTATATCAATCCCTGTCTAATGTATGACTGGAAGGGAGGAAGCTTTGCTCATATGGTGTTTACAACTTGCATTCCCTATGTCTTTCTGTAAATGCAAGTGTGTAGGATGGCATTCTCCAATAAGAGAAAAAAATACAGAAGAAACTAGATCTTTCAATAGCAATAGCAGTTAGACTTATATACACCTTCACAGTGCTTTACAGCCCTCACTAAGCAATTTACAGAGTCAGCATATTGCCCCATTCTGGGTCAGCATGTTGCCCCAGTCTGGGTCCTTGTTTTACTGACCTTGGAAGGATGGAAGGCTGAGTCAATCTTGAGCCATTGAGATCGAGCTGCCAAACTGCAGGCAGCAGGCAGTAAGCAGAAGTAGCCTGGAGCACTGCATTCTAACCACTGTGCCACCATAGCTTTTTCAAGTAACCAGATCAATTGTGGGGATTATGTGTACATAATTACTTGTGTGGTCTAAGAATGTTTTGGTCATTATCATTAAAAGAAGTAAAAACATTATATTTCCTTACCAAATGGAGAAGAGAATGCTGCTCCTTCACTTTGGAATGTGAATTAATGGTCAATTTCATCTCAGCAAGTCCTCGCCCTTCCTTCCCAGCACAGTGCCTTGCCTTGCACTCCCAGAGCTGGTGGGATTTGAAGCCCAAAATACCTGGAGGATACCAGTTTGCCTATGCTGGATATAAGCCAAAGCATCAGCAAAGCACTAGCAATAGCAATAGGACTTAGACTTACATATCACTTCATAGTGCTTTACAGCCCTCTCTAAACAGTTTACAAAATCAGCATATTGCCCCCAACAAAAGAGTAATAATACTTCTGAATAGCAGGGAGCTGATGAAGACTACCATAGGAGAAAGCACTTACTCCCTGACTCATGTCCTTGTCACTCAGTTTTCCATCATAGGAACTGAGGGCTGGACTAGGTCTGTTAGATAAAAAAAACTATGTTGTTATGTGGTATGAACTATATGCCCTATGTGTCTGAAGTCTTTTTGTTATGTATGCAGGTTTGAATGTCATTGGTTTAGTTTGAACTGTTCTTGTAAAATGTCAGAAATGATTGGTTTAAAAAGTGCGGGAAAATCCTGCACTCTGATTGGCTGGCAACTGCGGCTGCTGGCTATAAGTAGCAGCTGCAGCCCAGCCAAATCGGGTCTGTTATGAGCTGTAGTCACTAATAAACTCTTCACTGAAGCACTCCATGTCTGACTCTTCATGCAAACTTAACACTGGCGATGAAGGTGGGATCCTTCCTGAAGAGAAGACGACGCGGAAAACAAGCTGAGAGAGATGGCTGCGCTGAACACCCCCCCAGCCCCATTCAGTCCGACAGCAGAAGACTGGGACTCGTATGCGGATCGTTTCCAAATGTATTTGGAGGGAAACGATCTCGCCGACATTTCTGAGAAGCGGAAGAGGGCGGTCTTTCTTACGCACTGTGGTCCGGCAGTTTTCAAGATGGCGAAAGCATTGGCGGGAGCTGCAGACGTGAAGGTAATGGACTGGCCCGACTTAGAAAAGCTTTTAAGAGCCCATTACGCCCCACAAGTATCGTGCCTCATTAAGAGACATGAGTTTTACCATCGGGATCAAGGGGAAAGCGCGTTAACGACTTTGGCAAGTTTAAGAGACATTGGGGGTGCATGCGAGTTTAACAACTTGGAAGAGGCCATGCGCGATCAATTTGTTCTAGGCCTCAAAGACAAGGTGCTTCAGAGCAAATTATTATTAAAACCTAAGATCACGCTGAAGGAAGCCATAGAAGAGGCCTCCTCAGCGGAAGCCACCAAGTCCTCAGCAGCAGCCATGAAGAAAATTAACAAGGCCTCAAGCCATCCTGATGTGGAAAAGTCCACAACAACTCATTGCGAGCAAATAGATTCTGAGTCAGACTGTAGTGAGGTGGAGGAAGGAATTTATAGACTCAGAATGGAGAGGAAAAAGAAAGACCTGGGAAGAAAGAGGCAAGATTTTTACTGCAGAGGTTGTGGGGAGCCACCCCACACTGAATGCAAGTTTCTTGATACCATCTGCCTTCGCTGTGAAAAAAGAGGTCATCTAGCAAGAGTCTGCAAATCATCCAGAACTCCACCCAACAGAAGGAAGTTTCCTGACAAAGAATTCAAGTCTAACAACTTCAGTGAGAAAATGGGGCGCAACTCAGAAGCAAATGGGAAGAATGAAACTCATCAAACCGTCACCATTGGTCATTCTTCACCCTTAAGAAGCAGAAAAGTACATGTGAAGGTACTAATTGAAGGAAGGCCTTGCCAAATGGAAGTTGACTCAGGCTCATATTTATCTATGGTGTCATGGGACACTATTCACAGACTACTCCCAAATATTCAGAAGAAGCATTTCCAGAAGCAAGCACTGACTCTTAAAGACTACCAAGGAACAAGATTCCAGTAGTTGGAACAAGAGAATTCAACGTGAAGTTCAAAGGCCACACCAAATGTTTGCCCCTGACCATCGTGGACAAGGATCGCCCAAGCTTGCTGGGACTTGAGTGGTTCAATCCACTAGGCATCGAGGTGACTGGCATCAATCACGTGAGCAGCACTGAATGGGAGGAGGCCTTGAAGTCTGAGTTTCCAGAGGTCTCCAGCAATGGATTGGGCAAGTATATGGGGACCCCTATCACTTTCAACCTAGATCCCAGGGTGCCCCCAATTCGTTTAAAGCCCAGAAGGGTCCCATTTGCATTAAAGGAAAAAATTGATGCACAATTAGACAAACTAATAGCTCAAGGAGTTTTAGAGCCCACTGACCACTCCACATGGGAGACACCCATAGTCACACCAGTCAAGACTGATGGGTCAGTAAGAATCTGTGGAGACTATAAGGGGACATTGAACCATGCACTGCAACAGAGCGCATATCCAGTTCCAGTGGTGCATCATTTATTACATTCACTTGGCAGGGGTACAGTCTTTGCCAAATTGGATCTGGCCCAGGCATATCAACAACTAACAGTTGATGATGCCACTGCAGAGGCCCAAACCATTGTGACTCATAGAGGTGCCTTCAAATGTAAAAGGTTACAGTTTGGAGTAAGCGGGGCACCAGGCATCTTCCAAAGCCTTATGGAAAGGATGCTCCAAGGACTGCCAGGGGTAGTGCCTTACTTTGATGATGTGTTAATCTCTGCTGAAAATGACACTCAGTTACAAGAAAGACTCAGAGAGGTCCTTACCAGATTCAGGAAAGCGGGGTTAAAAGTCAAGGAAGAAAAATGCAGTCTTAAAACTGACAAGGTTGAGTTCCTGGGCTATATGATTGACAAGCATGGCATCCACCCTACCAATGCCAAGGTTCAAGCAATCAAAGAAGCCCCTAGACCTAAATGCAAAACAGATTTGCAAGCATTCTTGGGACTCATTAACATCTATCATATGTTTCTACCTCGGAAGGCAACCATTGCAGAACCCCTACATAGGTTGTTGGACAAAAAATCTGCTTGGGTCTGGGGGAGGAAGGAACAAGCTGCATTTAACAATATCAAGAGACTAATCACGTCTGATGCTGTGCTGATACAGTTCTCTGAGAACTTTCCTGTTGTTCTGACTTGTGATGCCTCCCCTTTTGGAGTGGGGGCGGGGTTTGAGCCACATGCTTCCCAGCAGGAGGGAAGCCCCTATTGCATTTTACTCTCGCACTTTGACCAAAGCAGAGAGGAATTACAGCCAATTGGACAAGGAAGCATTGGCAATTGTTGCAGCTGTCAAGAAATTCCATGAGTATCTATATGGGAGAACATTTACCATTGTCACAGATCACAAACCTTTGTTAGGCATTGTGGCAGGAGACAAACCTACACCCACTATCTTGTCACCAAGAATGCTGAGGTGGACTGAATTTCTTGCTGCTTATTCATACAAGCTCATCCACAAGCCTGGCAAAGACATTGGCCATGCAGATGCCTTGAGTCGCTGCCCACTTCCGTTTCACACTGAGGACGTTGAACTTGAGGCACATCTTTTCCTAGAAACTGTTGCCAAGCTTCCAGTACATGCTGCTGAAATTGCCAGAGAGACTGCCAAAGACACTTTATTGGCTCCTGTTATAGGCTGGATTGAGAAAGGTTGGCCTTTTCAAGATCTACCTCACCTTGCCCAACCTTTTAAATCCAGGCAAACTGAATTATCTGTATTAAGAGGATGTATTTTGTGGGGTAACAGGGTGGTTATTCCTGCAAAACTGCAAAGAGAGGTTTTGGAAATGTTACATGAGGGTCATCCAGGTATTGTAAGGATGAAGGGTTTGGCCAGGAGTTATGTATGGTGGCCAGGTATTGACAAAATGGTTGAAAACTGGGTTGCATCTTGTCCCAAGTGTCAGGTAGTCAGGCCTGCCCCACCTCTTGCCCCCACACAGGAATGGGAATGTCCTAGGGGTCCATGGTCTAGGATTCCCATTGATTTCGCTGGCCCTACCAGAGGGCACACCTTCCTTATTATAGTAGATGCATATTCCAAATGGCTAGAGGTAATCCCTATGGCACCCACCACAACTGATGCTGTTATCAAGCAGCTTAAAAAGCTTTTTGTAACCCACGGGTTACCTGATGTTCTTGTCTCTGACAATGGCCCTCAATTTACATCCAACCTCTTTGAATCCTATCTAGCACAACAGGGTATCAGACATGCCCTCACTGCCCCTGGGCACCCTTCGGCTAACGGCCAGGCTAAACGCATGGTACGTTTTACCAAGGAAAAGCTTCAGCAATTGGGTCCTGGGGACATCACTGAGAAAGTTGAAAAACTTCTTAGTGTTCAGTACATCACTCCTAACTCATCAACTAACTTATCCCCAGCAGAGTTGTTGATGGGTAGGAAACTTAGGTCTCCCCTTGACCGCCTTCATCCCTCTTACGCACCCAACGCACCACTAGATTCCACTAGCAAAGTTGACGTTCAGTGTGGGTGATTCTGTTTATGCTAAGAAACTTATGGGTGAACCTTCATGGATTCCTGCTGAAATAACTCAAATCACAGGCCCTCATTCTTACAGGGTACAAACAGAGGATGGAGTCCTCTGGAGCAGGCACATTGATCAACTTAGATCCAGACTACCTCAGGAACATCGCAATTGTTCCTCTCTAGTTCCCATACCTAATGCCTTTTCTAGGGGAGGGGAGGAGCATGAGGATAATCAGCAAGAATCAACCCCATGTGTAACGAGCCATTACGACAGGAACCATCCCAAAACCTGTCACAATGCCAAAATCCATCCTTACAAGTGGAAGATTGCACATCACTACCTGACTTGGGTGCTGACATTGGGTTGGAGATGGGTTGGGAGGAGAGACCAGATTCTAACAATCAAACAGGGTCTTCTTTCACTGGAAGCCCTAGTAGGGAAATGTCAACAAACACATTTCCTCTCTCACTGGGTGAGAACGTTAAAACTTCTGAACCACGAAGGTATCAAACACGTAAGAGCCCCACCTATTTAAAAGAATACATTAGATAGGTTGGGGTTTGAGTATGGACTGAACCTAGTGGGGAGGGGTGTTATGTATGCAGGTTTGAATGTCATTGGTTTAGTTTGAACTGTTCTTGTAAAATGTCAGAAATGATTGGTTTAAAAAGTGTGGGAAAATCCTGCACTCTGATTGGCTGGCAACTGCGGCTGCTGGCTATAAGTAGCAGCCGCAGCCCAGCCAAATCGGGTCTGTTATGAACTGTAGTCACTAATAAACTCTTCACTGAAGCACTCCGCGTCTGACTCTTCATGCAAACTTAACACTTTTCATGTCCGTTTTGATTTACTATTCTATAAGGAGAAAGTAAATAAAAAGAGCAGGCCTCATCCTTAGTGCTCCATCGCACCAAGTAATAAGCATACAATAAACTAGAATCTTGATTTACTCCACATGAACAACTGCTGCCTAATAACTGCAATAAGTAAGCAGAATGTGTTGTGGGTTGGTCACCCAAATGGATTTGGATAGTCTAATACAAGTTTTCTAAACAATTTCCTTTTGTGTTCATGCTTAGTTGAACATATGGTGGCATGCCTTTGTTTTGTTTGTGTTATCCTTTCTGTTTTTATCATTTGGGCACATTCTCATAAATTGAGCAGAATTGATTCATAACAGCTTTGGCTGTCCAAGAGGTGATTTGTCCAAAAATCAAAGATAATTTAAATTTACAACACATATAAGGTGCCGACATGTTCTTACTTGCTTCTGTATGTGGGAATGATAAAGAGGGATCAGTCTGTGTAAATTCAGGATGTCACATGTTCCAAAAATGCCTATCCAGCATTATACTGCTGGGTTACTCACCATGTTCAGGGTTCACTTCATTAAAATCTGATTGGACACTCCAGAAGGAATCCAGGATGACTACAATCGTAATTCACTTGCTGACGTCCTGGATCGTAACAGGGAATTGTGTAGATTTAGCATGTGGATTTGGGTTTTGGGTGGAGGGGTTGTTTTTACACAAAAGCTTTTTCCAAAGCTGGTAAAGAGATATATACAGGTAGTCCTCAACCACCATGGAGCCAAATTTTTTGTTGTTAAGTAAATTTTATTCCCATTTTATTACTTTTCTTGCCACAGGTATTAAGTGAATTACTGAAGTTGTTAAGTTTGTAACAAGGTTGTTATGTTAGTCCCTTGACTCTGCTTGTCAGAAGGTTTGCAAAAGGTGATCACATGACCCCAGGACACTGCAACCGTCATAAATACATGCTAATTGCCAAGCAGCCAAATTTTGATCACATGATATTGCAATAGTTCTAAATGTGAAAAATGGTCATAACTCACCATTTTCATTGCCGTTGTAACTAAACAATCTGTTGTAGGTTTAGTACTACCTGTACTATGATCTAAAACTGCTATTACACATTTTCAATATGCAGCTGAAATGGGAGACACCCCACTCCCACCCTCCTTTCAGTCTTCTGGCCTCTTCCTCCATCCTGGTCTCTTCATTTTCTCCCACTTATTCTCACCCACCCTTTGCCTGCTCTGAAGTATAAGACTTCAGGTGTGCTGCAATGTAACAACCCAAAGATGATATGGAAGACATGGCCAGCTAGCATTTTATTAGTATTGGATACTAATAAAAGACTTCCATCATTGTTCTTCTGCCAAAGAAGTTCCCTATTAATAACCTCAATGCTTACAGACCAGTGGCACTCACTCCTATCATCATGAAGTGCTTTGAGAAATTGGTCCTCCGGCACATCATTTCTGGTCTTCTGCATACATTTGATAAATACCAGCTTACATACAGAAGAAATAGATCTACAGAGGACGCTATAGCCATCACACTTCACATTGCTCTGACTCACCTAGAACAGCGGGAGGGGGGGGGCCTATGTGAGGATGCTTTTTGTAGATTTTAGTTCTGCATTTAACACAATTCTTCCACATAGAGTAGTGTCTAAACTTCTGGACCTTGGTCTTTCCTATTCAATCTGCCTTTGGATTATGGATTTCCTGTCTGGCTGCTCACAGAGGGTCAGATTAGCTCTTCAGCCCTTATTCTTAACACTGGTACACCACAGGGTTGCATGTTGAGTCCCTTACTCTATACTCTTTATGTGCATGACTGCATTCCCACTCACGCTAGTAATACTATTACTAAATTTGCAGATGATACAACAGTGGTGGGACTCATCTCCAGGGGGGGATGAGTCTGCCTACCAAGGTGAGGTGGACTGGTTGCTTTCATGGTGTGGAGACATAACTTGGTCCTCAACACCAGTAAGACCAAAGAGCTTATACTGGACTACAGAAGCAGCAGATCAGACATCCAGCCCTTGCTTATCAATGGAGACAGAGTGGAGCAAGTGGCCAGTTTTAAGTTTCTACATGTTACCATAAAAGAGGACCTGACCTGGATGCTCACATTGCAGCCCTGGTCAAAAGGGCCCAGCAGAGATTATACTACCTGAGACTTCTCAGAAAACAAATGAATGAAAAACTGCTGGTGACCTTCTACCTCTGCACCATAGAGAGTATCTTAACTTACTGCAGTTCTGTATGGCTTACCAATTGCACAGTGGCAGATAGGACAGCACTCCAGAGGGTTAACGTCATTGCCCAAAAGATCATTGGTTGCCCTCTCCCCTCTTTGGAAGAGTTTTATAGCTCCCGCCGCCTTAAGAAAGTTCAAAACATTTTTAAAGTTCCATCTGGGCACCCTTTTTTTGAACTATTACCATCTGGTAGACAGTACAGAATAAT
This sequence comes from Naja naja, assembly GCA_009733165.1. Classification (NCBI taxonomy): domain Eukaryota; kingdom Metazoa; phylum Chordata; class Lepidosauria; order Squamata; family Elapidae; genus Naja; species Naja naja. Next base: position 110,266,076 of record CM019150.1, on the reverse strand, counting down.
AAAAACAAGAACAAATAGGCTGAAAAACTGCTTCTATCCCAGGGCAGTAGCTCTTTGAATTCTACTGTATAATGCAGTGCTGGTGCGGTGTCAGGGGTTTTCAATTCAATGTGTGGAGTGTGATGTGTGTTTGTGTTTATTTTCATGGTCATGATGTGCACTGAAAATGGTGGTTGATTTTATTGTATGAGGTGCAATACCAATAAAGTAAACTAAACTAAACTTGGAACATATTTTCTGTACTTTATGAATATTGTTACCTGATCTGTCCCTGAATGACAGGTTAGGCATGAGTACCCAATAAAAATGGAAGCAATTATAATCCGCTAAAATGAATCAATAGCAGGTAACTGCATGGAAAATAAATGTTGAAAAAATAAATAGATAGACCTGTTTGCATCGTCTGTTCAGAAATTATACACAAAATAAGTGCCTTCTATATTATCTAAGGTTTGCAGGTTTCTTTAATGGTACTTTCAATGAGGTTTGCTTCACATAAATGGCCAGGAAATCTATGTAATTTCTCTCTGTCTAGCAACAGTTAAAAGAATATGAGCATGGCCAGCAGAAAAAAAATCTAATTATAATTAAAATAATAATTTAGGAAATAATTAGTTTCCATATAATCTCTAAAATGCTAATTTACTTATAGATTTGTTAATATACTTGGTATATTATTGGGCTTTTATTCTATCTTAACTTTATTTGGCTTGTTTACTTGTTTAATTTTGTTTTATTGTAAATTTTCTTTGTTTTAATGTTACTGAGTCCTTAGGGAATACATACAATCGAATAAATAAATAAATAAATAAATAAATTATATCAAATCACTACAGTTTCACATTAACTAAGGAAACCAGGAATTTCCATAGGTGCAACTTCTTTTAATATTGAATAGCAAACTACTCCAGCTGAGAATTATGTGGAAAAAAATGGTTGAGAGAACTTCTTCATGAACTTAAGAACACATGGGAAGTTTTTTATTCAAAATGTCAGATAATCTGATCAAAGATCATTAATATCTCATCTAGCTTGGCTCTGAAGTTATTCTTCATTTTAATAATGAATTATATCTTGTTAAATTGCAAATTCTCCTGCACAATTATTTAAAAATGCATTGGGTTTGATATTTAACTGAATAGCTAGGAAGCAGAATTGACCAACTACCCTAATTTTAAACTATATTATCTAGGATTTACAGATATAAAGAGTAGAATTTAAAAGTGAATTAATAATCTTCTGTCACCTGTCATTTTGTCATCTGAAAGTTTATTTATTTTATTTATGTTTTGTTATTTATCAACTGCCCATCTCCCTCGGAGGAGGTGGGGTTAACGTTTTCTTTCTTTTTCTAAAGATGTTTTGACATTTTGCAAACCTTTCAAAAAAGTTTTACATCCAAATAAACTTCACTTTGTATTGCCTACAACCTATATGTTGTTTTAAATAAGAACACAGACAATTTTCATAAAACATTTAGTTGGGCAGAGAAACCTATTGAGTTCAGTTTCTCATTATACTTCAACCTAGCAATTAACATTAGTGCAGCATTTGTTTCCCCTTTCAGGCTTAAAAGTTTGGGGGAAGGAAGGAAGGAAGGAAGGAAGGAAGGAAGGAAAAGAAAGGAATATTAAAATAGGAGAGTGGGAGTTGGAGAGATTAAATGTAGGCATACTCTGAATAGAAAGCCACAATTATTTATATGCCATCCCAGTAAATACAAATCTATTATCTATTTAGCTGTTCAGGAAAAACTTTTCAATAAACTTAAACTGATGTTTTCCCTTAATATCCCATTCTGGTAGCTATTTTATAACAGTCCTCTTTTTAAAGGGTACATACTCTATGCAAGGGGTCTTCAAACTTGACAGCTTTAAGACTTGTGGACTTCAATTCCCAGAATTCCTCCTCCAGTCATGTTAGCTCAGGAATTCTGGGAGTTGAAGTCCACAAGTCTTAAACTTGCCAAGTTTGAAGACCCTTGCTCTATGCCAAATTTCAACATAAAGAGTCTTTGGAGAGAAGGACAGGATGCTTGAGGTAGCTCATCATCTAATTAGTATAGGGAACTGATCTGTAGCTGTAGCTGTAGCTCTGCTGAAATATACTGCAGTTTTATTCACAGAAAGCATTTATACACTTGCATATATATATATATATATATATATATATATATATATATATATATATATATATATATATATGTAGGTCTTGGTGTATTCGGGTCTTGTCCCGTGTAAGATTGAGAATACCTTGGCAACGTTTCGACGAAATCTCATCCGTCATCTTCAGGCTGGTGTCTTCAGCTTCGTTCTCCTGGGAGAAGTGTGTGATCGTGGCTGTTTTCCCCTTTTAAACTCTAGAGTTGGCTGTGTTGTTACTTCTTGATTGGTTTGTGGAGTTGATGTATGCAGATTGGATGGCTTTTTCCTGAGACCCTGTGTGGCTGAGGTGCTGGCTGTGTGTCTCTCAGCCTTTTGTGTTGTAACGACCTGGGTAATGGGCTGTGTGATGACCTTCTGAGTTCTATTGTTGTGACGTCCTGGGTGTGGTGCTGTAATCTCCTGGGTCGTTGTCTGTGCTGCAACCTCCTGATGTTTTGTGTTGTGATCTCCTGAGTTCTGTGATGTAGTATCCTGGGTGGAAGGCTGTGATATGGCATTCTGGGCCATATATATTTGTTTTCGTAGATTTTCACGGGTAAAGGTATGTAGGTCTTGGTGTATTCGGGTCTTGTCCTGTTCTCCCAGGAGAACGAAGCTGAAGACACCAGCCTGAAGATGACGGATGAGATTTCGTCGAAACGTTGCCAAGGTATTCTCAATCTTACACGGGACAAGACCGAATACACCAAGACCTACATATATATATATATATATATATATATATATATATATATATATACAGATACATACATACATATATAAGCAAATGTACAATTTATGTAACTAGCACATACGGTAAAAGTTTCAGAGATAGATAGATAGATAGATAGATAGATAGATAGATAGTGTGTGTGAGTGTGTAATATATATATATATGGGTGATGTGCTCTACTCAACAGCATTATTTTTCCTTGTGTGGAAGAGAAAACATATACTTGTCATGACCTGCAGTATATACAAATTTATGGCAATACTAAGTGTTTTGATTACTAAGAAAATGGGAACTAAAAGAAGATAAATGGGAGGGTTATTTTTGCTTTAATTTCTTTTTGGCTTCTGCATACTCAGATCTCATTCTGCAAGGCATTCTGCCAAACTTAGTAGAAGAGAAGAACTTCCAATGTGTGGGGATTCAATAACCAGTCATTTGAGTGTCCAAAGATGTCTGACCACATACGTGGCATTCATTACTTTTATACCATTTTTACAAGCAGAAAAGAACAGCATAGATACAGCATTGGGATTGGAGAATAGATCCACATGGGTGAAACCCCTCAATCACATTGGCATAACCCCTCAACCAATCCTTGAAGTTAGTGGTGATGTTAGTAAATGGTATCACCTGTACACCTGGAAAATCAGAGACGTCCCATCCCCATCCCAACAGATAAGAGAATGAATAGAAGATGAGCTCATGGGATAGCAAAAGAGGCCCCCTCCACCAGGCTGCAGTGTGCTGCCAGCTTCTAGTGTCATCCAGGGAAACTCAGTGGCTACCACACCAATGTAACTTGTTAAGTGTTGAGAATTGTGTACTGTTTTTTGGGTTTAAATCAGAATCTCAAAATTGCAATATATACATATAAATATGCTACACACTCTATGCTAATTTTTTTCCTGGAGTTAAAATCTGAAGTTATAAGACTAACTTTGTAAAATCCTTGTCATTTCTATATGTACAGTTGTTAAGGAATGGAACAGAATCCCCAATAATGTATTCAGTAAAGAAAAAAGGGACATTTAAGGAAGATACTTAGAACAGAGAAATATTAATTCTCTAAAACCTGATTCTTTTTTGATGAGAATGTTCTATTTTTAAACCAAAATCTCCAAAATTGCTTTAATGTTTTTAAAGAATTATGTTGGTGGTACATAATATTTTACACAAATCCCTCGGTTTCTAGCACATTTGTGCAAGTGGTAATTGCAGCTGAAGGATCTGGGAATAATTCATAATTATTATTACTGATTATGTGAAATCAAGGTTTATATTAGGAATTATGGTCAAATCATCAGTTTTGGCATCTTCCTTGTGCAGTTCATTACATCACCTCCTTCCTCTGGCACTTTTATATGGATGAATAGGATTTTCAGCTTAGCTCCCTCTGGTCTCTCGTGAAATATGATAGAAGACACTTCACATACAGAAAATCTTTGACTGCAGTGATCCAGCTCTCACTCCTACTTCCATATTCCAAGGCATTTATTTGACTCATGTTTCCTCCATCCTACACTGTCCTGCCCTATTCAGAGAAACAGTAACATTGGCTTTTTAAATTCCACTTGACAGGGGAAGAGAGCAGTCTATACCCTATTTGGCTAACGACACCCCCACCCCAATGCTCCCTCTTTCTCTGTTGCTGGAAATGCTGTTGTTAGTTATAAGTGGAGAGGAAGGTTTGTTTTTCTTCCATTCAGTCATATCCAGTTCTTGGACTAGATAAGTGTCTGCACTTTTCTTGACAAGATTTTTCAGAAGTGGTTCTCCATTGCCCCCTTCCTAGGGCTGAGAGATAATGCTTGGTTCAAAGTCATCCAGCTGGCTTTATGCTTAAGCAGGCTGTGGCTGGTGCAACACTTAGAAAGCAAGGATGAAGTGTTTTCCCCAGCATTCTGTAACATACACATTCCAATTATTTTCACTCAACCCTGATTGTTTTGGAATAACCTACCAAAAGTTTTTGGTCACTGCAGAGATGGGATGTGTCAGAGATGGGAATTATAAGCCTCTCACGCCAGCAGGTAGAACTCTCTAAGCGTAGGCTGTCAGTGATCAGAAAATACCAGTTGCTGCAGGCCAGCCAGAGAAGCAGTTGCTCCTTTCCCTTTGTATCTTTTTGCATCTCTCCTTACAAATCTCTGAGGTCCTGTGAATTGAATAAGAAAGCTTTTGCTAAGAGGGTAGAATTTAGCTTCCTGAGAGGTCTGAGTATCCAGTTTACAGTCAGAAAACACCTCAGGTACAGGAAAAAGCAGGGAGTTTACAAAGTTCTCTCATACTATGGTAAATACTAATAGAAAGACTCCAGCTTGATCACATGTCATATGCAGTAAATAGCAAAGTGCCAGAGGTGGTATTCAGCAGGTTCTGACCAGTTCTGGAGAACCGGTAGTGGAAATTTTGAGTAGTTCAGAGAACCAGCAGATACCATCTCTGACTGGAGATTTTACGGTATCCTTCCCCTGCCACTCCCACCAGGCCACGCCCACAGAACCAGTAGTACAAGAAATTTGAATCCTACCACTGCAAAGTCCTAGCTTTTGGCAACTGGTGCATAAACAACAATGGAGTATTTTTTGTCTGCTTCACTTCAGGACTAGATCACTTGCCATCACTCCAACTCTTGCAACTAGACATGGGTGACCCCTGACTCAGTGTAGATGTGGATATCATTTCTAATCAGGTCCCTAGGTATTCCACGGAGTATCGACCAAAGTTCCTTTAGTCATGATGAAAGATTCCTGCAGCTTTGCTTCTAAAAGTGTGCATTTGTTACAGCTACTACAGTTGCAAGAGGAAAGCTAGGAACCAAAGCAGAGATAAAATTGGACTTTGATGTGTGAGGAAGGAGGGAGATGAACCATGAGGCAGAGAAAAGGATGGGTTGGGGGTAAAAACCTGCCAGTTCTACATGGATAATTTAGTAGTTGGAGAGATTGGTTCATCCTTGCCTTAATAACCTTGAGAACTCAAATTGCCACTTTTAAGTCAATCTCTACCTACACAGCTGATCAGAAAGTGGAAGTCTGTGGCAACACAATATTCATAATTACAACAATTTTATTTCTCAGCTTTCTAAAGAGAGACAGCTTCCCCTTCACACCCACCCTTGACCAACAATGGAGCTGCCAATAATGGGGGGGTGACACGTTAGTCTTTTCAATTGCTCATTCTGAGCATTTGGTTTAATGCAAAAAGAACCTCTTGCTTAGTATCAGCATGGGATGAACTCAGCTGCAGTTTTGCTGTTCTTTGGATGGCAATCAGCCAGGGCTTACTTGATGACTGTTTTATGTTGCTGAATTGGCTAAAAAAACTGACAAGACTGAGATCCTGGGGCCACCACAAAAGGAAATTGTACCCTTTCTATGGACAATTAATTTATTGAAATTCAATCCACAGTTTTACTGCAACTCATTTATTTATTTTGTATGTTATTTCATCCTTCCTTTGAGAATTTCTAGGCTACATACATACAGTAGCATTATTGTGTCTTATCTTCATTACTGTGCTGTGAATTTTATAGATGTGTAGAACTCTGGTTCTTCTCACTTTTATTTTAAACATCACACATCATAAAATGCTAGGGTGATTTGTTGAAGACACTCAAATGTGTACAAAAATATGTGTCATTCTACTTGGATCTTTTTTCATCACTTGTATACCTATATTTATCAGAGTGTTCCACTTTACTGCTCACCCCCCAAAATATTTATTTTTCTGGGGTAGGTGATATTAATGAGTATTAAGGATTGTAAAAGGGGCAACAAAAAAGCATTATTGAACAAGGAGACAATTGATTTAGAATGTTCTTCAATTTTTGCTATTCATTTTGTATTCCTTAACATAATTCTGCACGCCTTTTGAATACATGATTCTGGCAACCATCATTGCAAACTGCATCGTTCTGGCCTTGGAGCAGCATCTTCCTGAAGATGATAAGACACCTATGTCTCGCAGATTAGTAAGTTGACTTTGATTTTTATTTGATTTTCCTTTCTTCTAGGTAGCACTGAAGTTTTTCCACGGTATAATTTCAGTCTCAAGGATGATAGATTAGTAGCTATTCAGTTTTGTCTTGACTTGCAGAGCTTGGGGGAGTTATCATGATTTAGAATAGTCCTCCAGTCTTTTAGCAAAGTCTGAATATTTTTGTTGTAACTGCAGAGTTCCAACCCTAGTTGGCACAGAACACTTTGCTCTTATTTCTTCTGAAAATTAGTCTAGGCCAAGTTACCATTTTCCTGGTTGTACAGGACAAGAAACTACAAAATGGCTGGGAGCATACAATAAATTAAGGCAAAAGACTGGGGTACGAGAATCAGGATTTATTCCCAAATTTTGTTGTTTGAAACTGTTTCTGCATTGAGCCATTCTGAATTTGAACAAATTAAGCTTATAAATTACTAGAAAGTAAATGTATGTGATGGGGAGATAAGATAATGATAGATGCCAACTTGTCATCAGATGAGTGGATTATGCCAACACTATTAAAATGTACCATATGATCAAAGTCAGGGCTGTCAAACTCGCAGCCCGCGGGCTGGATGTGTCACATGCTGGCCATGCCCCCACCTAGTTTAGCAAAGGGGGAAAAAGTCCCGATACATCATGTGACACTGCCATGAAAACACGAATCTGACACCCCTGATCTAAGTAATTGGAATTCTACTGGTTTTTATTGTTGCTTTAAACAAGTATATGGGTATGGGGGAGAGAGGGAGGGAGGGAAAGAGGGGGAGGGAGAGAGAGAACTAACAGGTGAGAAGATTTTCACTACAAAGAGCCTAAGCTTAATATTTAAAATCTTTCAGTCGCATATGAAGTGTGGCACTTAAAAAGAAATTCATTGGATGTTGACATGTCATCCTACTTAAAAATTCAAAATTCTTCTGAAATCAATAAGACTGGTTAGGTCTTGACTGGATTATTAATCAGAACTAATGATTTGGTTTTACTGAATATATTCTGAAAAAGTTCAAGATCATCTCAGGAAATAGTTTAAGTCTGACCTTATTAAATCCTACTGAATTCAGTTGTATTGAATAAACAGTTAATCTAAACTCAAATTAGGAATTAGAAATTGAAGTTAGGAAGCTCCAAAAATTTCTCCTTGACATTTGCTAATTACAATTTCTGATCTGTTTGTTTCCTCTATTATTGTAGGAAAAGACAGAACCATATTTTATTGGGATTTTTTGCTTCGAAGCTGGCATTAAAATAGTTGCATTGGGATTCGTTTTCCACAAGGGTTCATACCTGCGAAATGGATGGAATGTCATGGATTTCATTGTGGTCCTAAGTGGGTAAGTTTATCTTATTCATAGTCATTGCATTATTTAAAGCTGCTGAGAATGTTTTTGGAGTGTTAATGTGTGCAAGAACATTTTCTTTTTTTAAAGTAAAAATCAGGTTCAAGTGAGAGAATTTGCAATAGAAAGGAAAGGGATACTTAACTGTTTTTCTAACTATCTGCTTCATTAATCATTCCTTAAGCCTGATCACCTCCACCTCCATAAGGTTTTTTTTTAAACTTATTATTTGTTGTTTATTAACAAGTTTTAGAAAAATGAATGTAGTGAATATAAAATTTTTAAATATGCAAAAAGGGAAAGAAATTCACGACAAACTACAAACACAAAACAAACAAAAAACTAATAGAGAGGGTGAAACGATTGATGTAAATCATATATTAATCAAACATCAAACAAATTTATAAATTCATCTGAGCTGGTAAAATTAATGCTTGTCTGACATTACAAAGTCTGACATTATCAAAGTATCATGAAAAAGTCCTTGGTGGCTCAGGCTGTTAAATGCCTGCTCTTAAGATCCAGCTGTCTACAATTACTGTAGGCTCAAATCCCACCAGGCTCAAGGTTGACTCAGCCTTCCATCCTCTCGGGGTAGGTAAATTGAGGACCCAAGATTGTTGGGGGCAATTAGCTGACCTTGTAAAAATGCCGCTTAGTAATAAGCAGGCATATACAATGGAATGAAGGCTATTGCTGAGCGCACTGGGTTGTGCTCCAAAAATTGTAAGCCGCCCTGAGTCTTCGGAGAAGGGCGGCATATAAATGTAATTAAAAAAAAATCTACATCACAGAGAAAAACAAAGCAAAGGCAAAAAACATCACGATACTATATCTGATTCTTATATTTGATAAGAGTCAAATATAGCTGAACTCAAGGAAAATGTTCCTATTCTCAAATGGTAATTTTAATTTTCTAGTTCCTAAAGCATGAAAGAAAATTCTGTAGATCCTACACATCTTGACTTGTGAGGTCTTTTAATCTGTGAATTACCAATTTATTCCATGTGTAGCAAAGTACTAATCTTTTGTGCTGTTATCTGAAGAGGCTTTATTGTAAGGCATAACATTGGTAAGACAAGAACCCGCTCTTTACAGGCCAGCTAAGCAACTGTTATGTCAATCCTGAGGAAGTACCAATAATGAAGCAACACATAAATGTTCAGTGATTTGAAAAGATGGGAGGAAAGAGCATAGGATTAAAAACATTGGGCTGTAGATTTATATATAGGCTTGATTTATGTATACTGCAATAAACGGATTTTCTCTGTAAATATGATTTCATTCTTGTCAGCTATAAAGGAACTAATGTAGCTGTGTGATGACTGAACTTTTGTTGTAAGTAAATTCTTGAAAGTGAGGGTTACTTGTCTGGAGAGTTGAGATTTATTGCTGTGTCTGATATGAAACTTGACACTAATGTCATTATTTCTTAAATTTTTCCATCTGCCTTTCTCTTCCCAAGTCTCTTTATTGGCAGACCTGAAAATGAGAGGGAAGAAAAAGTAACATGCTAATTAGAACTCTAAAAGGGATTTTGTTGATTTACAGCCCTTCAAACAACCTTCTTCTATAGCAGGGGTCCCCAACCCCGGTCTGCAGCCTGGACTTGGTCTGCGGTCCATTGGGAACCAGGTTGTGACAAGCATAGGCAAGCACACAAAACTCCATTTGCCTAAGTAGCAGGCATGTACACAAAACCATCTCTTCTCCCCCTGCTGCAGCTGACCAGCAGTGCCACCACTGTCGGTCTGCACAGTTAGAAAGGTTGGGGACTCTATAAGAATCAAAATTGGAAAAAAGGAAGCTCTGGTTCCAGTTTTCAAAATTTCTCTATATTTTTTGTGAGATCAGCAGCCATTCATCCTCATCACAGATTAATTTTCTTGTCTGGTAAGAAGGCAAAGCCTGCCCTGTTTAATTTGCTCTGGAAATAAGACAGGTGGCTTTCTTTCCAAAACAATTGAATTAATGTATCAAGAGATAGCTGAAGCAATATTCAACTTAGTACCTGATACTAACTTTATTAGATAGTGTGCAGAAGCTGCAATAACATGCAGAACTTGAACATTTTTCCTGAATAACTCATTTAAAACACATTTAATAAACCACTTTAAGTTATTTGCACATCCTTTTGTATTGATACCTTTTTAATGTAGAATTGAAAGGCACAACCACTTCATAGACATTCAATTATCTGGCAGATATATTGTTAGGTCCCCTAAAAATCAATATAGTTGATATGTTTCGCACTGCTTTGAAAGACACGGTGTTAACAATCCCTATAGGGCACATTTAAGAAAGGTTTGGAGAAACTTACAGAATGCTTGCTCAATGGATTACCAGTGATGATCAGATCAAGCTGATATATCAATACATTTCATTGTTTAACATTAGATTGTATTCTCTCTCTCTCCGAATTACATAAGTGTGTATGCATGCAGGCACAAATGGACATGACATACACAACACAAGTTGGAAGTATTATGAGTATTTTTGGGCAAAATATACTTTGAATAGATCAAGATGTAGTGCAGTAGTTAAGGTACTGGGTTAGAAACTGGAAGATTCTAACTCCCACCTAGCACAAAACCAGCCAGGTGATCTTGGGAAAGGTTTCTGAGCCCTAAGAAGTAGGCAGAGGTAAAATTACTTCTGAAAATCTTGCCAAGAAAATTGCAAGGATTTGTCCAGGCAGTCATCAGAAGTTATCATCAATTTGAAGGTACCCTCTCCTCCCCTCTCCAAAAAAAGCCCTTTGGGTATCTTACATTGGCCTCTGGATAATAAAACCTGTATGTTTATGGTTGTGTAAAATATGTAAACATACAAGAGCTACTTCTTTTAGACTGGGTATGCTTATTGGCCTGTGTGGGAGTGAAGAGTGGCTCATGATTTCTTTTGTTTTCTGAAAAAGTCCAGTGCAAACTAGAGAAAATACCTATAGTATTCTCTTCTAGGAGGAGAATTTGACTCTAGAAATTACAGCGGTTTGCTCTTTTGGGCGTTTTTCCTATGTTGGATATGGGGGATATTCAGAGGTACTTTCTAGAATTAGGAGGAAAACTCCTCCTAGTGAATGGAACTCAGAATATGATTCCAGATAACAACTGTGGCTTTTCATAAAGACCTGATTCCAGTTAATCAGGCAATTAGGGATGAGAAAGATCTTCTTCTCAATGTTGGAGATTCACTTCCAATCAAAATAAATAGCATGTTGGCAGGAAACATCATTTAACAGAATAACAGAATAAGGGAGTTGGAAGGGATCTTGGAGAGTTTCTAATCCAACCTCCTGCTCAACAGGAAACCCTATACCATTTCAGATAAATGTTTGTTCAATCTCTTATTAAAAACTTCCGGTGTTGGAGCACGCACAGCTTTTGGAGGCAAGTTGTTCCACCAATTAATTGTTCTCCTTAGTTCTCCTTAGTTCTAGGTTGCTTCTCTCCTTTATGTTTTAATTTATCTATGATATGTTAGTATCATGTAAGTCTTACATTCTTATTAATAAGGCATCCTAGCTTGTTGGGGACTGACTAAGGAATGCCTGAAAGATGAGTATTTATGGCCATTGGTGTCCATTCTTATACCAAAATGGGGAAAAAGTGTGTTCGTGATGTTGCAATAGGTGGAAGATAGATTTACTTCATAGATTCATGGAGCATGTTTGATCATAGACACCTTTCTTGTCTTTCTATATATGCAAATGGAATTGATGAAGAGGTTTCCCTCACTGCCAGCCTGCTTGGATTCTAGACAAGATACAGAGGAAAGAGAGATAGAGTGCTTCTCTCTAATATTATTACTATTTCACCTGTACACTATTCCTAATTGGCTGTAACTGCTAGGCTACTACTTAATAACCAGATTAGACATACAATGTTTACATAAACAGTCAGTGAAGTTTTATCCATCTTCTCCTCTGCTTTATTCTTCCAAGAGCAGAACAACTTTGTCATTGTCTCCAGGGAAGGTGGGCCTAGCTTCACAACTGGAAAAGTATGCGATAGTGCTTTTTGTGATATTGTCTATAATAGATCAGGCAAGGCAAATTGTTTTATGTTCTTCCAAACATCTGACTGAAATTATGACAAATGACAGAAAGTGGAAGAGGGCAGGAATTTGGTAATAACTCTATTGATAGGAATAGGACCTTTTAGATCAGGGGTGTCAACTCATGGCGTCACGGTGGCGTCATGTGACATATTGGGACATTTTCCCCCTTTGCTAAACTGGGCATGGGCGTGGTCAGGGTGTGACACATCCGGCCCGCAGCCCTGTTCTAGATCAACTTGGAGAATGTAGAAAATATACCATATGTGAAGAACTGCATATTTGATTCCAGGCATTTGGAATCTGTGAGACTTTTTCTTTTGCATCATTATAATAAATGCTAAAGTGTGTTTGCTTTTCCCCCCAGTTCCATTCTATTAAGAACTAAGTTGAACTTTACTAGGATTAATCAAAATTTTAGATCTCTGGCTAATGTTTGGTTCATGTAGATAATAATATTGACAGTTGATTTGGATTAAGAATGTATGGATTGTTGGTTATCAAAGTTGTGTTTGGTCTTGGACCATAAATAACTTTTGATTGATTGTTCTTTTGTCAATTTTATTTCGCAACACTGTCATAACTTTTGAAATTTTCACCTTCCCTATTTCTCTACTTGTTTATACTCTCACATTCATTGACAGTGATCTTTATAGAAGGCAATCACAAATTATTTTTTAAAAAATAACTTTGTAGCTTAATGTAATCTGGAATCTGAATCATAATTTCCAGTAGTTCCTGCCATTAGAATCTAGCATCTGGAAGTTAAATTGCCAAGACCAAAGGGCAAAACTTGGACAATAAGAGGTCACTGCCTGTGAGCAGATGCTGAATTAGATTAGGGTAGAAGTGCAGAGATACTTGATGTTTTCCTGAATAGTTCTGTGGCTACATCTGACTTTTTGAAGACTGAATGGAATTCTCTTAGCTGTGCAAAGGCCAATGAAACTTGAGATCCAATTTTTCTCAGAAGAATTATGTGTATGAGAGATTCTGTAATAAGCCTGCCTTATTTTTGTAATGGTATCACTAAACACAGTATTAATTTTAAAACTGATGTGACTCTATCATTTGAAACATAAGATACATCAGTATTATTGTATTTAAAGGGGGGAAAAGTGAAGCAGGTACTTCTTGTTTCTGTTATAAAACAACAAAATCTTTTATCTGGTTGTGTTTATAATTTTTTAAATGATTTTATATGTTTTTCTTAATCTTTGATTGGGAGTCACCCTGAGTTGGCTGAAAGATGGGCAGTAATATAAATGTTTTGAATAAACATGATTGGTATATTGATTAATGTGCCCTTCCTTGTTGCCATATTAATTTAATGTAATCTAATTCTTAATGGATGTCAATGGTTTGAGTTAGGCCAGGTCGGGAAACAAAAACCACAACAAATACTAGATCTCTACTTCATTAATATAGGCGATTTAGAATTTTGAAAGCCTGCCAGTGTTTCCCCTTCCTTCCCTTTTATACCAAAGAGAATCAATGCAAGACAATCTTTAGTTTTTTTCTCACACTTCCTTGTTTTCCCAAGCTAATCCCATATTTTAGTAACGGCTGCAATATGTTTTTCTCAAGATCAGCCTTTTGCTGTCTACAAGAGATTTGTGTTACTCTAATAGTAAGAAGCATTTGTATTTGGAATTCAGAGCCTTATAATTGCAGATAGAAAGAAATAGTTTTGTATGGCAGAAATTATAGTTCAGGGCTTTATGTTTTATAACATTAAGATTATTTCCAGATTTTGGCATGGGTTTATATTGTACAGCCGGCCCAGGAATAGAATGGGCTTTGCAATTTTTTTTCATCTGTGAAGTGGTAGGAGATACATTTTTGAAAGACAAGAATACAAAAGCCTAAATAAGTTCATTACACTGGAAAAGCCCTGTCTTGTTCAAGTGGGTGGCCTCATCTGGCATTCTTCCAATCCCATCATTTAAATGTTGAGGGCATTCTGGACTAGCTGCTTTAGCTGCTTATAGTCCTCCATGGGCTACTGCTTGAGTTATAATTTTTGTTTAAAATCAAGTTGCTGGTTTTTGTTCTTAAATTTGTTAAATATTCTTCTGTTTAAATGCACTGCAACAACTCTGAAACAATGTGTTTGATGTGTGAAATGAATACTTATAATCCTTTCCTAATTTCCTCGTGCGTTACTATTCAAAAACATTTTAACCCATTTTATTAGGATTATTCTTTTTATTTAATTGCATATTATAAACTGAGATAAATATATTTCTGAGAATTAATTACATACCTAAAAACTATGGAAGTAGTGATTAGCTCTCCCTTCCTAAATTGTATCCAGCTGGCCACAACCTACTGAGAGGCTCCAAACGTATCAGTTGAGAAAAAGAGCAGATTTCATGGAAAACTCAGTTTAAAAAATTAAAATGAAAGAAAAGAAAAACTAGAAGACAAAGTACATATTGATTTTCCCTCCCTTTCATCTAACTAGATCAGGGAATAAGTGATAATATAGATAATTCTTGACTTACAACCATTTAACAACTGTTTGAAGTTATGAGAAAAGTGACATGACCAATACTCACATATATGGCGATTGCAGCATCCCCAAGATCAGATGATTGGAGTTTGGATGCTTATCAAATGGGATGTATTTATGATGGTTGCAACATCCTGGGGCCACATGATCACCAGTCTCTACCTTTCCAGGACAGGGGTGGGATTCAACCGGTGTTACTACCGGTTCAGTGGTTATGGGCCTTGGTGGCTCAGGCTGTTAATTGCCTGCACTTAAGTTCCAGCTGCCTACAACTGCTGTAGGCTCTAATCCCACCAGGCTCAAGGTTGACTCAGCCTTCCATCCTCTCGGGGTAGGTAAATTGAGGACCCAAGATTGTTGGGGGCAATAAGCTGACTTTGTAAAAATGCCACTTAGTAATAAGCAGGCATATACAATGGAATGAAGGCTATTGCTGAGCGCACTGGGTTGTGCTCCAAAAATTGTAAGCCGCCCTGAGTCTTCGGAGAAGGGCGGCATATAAATGTAATTAAAAAAAAATCTACATCACAGAGAAAAACAAAGCAAAGGCAAAAAACATCACGATACTATATCTGATTCTTATATTTGATAAGAGTCAAATATAGCTGAACTCAAGGAAAATGTTCCTATTCTATTGCTGAGCACACTGAGTTGTATCCCAAAAATTGTAAGCCGCCCTGAGTCTTTGGAGAAGGGCGGCATATAAATGTAATTTAAATAAAAAATAAAATAAATAAATATGTTTTGCTGCGTGCATGTGTAAGAAAACCTTAGGCTGTGCTGCCTGGACAGCTGAAAAGCGCTGCGCGAAGGTGCACAGCATTTGAAAAGCCTCTTTTTTCCTGCTTTTCCAACCTTAGCTGTGCCGCACAAAGCAGCTGAGGTTGAAAAAGCAGGAAATAAAGGACAGGTAAGAGCCCAGGCAGGTGGGCGGGCCAAACAGCAGCAAACACAGACATGGTTCGGTATCTGCTGCTCTTCAGAGCTACCAGTTCTATAAAACCGGGCAGAACTGGTAGCATCCCACCCCTGTTCCAGGAGCTTCTGACAAGCAAAGTCAATGGGAGAAGCCAGATTCACTTATATGTGATTCGCTTAACAACCGCAGCAAAAAAGGTTATAAATTCAGGCATGCTTCACTTCATTACCATACCACTTAGTGATGGAAATTCCAGTCCCAATTGTGGTTGAAAATAAATATTAAGACCTTAGCTAAAACACTCATAAGCAATTGGATGAATGAAGATTGTCCCCAAGATGGAGGAATTCTTTGAAATCTGCCAGGTGGTTTTTCAATAAGTATAACAGATAACAGATAATCAGAGTTGGAAGGGACCTTATAGGTCATCTAGTCCAACCCCCTGCCCAAGTGAGAGACCCTACACCATTTCTGACAAATGGCAGTCCAATCTCTTCTTGAAGGTCTCAAGTGATGACGCTCCCACAACTTCTGAGGGCAGGCTGTTCCATTGGTGGATTGTTCTCACTGTCAGAAAGTTTCTCCTTTACTCTCTAGTATATTTGACTCCAGTTGCTTATGAAAAGCTTGCAATCTAGTAAAATGACTGTTTGTAAGTGTTAAATTGTACATGACAAACACAGCTTATTAAAAAAAATATGGGGAGAGGGATTATTATTATTTTCTTCTAGTAATGACAAAAAACCACCCCTAATTTGATTTGCAACTCAAAACTGGTCAAACGTTGAAATTGGAATCATTAGCAATCACTAAGTGGGATCAAGTACAGAAAAAAACATTAATTCCTAATTAGCATAATTATCAACATTAGAAAGTTGCTTATTAAACATGCATACAATACAGTATTATCATCTATGAGAAATAAGATACTATTTTGCAATTAATTCTAATTAGCATTTTGACTTGCATTCTTAGCATGGGAAAAACGAGAGGAATATTATCTTAGTGACCCCCTTTGAGTGGAAAGAGCAGCTCCTTGTTGCAGGAAAAAAACTATGCAGCAGTGAAAATGAGAAGTTCCTGATTTACGTTTTAGCTTAGACATGAAATTGTGCTATAAAAACTGCAACCTAAGCTAAAGCGGTTTGTAGTGATCAAGGCAAAGGCATGTTAGCTTGGCTTGTTTCCTGCTGCAAGAAACCAGTTTACTCCTTTCCAAGATGAAAAGCAAGCAAGAAAGCAAATGAAATAAGTAGGTTGAGAGGAGACATAATAAGGACAAATCCAGGTAAATGATGCAGCAAGAAAACAATTGGGGTGACTGTGACTGGAGCTATGAAGGAAGCTCAGGGGAAGCTTTGATGGAGATTTTGCCATGCCAAGATATATAAAAGAAGGATCAGGTCACTTCAATCTTGAGGCCTTTGGAAAACCAGGGTTGGAGGAATCCATTTTTCTTGATATGAGTGTGGGGAAAAATAATTGAGGGTCTGTGTCTTAAATAAAGCCTAGTGAAAGAGAAGGGAGCACAGAAGAGAAGAGCACAAAGCTACAATGACTTCGCTTTATATCCAAATAGCTATAAAGTAGTTCTGTTCTTTCTGGAAGAAGAAAGGAATTGGATACCATTCCCCATGCAGTTTTGAAATGTAAGCAAAGTAGAGAAGGTAGATGGGGCTCTTTATAAGAGCCCTGGTGGTGCAGGCTGTTAAAAACCTAGCACTTAGCTCCAGCTGCCTACAATTAGTGCAGGCTCGAATCCCACCAGACTCAAGGTTGACTCAGCCTTCCATCCTCTCGGGGTAGGTAAATTGAGGATCCAAGATTGTTGGGGGCAATAAGCTGACTTTGTAAAAATGCCACTTAGTAATAAGCAGGCATATACAGTGGAATGAAGGCTATTGCTGAGCGCATTGGGTTGTATCCCAAAAACTGTAAGCTACCCTGAGTCTCTGGAAAAGGGCAGCATATAAATGTGAATTTTTTTAAAAAAGATAAATCTACTTATTTATTTATTTCATTTTTCTCCCAACTTTATTAAAAAATAGTACTTTGTTACCATTAGTAGATTGTCTCTGTTATAAGCAGATACTTGGCTAGTAGATTTTAACAATCACCTAGAGACCCAAAAGTGCTTTTTCCCAAGAGGCAACTGGACTTTCTAGTTTTTCTTTGGAGACATTTTGCTTCCCATCCAAGAAGCTTCTGCAGCTCATTGAAAGCAAAACATCTTCAGAGAACCAGAAAGTCCATTTGCCCCTTGAAAAAGCACTTTTGGGACAGCCATGACCTGGATGACTAAAAATCTCCATAGACAATCCCCTAGACCAGGACTGTCAAACTCATGGCCCACGGACCGGATGCATCATGCCACGCCCACTCCTAGTTTAGCAAAAGGGGAAAAAAGTTGTGATACCACATGGCGATGTAGTGATGACACCCCTGACTTGAGAGTATTTTTACCAATTAAGGATAGGAATGCACCAAATGATTCAAAGGAAACTACAAAATGCAATTTTCAGTTATTCATTAGGTCCCAGAGAACATTCACCATGAAATGTGAATTTCCTATGTAGTACTAAGTACTAGTAGGAACTGAAAACACTGTTAGACCATTAGGAGTTTTGAGAGAAAGTCATGACTGCCACAGTGGAAGGACTGCCACAGTGCAAGAGGTTTGGCCTTCTAGGCATTCCATTTTGTCAACATTATCTTGATGTTACATAATCTTAAAAGAAACATGCATGCTCACATATGCATAAAACTGATTTATTTGGGCAATTCATATTACTTGAATCTACCTTGGGCCATTCTAGGAAGGGGAAATAAAGATTCTCTGAAAGATCCCCTATAATTAGTCTCGCTTGAAAGAGAAATGGGATTAAATTAGAGAAATCTTATAACTAGATACTTTTTAAATTGCTGAAGTAAAAGTTTATTTGTATTTTTTTGCTAAGTAGTTATAAATGGATGGGAGAAGTAGCCATATATTTCCTTGATAATGGAGAAATGGAACAGATGTTCAGAGCTTGCACTCTGTTTATTTCCACTGAGATAGTTTTT
Source organism: Naja naja (assembly GCA_009733165.1). NCBI lineage: Eukaryota > Metazoa > Chordata > Lepidosauria > Squamata > Elapidae > Naja > Naja naja. Next base: position 110,247,325 of record CM019150.1, on the reverse strand, counting down.
TATAAAGGAGGTTAAGGTACCTAAAAATACAAACAGCTGCTTTTGGTTGTCCAAAGGCATATAAAAGCAAAAAATAAAAATAAATAAGAATGTGTTGCAGACTGGTGTTGAGCTAGGGCTCAATTTATTTTAGTTATCTGGGAGGAGTTTGATCCTGTTGGACCTGCTGAAGTGGATGGTGTCCTCATGGCTGTTAGCGTGGCCACCTGTATATTAATTCCACTTTATGCCTGGCTAAAGTCTCTGGAGAGGTGATGTGTAAATTATATTTTAACAGTGATGAATTCTTCTTTGAAAGAGAGGGCCATCCTATTATCTCTTAAGCAGGTAATGGTTCTCCACCTCCTCAAGAAGCCATCAATGGACCCAACTTCTGTACTATTGTCTCATCTTTTTAAGTAAGGTTGTAGAGAAAATGATTCTGTAGCATCTCTAGAGAATTTTGGAGGATATCTAGACCTCTTTCTGTCAGGATTCAGGCCTAGGTATGAGACCAAAGTGGAGTGATTGGGCTTGTGGGTGGCCTCTGGAGAGAACAGGATGGCAGTAGTGCATCTAGCCTTGCTTCTTCTTGACCTCTCAAACAGCAGTGGTATCCTCCCTGTTCCACTACTGGTTTGGTGATCACGTGTGTGTGCGTGCAGCTTTCCCCACACCAGCTAAGACCTATAGCACCAATCAGCTTCTCTTCTTTCTCCTCTCAGCTGATCATTAGAGGCTTTTTTTACTACCAGTTTGATTGAACTGGTCCAAACCGATAGCATACCACCACTGCTCTCAAAGGTTTTTAGTACCTTTGATCAGAATATCCTTCTGAATTGGCTTATGGGGTTGGGAATGGGTGGTACTGTGCTATGCTGGTTCTCTTCCTTCCTCTTGGACTGGCTTCAGTTAATTTTGGGGGAAAGAGGTATAGCCCATGGCCCCAACTTTGAGGCTTCATTCTCCTCTGCTCTTGCCATAGGAGCAGAAGAGGACTTCATTCTTCTGCTCCTGTTTATGGTCTACATAAAACCACTGGGTGAACTCATCTTATGGTATGGGATGAGGTATTATCAGTATTCTGATGAAACCCAGTTTTATATCTCCCCTAATGCTTCCAAAGTAATGCCCCTAGAGGTTCTTCCTTGGAACCCAGAGGCTGCAGGGGTTTGGATGGGGAACAACAGGGTTCAACTGACCTCTAGTTAGACTGAATGGCTTTCGCTATTCCTAGTGCTGGAGAGTTTTCCATCTTTAGTTCTGGATGGGACTTCACTACCCCAGACAGGACCAGTGCATAGTCTAGGCAGTTTCCTGGACTCAAGGCTCTTGTTTGAGGAGCAAGGGATAGCCATAGCCAGGTGGAGCTTTGCCCAACTGAAGTTTCTGCCTTAATGTATTAATGGTTGTATTTCTATTTATACATGTCAATGATTTGTAACATTCCAACCAGTTATCTGAAACATTTATCTATATACAGTATGTATAGTATAGTGGATAAGGCAGAGAGTCTCAGGTTTTTAGTTCACCCTCAGAACAGAAACTGAGACTGGCCCAAATTCACCCAACTGGCTTTCATGCCTAAGGCAGGATTAAACTCAGTTTCCTAGTTTCTAGCCTGGGCGCATTAACTACACTGGTTCTATTTTAAATCATGAATCATAATTTAGCAACCTCTAGATACTAAACATCACTCAGCCTGATAATGATGCCTTCGCTATTAAGCCATTTGTTAGTGTAAGAACTGCAAAAGATACCTTTGCTTTTGGCTTTACAAACCAGCAGTGAGATTAATTAGTAGCAGCAATAAATTAAAATAACTGCTGGCTTTTCTGTTTCTAAGGAAGAGCAGACTTTATCTTAACACATTTTATTGTAACCTGAGATACTTTTGCAACAAGTCCAGAAGCTCATATAGAAAATCCTTTTGATTTTTGTATTAATGCAGAAAATTAACAAATTCATACGTTTTAGCAGATGTAGAATATCCACCCTTAATATCTAAAGCCCAATGCTGTAATGTGAGAATAGAGGTGGTAAGTGTATACAGATTAGAAGTCTCCAAATTTTCATCAAAGAGAAACTGGAGAAGATGTAATACACAATTCCTTTAGATTGTTTAAGAATTGTGTAACAAAATATCCACTATATAGAGTCCAAGTCACCAGAATTTCTGGCTGGAATCACAACCTTCTTCAGTGACTAACTTCTGCATCTGCTCCTTGCAACAGAAATTTTAGTGCTATGTTATCTGGTACAGACTGGCTCTTTGGGGGGGGGGGATGAGGGGGGGGAATCTTTCCTCTGCAGGCAGGAATTCAGTTCCCCTATCAATCTATCCCCAGGTGGTTCCTTGGTATTTGCAACTCTTTGTCTCAGACTGGGTTTCATGTGAGACTCCCTGCTAAGCACAAGACAAAGAAAATGTAAAGCTTCTAAAAGGATGTGTGGAGGGAGGCCAGGAGAATGTGAATGGGATATTATAATTTGGGGAAAGAATGATGTCAGCTGGGATTTCAGGGTGCAGAAGAGACAATAACCTGTTGAGGTAAACTAGACTTGCTAAAATTCATCTTCATCTATCATTTTTACATTATAAATTTTAACAAGTCTACTATTTTGTTAGAGTTTCTTTCCTTAAGTTTTTTTTAACTTTGAAAAATACAGCAATTTGCAAACAACAACAAAATCATCTTCACTTTCTGCTTAAAGTCAGAGTCCCTGTTCTAGGGTTGCTATCATTTTAATTGGGAGGTTCAGGTCTATCCCTCTGCTCAGTCATGACAAAAATTAAAAGTCTCCAGAATTTTACTAAGAATCTCAGAGTCTTGGTTGAACTTACATGCACAGATTAAATAAAGTTCCAATGTGAAAGGCTCTGAAATACACATATAAGTAAGTATATACAGAAGGCACTTCAAAGGGTGGAGTCATATAGTATTAGCTAATCCACATTTGGTCAAGTGGAACTTCCAAACATACTATTTTTATTTGCACATGTGTATAATTGCACATAGCACTTAGACTTATATACCACTTCACAGTGCTTTACAGTTCTGTCTAAGCAGTTTACAGGGTCAGCATATTGCCCCCAACAATCTGGGTCCTCATTTTACTGACCTCAGAAGGATGGAAGGCTGAATCAACCTTGAACTGGTGAGATTCGAATAATCAAACTGCTGGCAGTCAGCAGTCAGCAGAAGTATTCCGACCACTGCACCACCACGGCTCGATATGTAGATTCAATAGCTAGAAAAACTCCTCATACTGTATTGTATTCCCATAGTTTGTTCCATTATTATCGAAAGCAGTGGTTTTGCATCGTGGATGCAGTTGCAGCATCTGAACTGTGCCCAATGCCATTGCATCCATGTAAACATAGTAGCCATTTGTTTATCAATTCTGTGTGGTTTCAGCTAACTTTGCATACCAATAATGAAGTCTGTTTGGCTTTAGTCCTTATTAGAACCAAATTCCTCATGAATCCTCAAATTTATCTGATTTCATCCATCTCTTATATTTTCATTAACAGTAATTACCAAGTGGATAAAATAATTGTGGAGGGAGGGCACACTAAATGGCAAGGCAACATATTCAGTCAAAGCAAGTTTTCAGTTGTGATGGAATAGGAATATAATTTCAAAACTGAAGTCCCTATATCTAGAAAGCTTTCCTCCTGCCACAAATTTCTCTGGCAAGTATGAGGGCATCCCCATTCAGCTTTAATTGGTGAATAGGTAAATAATGGCTAAAACACTCCAGAATATGTCTCGATTCCAAACTACATGCATCTTAGAACTTTTAGAATAAACCTTATGAACTAGGCTCAGTAGCATACAGGTAGTCAGTACAGTTCCTTTAAATAAGTGTAATAGGTTTGTAATATATGTTTAGCAATCTATGTGGGAGAATTTGCAGTTCAACTAACTTTAAAGGCAGTGCTGTATAGAATGTGTTACAATGGCCTAATATTGAGATAACCAGTGCATAAATAACCGGGCTAGAATATTTGTGTTGAAGAACAGCCAGAGCTAAAAACCGGGAATATTGTCATTGGTAAAAAGCAACATATTATCAATTAACAACTAAAAGCTACCCACAACCACCCACTATATAAATGCAACTTGTAGAGCAGCCCAGTGCACATGTTCTGGAGAGAGACAGGATGGGATCCAGCACAAGACTAGAACATTAAACATTATGCTATGATGCTGACATCTTAATTGAAACTGATCTTCTATGTTTTGATCTTCATCAAGTCCACCATTGCATTTGGATGCCAATGTGAGGCTGCACGAATTTCCCTTAACCAGAGGATTCAGATAAATAGATGGCTACCATCAGAATCTTAACCTGGGTTGGAATGAGAAATGGCTGAAATTCTACGGCCAGCATCTTTTCAAGCATCTTCCCTAAGAAGGGGATATTGTGACAATTAGTTATCACATGGGCCAAAGTAAACAGCCAGATAGTAGACCAAATTAGTACCAAACAAAGAACAGATGGAAACTGTATCTTGTGTCAAAAAATAGCTTTCAGCCTTTTTAGTAAAGCAGGTGGGAGAGAGAGGTACAAGAAATTGAATATTAATTATGATATAAATAGAGCTCACATTTGATATATAATACATGGAAATCTTTCATAATAGCCTCATAGCCCCAGCACATCTATTTAACTGAGGCTGCATGACCTTGGAACTATATTCTTGCAATATTTTTTCTTGTCCACTGAGACAGGCCTGACTGTTGTCAGCAACTTGTTGGTAGTTGTTATGAAATTAATTTATAACTATGATTTAGGGAAGACATAGATGCATGAAGCAAACATATGCTTTCATACTCAAATGAATGATATAGGTGTGAATGCGATGGTAAGATACTAAAGTTGTGACCATTGCTATATCATATAACTACCTTGATACCCATGCTTCGCTAGGAAACTATGTGGTCAGTCTTAGTTTTTGGGGAGGAAAATAAGGGGGGAACATTCTGCCTCTGTCTACCCGCATCCCTTGGTATTCATCTGGCTAATATCCTGTCAGTGTGTGAGAAAGCTGAGGGCTGTTTGGAATCTGAAACAGTATTTGCTGTGTGAGCAATAAGGAGATAGCAAGGAGCCCGGGTGTGGCTTAGCTCAACTGTTCTGTACTATAGCTGCTTGGTGCTGTGAAACTAAAACTAAAACTGAAACTCCTCTCCTTTGCTTGTGTTTTGCATTTGGAACATATTTCTTTTCGGGTGGGGAGGGGGAATAGAACTCCTTAGTATCAGAGCATGTTAATAATAATATACAAAATACTAATGCTCTGATGGTCATTTCAAAAAATCCTTTCTTAATGAGCACCTACAAGCCAAGAGGAGCATGGGAAAAGACCCGAACAAGCCAAGACCTGCATACATACATACATACATACATACATACATACATACATACATACATACAAGATACATAATTGTCAAGTTTAGCCTTGTGTTTGAAGGATAAGCTTATTTGAGGATTAAGAAATGGTTAATCTGTTTATCTTTCAACTGGTACAGAGACAAATTCTTACAGCTGTCCTCCCAAAATGAGGATTCCCTAGGAAATGCCTTCCTATGTTACTTTTTCAGTTTCCTCAACTAAACAGGAAAAGTATGAAGTAAGAAAAAAGGACATCGTTAGTTTGATATGAGACATCTGTGATTGTGCTGCAGTTATGCATGGGTTTTTTAAAAACTGATTTAGCTACATTACCTGAACGAACTGAAACGGACAATAAAAGACTTGAGCAATACATAAACATGGATTGGAAACAGGGAAGTTCAATCTGTTTTACAAGGAAAAATAAAATACAGAAAGAACACTGAATGCAACTCTTATAGGATTACTTAAAAGAACACAATAAATAGGTTTTCAGAGGAGTAGGCAATATTAGTCTATTCCTGCAAGAACAGAGACTAGTTGTAATATATTTTAAAGATCAGCAAATTCCTGATAATATATTAAACCTGTATTTCCAAAACTATATGATGCGCTCCTGTACAATTTATTTATTTTTTTATCAATTTTATTTGCCACCCATTTTGTGGCTCAGGTGATTCTGAGCGGCTTATCATGAGAGGACTCGCATTATGTTGTAAGGATTCACCTGCAGATGAAGTTGCTCACTACAAGTAATCCTTGGCTTCGGACCACAACCGAGCCCAAAATTTCTGTTGCTAAGTCAGGCAGTTAAGGGAGTTGTGCCTCATTTTATGACCTTTTTTTGGCACATTGTTCAGTGAATCACTGCAGTTGTTAAGTGAATCTTGTGGGCATTAAGAGAATCTGTTTCCCCACATTGACTTTTTGTGGGAAGCTGGCCCTGGAAGGTTACAGATGGTGACTACATGATCCAGGGACACTGCAACTGTCATAAACACATGCCAGTTGCCAAGTGCCTGGATTTTGATCATGTGACCATGGGGATGCTGCAGTGGTTGAAACCATGAAAACCAGTCACAAGCTCACTATTTTCAATGCTGTTGTAGTTTTGAATGGTCACAGGACTGCAGAAAAAACAATTACTACCAACCTGCCTTCCATTGAGGACCTGTATACTGTATGAGCCAAAAAGAGGGCTGTGAAAATATTTACTGACCCCTCACATCCCGGACATAAATTGTTTCAATTCCTACCCTCAAAACGACGCTATAATGTACTGCACACCAGAACAACTAGACACAAGGGCAGTTTTCCCCCGAACGCCATCACTCTGCTAAACAAATAATTCCCTCAACACTATCCAACTATTCACAAAGTCTGCACTACTATTACTATTAATCTTGTCATCACTCCTTATCACCCATCCCCTCCCACTTGTGATTGTATGACTGTAACTTTGTTGCTTGTATCCTTATGATACATATTGACTGTTTCCTAGTATGATTTGATTGCTTATTGTACCCTAATGATGACTATTATTAAGTGTTGTACCTTATGATTCTTGACGAATGTATCTTTTCTTTTATGTATACTGAGAGCATTTGCATCAAATTCCTTGTGTGTCCGATCACACTTGGCCAATAAAGAATTCTATTCTATTCTATTCTATTCTATTCTATTCTATTCTGTTCTATTCTATATGAATGGTGTAAGCCAGGGATGTCAAATTCACATTGTCACGGCGGCGTCATCCCAGGGAGTTTGACAGCACTGGTGTAAGCCAAGGACTACCTGTATACATACATATATAAGATTTATTGCTCCAGATTTTCTTCTACTTTATGGTACTTTTCTGCATTAGCTCTGATTTTTAATTGTTCTTATGTAACAATACAACACTATTACGTGCCTTCAAAAAAGGCTGTTTGTTTTCTATCTCCAGAAGGCATAGTATATCTTTAAAGATGCTCTTTCCATCTGAAGTCCGTTGCCCTAAGAAGTTTACTGAAATATGCTTCTAGTTTTATTTTTTATTTTTTTTAATAGGCAATTCTATTTTTAGAAACCTCAGAAATACATTGATTGATTGGTGCTATATTCAGTCATTAGGTGCCAAAAAGCCCATACTTATGGCCAGAATATTCATATTCAGACTGTGCATATTGAATAAATATATTGAATCCTTGCAAATCCATCTCAGCAGTCATAACATTAAAATTGATCCCTGGAGTTCAGTATACATTTCTCTTTCCTCAAGAAAAAAGAGATAAAGCTGAAGGAATCTGGGAGGAGGGGAGGCATTTATTCTTCTGAATTTGTTGATTTTTTTTATTAGAAACGTTGTTTGGAACAATGGAAGGGGGTCATTCCATTGGTGTCAGAATTCTATCTTTTATATCTCACTGGCTTTGTATGTTTCTGTTCCTAAAATGATACTTCCTGGTTCTGTCCTATTAGTGGAGCCAGAAAGAATCTATCAAGAGTTTTTAAGAAGTCTAGAAGGATTAGCAGTGTTGGATTCATTCAGTCCAATTCACAACATAGTTTATCATTCACTAAAATGGCCAAATGTATTGACAAGAAACAGGATTGAAAACCTCTCATTTTCTGTTCCATCCCCCTTTGTTGCTCTTTACAACTACTTGAGAAATTCAACAATATTGCAGCAATATCTTTCTTCCAGTTCATATACCAAGTATAGTCCTCCAGATGTACATATGATGTAGGCAGTGGTGGGATTCAAAATATTTTACTACCGGTTCTGTGGGTGTGGTGTGGCTTAGTGGGTGTGGCTTGGTGGGTGTGGCAGAGGAAGGATACTGTAAAATCTCCATTCCCTCCCCACTCCTGGGGGAAGGTTACTGCAAAGTCCCATTCTCTCCCCACCCCACTTTCCAGCTCCATTCTCCTGTGCACAGCAACAAAAGAAGATGCAGCTGATCAGCTGGGACTCGGGAGGCAGAGAATAGATGGGGGTGGGGCCAGTCAGGTGGTATTTGCAGATTTTCTGAACTACTCAAAATTTCTGCTTACCAGTTCTCCAGAACCTGCTGAATATCACCTCTAGATGTGGGACAACTTTGGGTTTCAGGTTGTAGGCCCTTATTTATGTTATTGATTGAACTCTGTTTTGGAAAAGGAGCAGGTAATCAGCATAATGTGAAATGGGTTAAAATATCTTATTCTGGTTTCACCTGCTTAATCTCTCCATATCTCACTGTTTACAAAGAGAATAGGGTCTAGGATTTTTTTATGGTGAGGGCAGCTAGAAAAAGTATTGAAGAATTTGAGTGCGGATAATGTGATTTAACTGGCATCTGAATCCATTTTTTCCAACCCCTTTAATTCTATTTCCACAGGTTTGCATGTATAATGCTAGATGTATTTCATTTTGTTTATGAACAGGGGTTGTCTTAAAAGGTGGTTGAAGGTTCAGATTGATTATATTAAGGCATCCATTCCATTCTGTTCCATTCCATTCCATCTCTCTTTCTGTCTTGGTGAATCATGATGCCTGATTCCTACATGAGGCTTTCCAGTCCTCTGTTTCCCAGACAATTAGAAAAGTGTTTGGTCTTCTCATTTGGATGAATATTTAATTTGCCTGCTTTGTGAATGATTCATAGACCATATGCCAGGGTGACAGGATGTGTGTATGTGTGTGTGTGTAACAATCATCTTATGAAGAGTATCATTATTTCTCTCCCCTTCCACCAACAAGGGAAGGAATAAGGCAATGTATTTGTGTGCTCAGGGTTTTGGTTTTTTTTTTAAAATCCCCTATTTCTGGGCCTTTAACAATAGCTTGAACTACAGATATTATCATACAATGCTTATCTCCATGCCTTGGAGAAAAAATAGCCTGATTTTTGGAGATTTAGCTGCTGCTAAAGGTACAAGTGTCAGTCAGCTAATGTTTTTGTTCATTCTGTTGCACAGAAAACATGGGTGGGAGATTAGAAATTAGTATTTGTTTTAAGGTACACTATTTGTTCCAGGAATGTTTCAAACCCCTCTAATTGGTTCCAGGTGGATTTTGTTGCTATTATCCATTGCTTTCAATATCCAGGCTTATCTCCAATTTTTTTCATTCTTGATATTCCAACTCTATTCTAAATTATCCAATTTATTTATAGTACTTCCTCCAATTCATCAATCAGTTAAGCATTTCCCTTATGTAGGCTTGCAATAACCACATTTAAAAGGCTAGCATAGAACTTGCTTCCCAAACTGATTAAGAGTCAGGAGACTGATCTATCAACAGCCATCTGCAAGTTTCCTTATTATCACCAAACAGACTCACCTTTTCAGTGATCCATTGGAAGGCTGTTATGAATAAAACCAGGAAGTCTGTGTCCTAATGTACACATGGATCTATTGGTTCTAAACTGAAAATGGTTTAATTGCTGGATTTTTTTGTTGCTTCATCCATTTTGATAAATCTTGTTAAAGAGAACTCTGAAAATCTTGCTTGGAAAAGCATCTCTCTCCCTTTTAGGCAGTTGCCAAAGAACCTGACACCTAGCTTTACTGAGCATTTTGGCTGAACAAACTTTCTGCAGTAATCACTGCTACAGAATCTCAACAAAACAGAAGGGCTTTTCTGAACCTCATCATAATTATAAAGAAAAAAGTTTGCAACGTGTAACTGCATCTTTCACTGGAGGTAGTAAAGAAAGTGGTACACATAAGCTAGTGAATCAGAACCAATTAACTGAACAGTACTATTCATGGCCTTAAGTACAAGAAGATAATGCTTTCTCTCAATTATTTATGTGTAGCCCACTCTAGTAATAGAGCCAAGGTAGGTCTGAATATACAAGAAAACTGCAGAAATAGTAGAGCATCCTAGGTTGGTTATTTGAGCATATTTTTTCTTTGCTTCTTATTAATTATACACATGTGTACACATACACATATTTTAAAGAGAAAAAAACTCCAATCCCTACCAGAGAAAGAATCCACATAAGAGTTGCTTTATGGACATGGGGGGAGGTTACTATACTTTAAAAAAATCATAAGACATATAGGAAACAAGATAGTGTGCCATAATTACTCTTTATGTAAGAATTAGAAATATAGAGAGCATAATATAGGAGGGAATGTGGAAATATCATACATACAGCTTTGCCTTCCAAACACACAAAATATGTTGTTCTTGGAACTCTAAATATCTGAATTCAGCAACACAATTGCTGGTGCAATTAGCTGCTTATCATTTCAAGTCTACTCAGGTAGACAAAATATCTATGTATATTCACTTCACATGCAAGTCTAAATAGAATTTTATTTCAATATGTTTCTTCTTCTCACATGTTGAAGTTTTATAACTTATGAAATAGCCATGATACTTTATGGAAATGCTTGAAAAGCAGGAGAGAGAGAGAGAGAGAGAGAGAGAGAGAGAGAGAGAGAGAGAGAGAGAGAGAGAGCGCACAAAGGAGAAAATAAGACTAAAGCAAACATACAAAAGCTGAAAGTGAAAGTGGAGGGAATTATTTCTTTTTCACAACTCTAATCACAGCTCAGACAGAACTGTTAATCTTTTCTTTATTTAAAAAAACTGCAAGAATAGGTGAGACTAGCTGACACAATTGCAACATCACACTCTGAATAAAAGTGCCAAAAACTCTTTTCTAGAAGGAAATTTAAATAATATTGCAGGATGTTACCTGGACACCAACTTTCAAAATACTGAGTTTGTCTGATTCTGAATTGGGCTTTTATTTTGTGTCATCAATCTTCATTTCACCTACAATGAAAAGCTGGTTTTCTTAAATTCAAACATAGCATTTTGTCTGGACCATCTTTTGGGGAATAATGGGAATACTGTGCCACAAAAGTGCTCTCCTTGTCTGAAGATACTTTTTGAAAGTAGTATTCAGTGATTGTGACTTCACACCCGGATGATTATGCCACAGATTGTCACAAATTATTATTTTGTCCCTAGAGAGTGATCACTACAAATTTGCGGGTAAGATGTCATCAGTATCTGGATCACAGCTGTGCGTTTCCCTAACAACTGAGTCAAAACACTGATTCTAAACCAGTGATAGAATATCTCACTATTTTATTAGCCTAGACAGATATGTCTGGTCCATAAAGCTCCCTCTTCTTCTGAACCATCTATTGTGGCTCTGTAGCCAATTTTCATCTGTAACAGAGTCACTGCATTATGAGTTCAGTACTTCCTTCTGCAAGGAAGTTCTCTGTTGCTTATTGTAAGTCTAGTGCTTCAAGGCATCAAGCTAAAAATGTTTAGGGTTTCTTGTGAAATCCAAGATTTACTACTACCCTTTAGCTAATTTTTCTCCTTTCCCTTGTTTCAATTCTGTAAATTGGATTTTCTTTGTTCTATGTTTGTTGTTTGCCTCAAAATTAGGAGATACATCATTTTTAGGTTTTCTATCTGAAATTGGGTTATTGCATCTAAATTATTTTTGATCTGTGGCCCTATTTTAAAAAAAAACACCTAGCCAGGTGTTTAATCTCCTAATCATGATTCAAGATTTTTCTTTTACATGTTTCTACAAAGAAGGGTGAATTTTGCTATTGCAGAACATCTAAGTTGATCTCCCATTTTAAATTTTGATATAAAATCAGTAATCCAGAGCCTGAGCTTCTCTAAATACATAGAACCAATTGTTCATATTCCCTGTACTTTGAACCTTGGTAAATACCTATTTCTTTTCCCCGCCTTTATTATAAAGTTATAATTTAAGATACATTTATATTTCTCCAGCTTCATCAATTCAGCTTTTTGTGTAATTGTTGTATTAACACTTAGGTTTACTCCTGTGTGGTTTTATGAATCCTATCTGATCATTTACATAGCACTTTCCTTATCCTTATTTGGTGAAGCTAATTAGGGGAAGAGGCATTGGAGAAGGCCCTAACACATGGAAAAATGAAAGTCAGTAAAAAGAGGCTAAGTGAAGAGAAGGTGCCTAGAAACTATCCCTCGTGATGAAAGCATAAGCTAATAAGAACTCGGAGAAGCAATTAATGCCAGATGATCCTGAAGAAATGTTGTGCATCAAGTTAGAAAGAGTTGGAAGTGATGGGAAAAAACCAAATGCATGTTCACCTTCCTCTTTTTATCTGACGGCTATTAAAAATATTATGCTGATCTGTGCATAAAGTGTGTGGAATACCAATTAAGTATTTGCTTCTGCAAAATACTTTGTGTAAAATAAATGTTGCAGGGATCAACTTCCGTAATTGTTTTCAAGCTAATTTCCAGTATGGAAAAGTGGTTTTCCTGAATTTGTTGTAATATAATGCAGGCTTAGCGTTTTCCAGGGCATCTCTCACTAAAGGTTCCCTATACTGCAGACTTGTAAGTAGAAAACGTGGCATCTGAGGATGAGAACAATTATTAATATGAGACTAGTTATCACTGTGAGCCCAAATCCTCTGCCTTGGTCAGGTGTTTAATCTGGGTGTCATGGTTCACCGAAAACATGAAATTATTTATTTATTTATTTATTTATTTATTTATTTATTTATTTATGTATTTATTCGACTTGTATGCCGCCCCATCTCCAAAAGGACTCGGGGCGGCTCACATCTAAAAATACAACAATAAATAAATTACCTAAAAACATATTAAACAATTACAAGCCGAATTAAAGTTAAGAACCCCACAATTAAAACAATCAAACCCCCAGAGGGTCAGCACAGCCCGGACTGTACAAAGAGCCAGGTCTTCAAATCGTGGCTGGAGGTGCGAAGATCGGGGGCCAGCTGGAGCTCCAGCGGAAGAAGATTCCACTAAGTGGGAGCCACCACAGAGTAGGCCCTCCCCCGGGTCATCGCCAAGCAACACTGAGTTGCAGACAGCACCCGGAGGAGGCCCCGTCTGTGGGCCCGTACAGGGCGGTTGGTATTTGATGCTGGGAGGAGTCATTCTCGTAAATATCCTGGACCCATGCCATGTAGGACTTTGAATGTTAACACCAAAACCTTGAATCTCACCCGGAGGGCAACCGGAAGCCAATGCAGGTCGCTCAGGAGGGGTGTAATATGGGAGTATCGGGAAGCTCCCATCACTACCCGCGCGGCCGCATTCTGCAGTGGTATGCAGGGGCAGTCCTAGGTAGAGAGCGTTACAGTAGTTGAGTCGGGAAATGACGAGCACCTGAGTGATCATGTGCAGGGCATCTCGGTCCAGGTATGGGCGCAACTGGCGAACCAGCTGGATCTGGGCAAAGGCCCCTCTGGCCATGGCCTCTGCTCCTCCAATTTGAGCTGTGGGTCCAGGAGGACCCCCAGATTCCATGCCCTATCCATGGGGGGCAACACCTCCTCCCCCATGACCAAAGATGGAATATCCAAACTGGACTGAGATGTCGGTATGCACAACCACTCTGTCTTGGCCGGATTGAGTCGAAGCATGTTCCTGTCCATCCAGATCCGCACCGCTTCCAGGCAACGGGACATCATGGAGAGAGCATCACTGATATGGCCTGGGGTGGAGATGTATAACTGTGTATCATCAGCATACTGATGATAGCTCACTCAAAAGCCACAGATGAACTCACCCAGTGGCTTCATATAAATGTTGAAAAAGAGGGGCGAGAGGACCAACCCCTGGGGCACCCCATAATTATGTTATTCTTTTGATTGTTAGGAAGAAACTGGAAATAGTACTGCTAACACCATAATGTGCTTTTATAAATCACCATTGCAGCTATATTTTTATTATTCTATATACCATGTTTGCCTTATCTCAAAGGTGTCCTAGACTTGGAAACAGTAGAGGAAAAGCATATCAGAATGAATAGATGTGGACTGCTTTCCTTGTCACAAAGATAACAGTGTTTGGGGCTTTCTGACATAGAAGTTAACTAACATGTATTTATAGTATTTTCTGTAAAGTGGAGAAAAATTAGAAAGACATTCCTGGCATTCAGTATTAGAAATTGCAGTTATTCAGTAAAATTGGCAGTAGATTCAGGTCAGACACTAATCCCATAATTAAACTATGGCACTCATTGTCACAGGATTATTGAATTGCATTCATATTTGTCTATTGCAATTATCTTATTCTTGGCTCTAATAAACATCTAGTCTCACATGAATTTTTTGACTCATATTTGGTTTGTTAAGTCACTAATCACAAAAGTAAGTAAATAAACAAAGAACATTCATATAGTTGGGAAATACACATTTGATTCCTGCTGTTACTACTGTCTTCTTTAACCCATTTCCTGCTGTCATGGACTGACAGAATAATGTAAGATTGTGGATGTCCAGCTAAAGATGAATACCTGTCACATTCCCACTTTATTTTATATCAGTTTAAATGCCAATATATGCAGGGAGGTCTTTAAAAATTAAGAAATCTGAATGGACTCCCCTTGGTGTTGTCTTAGCAACAAATTATTTACCAAATATCAGGAGTCTAATAACACTTTTTTGCAGCTTAAATTTATAATGTAAGTGTGTTTGTCTGGACTTTTTTTAAGAATAGCATTCCAATGTAACTCTTAATAAGCATACCTGGAACATCTGATGTTTGATTAGACATCTGCAAACAACTAGAAGCAAATAAAGTTATAACTAGTAGCCAACACAGGTTTGTTAAAAACAGATCATGCCAAATCAATCTTATTACATTCTTTGATAAAATAACTAAATTAGTAGACCAGAAAAATGCTGTGGACATAGTATACTTAGATTTTAGTAAGGCATTTGACAAAGTAGACCACAACCTACTTCTTGGTTAGCTAGAAATATGTGGAATCCACCACCAGATGGATTTGTAACTGGCTGACAAACCATATTCAACTAGTTGTCCTTAATGGTACTACATCCACATGGACAGAAGTAAGCAGTAGGGTACCACAAGGCTCTGTCTTAGGCCCAGTACTCTTCAATATCTTGATATATGACTTAGAAGGGGAACTCATCAAATTTGCAGATAACACTAAACTGGCAGGAATAGCCAAGACCCCAGAAGACAAGCTCAAGATCCAAAAAGATCTTGACAAACTTGAACAATGGGCCCTATCCAACAAAATGAATTTTAATGTTGAGAAAAGCAAAGTTCTACTTTTAGGCAGGAAAAATCAAAGGTATAAATACAGATTAGTCTCAAAAACAGTAAGTGTGAGAGGGACCTTGGAGTCACAGTGGATGATCACTTGAATATGAGTCATCAGTGTGCAGTAGCAGCCAAAAAAGAAAATACAATCCTGGCTTGTATAAACTGGCATAGAATCAATATCATGTGGACTATTAGTACCACTTTATAAAACTCTAGTAAGATCACACCTAGAATATTGCAACCCATTTTGGTCACCATACTACAAAAAAGATGTTGAGGCTTTGGAAAAAGTTCAGAGAAGAGCAACAAAGGTGATCAAAGGCCTGGAGACTAAAACATGTGAAGAATGGCTGCAGGATCTGGGTTTGGCTAGTGCAAAGAAAAGAAGAATTAGGAGTGACATGATAGCAGTATTCTAGTATTAGAGGGACTGCCACAAAGTTGAGGGGGTCAAATTATTCTCCAAAGCACAGAGAGCAGGACAAGAAACAATGGATGGAAACTAATCCAAGAGAGAAGCAACCTGGAATTAAGGAGAAACTTCCTAACAGTGAGGACAGTTAACCCGTGGAATAGCTTTGCCTTCAGAAATGGTGGGTGCTCCATCCTGGAGATGGAGATGGAAGAAGAGACTAGACAGTCACCTATCCAAAATGTTATAGGTTCTCCTGCTTGAGCAGGGGGCTGGACTAGAAGACCTCCAAAGTCTTTTCCAGCTCTATTCTATTCTAGATTGTTCTGTATCTGATCTATCAGTTGTTGCCAGCATTGTTGTGTGTCTTTGTTTGTGATCCTGTCTTGAATCCCAGGGACAATATTAAAGGTATTTCATAAATATAATTGTTATGAAAGCACAGAAAAAAAGTTTAAGTACACATTTAATACATTTACACTTTTTGAGAAGTTTTTATTTTCTTAAAGGCATTTATGATTAAGAAGGTGGTGTTAGATTTCTGGAAGATGAGGATGAAATTGGTAGGTCTCCAATTGAAATATTGGAGGTAGGGATGAACAGTGGAGTCCTTAGTGATCTCTGAGCTTGGTTGTTTGCTTGCAGATGTTTCATTGACTGGTGAATTGCTAATGTTACCTAGTTGACTGTCAAGAGCAAAAAAATCAAGTCTACACATGAAAGTTCTAATTTACTGATATGTTGTTAAAGCCTATGCAAGGAATCTTCTCAGAATAATGATTTGCACCTGTACAAAACTAGATAAGGGACAATGGCATTTAAGGCAGGTTGGACTTCGTTCTCTTGTGGCTATGTAACTATTCTGAACTGATGCTTTCATTTAACTTCTTCCTCTGGCTCTGCTGTAATGAAATGTTAGCAAGCAAACAACCAAGCTCAGAGAGCACCAAGGACTCCACACATCAGTAGGTCTTTCATACCAAGTACTCCTTGAGGTTTTTGTGCAGGTATTCTCAAGTTTCCTCATTTGTACTAGGTACCCATTGAGCTCTTCATGATATAGAATGTTTTATTAAATAATACTAATCTGTGATATTGAAATTCTAGGCTCATTTTTACATTGAATCAGTTCTCTCTATACTATGATCTTCTCATCTATCCCCTGCTGCTTATATTTAGACATTTGACATTCAAAAGTAGGCTGATTCTAATCTTTAAGCTTGCCATGCCTGCTATCTTCTCAACAGCTTATGTTTCATGAATGTGTCTAGTCTTAAGGGAGACTCAAGAAGAGATTTATGCATGATGCAAGTAGATCAGAATGAAACATGATCTGCTATCATAACCCAGTCATAAAAGTTTGTAATTATTTTTAAAACATTTTAAAACATTTCTGAAAATTTTGTATATAAATGAAAAACCTAGTTGAACTGCATGCTCATCATCCCACCCTCTCTTTTCATGTCTCATGCCTGTTATTGCTTACTAATCTATTTCACCTTTCTCTCTGCTACCATCTTCTCCCACTTCTGCTTTATAGTAATTAGCTTTTAGCTGCTGCTACTTTTCACTTTGATTTTTTTCTGTAGGAGTTACAATGTATCCTTCTGTTTATCTAATCTATAAAAATTAAGCCTGCTATCTCTCTTTGGTACTTTTGATGAAAAAGCATGAAATCACTGAGATTTTTTTTAATTGAGAAATTTAGCCTTTCTAAATGGTGTGGCAAGATATAATTTATGCATTTATTTAAACAAGACATAATTATTAAGATTGCTTTTAATCACTAGAAAAGCATGGGCTTGTGCTAGAAGTTGTGGTTGGATAATCCAGTAGTTGTGGATTTACTCCACCCATTTTCATTTCAGTATTCTGTAAGAACTTTAGTAGAGCTTTGACAGGATCAGAGGCTAAGGTAATGGACTAAATCTGGGAAGATTTCGACTCAGTTTCATTATTATCTATATAAACATACTGGATTTTAGAGTTATACCCAGGCAACTGCAATAAATCTCTCTCTAGTATTTAAAGACTGTTGAAGGAGAAGGCTATACCATCCATCTTCTAATTTAATTGGCTCTCAAGTGGAACCAATCATTATTTGCCCAGAAAAAAGTATATAGATAGCACATAGAGATAAATAAAATCTACATACTATTCAGAGACAATTTAAAAGCCTGAAAGGAAACAAAAAGACCAAAACATCTGCTCAGCAGTAATCAAACTTAGATGAGCAGAAATTAATCCCAAGATTAATATGAGACCAACAATCAAGAAATAACCAATGTTCCAATCAAGGAACATTCAGACAAGCTAACAGTAAACAACAGTCAAGAAACTAGCAAGAACAATCCCACCAACACAGACAAGGTGAGCTACTAGCATATAAAAATAAGACTACTTATTATAACCCCATTCTCTTCTAACATTGATGTTATCTAGTTTGATAATGAAACTTCTGCAAGAAAACCATCAAGTTCAAAGAGTACTAAGGAACCCCCAGGTCAATCTTCAGCTAAAATTATTCTATTGAGAAACTTCTAGACTGGGAAATAAAGCTCCACATATATTTTATGTGACGGAGTCTCTCATACTCTACCAGTTCTATAAATATACATTCCTAACCAATCTTTAAAAACCATAACCAATAATCAGATAAAAGTAGGCTTCAACTTGGTTTGTTAGCCAACTTTCTTGCATTTTTCTTGTAGTACTAGTAGTACTAGTACTACTACTACTAGTAGTAATAGTAGCATTTCAATATAGGTTATCTGAAGGACAGTGTTTTTCCAACAGTCCCTACCAATCCAATTCAATCTAGCACATCGGGCATGCTACATATCCCATCAGCCAAAGAGTTTTGATTGGTAGGAACTAGAAGACAGGTCAGTCCCAGCCTTATGAAATATTCTCCCCTCAGAGATTTGAATGGCCCCAACCCTATTGACCTTTTTTAAAGTTTTAAAAACTTGGTTATGTACCCTGAACTGAGGCTCGGAATATTTTAAGGGCCCTGTTACTTGACTTTATGGTTCCAATCATTATTCTTCCAATAATTGTTAGGTATCCTGGCCATTCCAATACTGCTTATCTCCAGTGGCTGCTTAAGGATGAACAGTCTACAATTACAGTGCAGGTGGCTAGATTCTGCGCAGCAGCACTGGGGATTCGTTGGAAACACGTGTCTAATCCACCATAGTTATGTTATACAACAAATGTGGCAAACACTTCACACTGCTTATTCCTTTCCCCCTTAGTATTAAACTGACAACAGGCCACACATTTTATGGATTGTAATTTTAGTATAGTTAGACCATGTATAATTGACTGGATTTTATCATAGATTTTGGTTGTTGTTATTATTTTATACTAGAATTTTTAATTGTCCATTAACTGAGTGTTTTTATTTTTATTTTGGTCTCTGGTATATGACTGTAATAAACTAAATTGATCGACGTTATTGCTAATTGGTTAGATATCTCAGCTGCATTTAATATAATTTTACAATTGTAAGCCACCCAGAATCACTTGGCTGAAATGGGTGGCTATAGAAATTGAAGAAATTGCTTTGAATTAAACTGGCTCAAGAAAGTGCCCTTGCTGTAGAAGTAGTATGGTTGCTAATAGAGAGAAAACATCTTCACAGATTTAAACATTAGCTTCTTATTGTATTTAATTGAATAAGCGGCAATTAGCTGGTTTGTATAACATTAAGCATTATTTCTTTTTAAACTAGGTGGCTGGGTTCACACAATACTATAAGTCAAACCAAATAAACCCATTATACTTTAGTGTGATCTGAGAGTTAGGCCCTACTTTTTTTTTTATAAAAATGCTTTTTTCCAAAGGAAAAATCTGTAATTCAGGTAGCAGCTCTCTTGGCAGGCAATTGCTTGTGTGCTATATCCTATGGGAACCAATTCATAAACTCTGATTAACAATATTCTTAATCCATACAGCTAATGGTGGTTTTATGTCTTTAAGTCTTATACGCTGTTGAGGGAAGATTTCCTATGTTCTCAATTTCAGGCTTTTTTCTGCAACATTTCTGATTCATCTCTCTGTTTTCTCTCCTTGGTCTGGGTCTTGCACTTTTTTAAATATGGTAACTTTTTTTTAAAGTAGCCTTTTTTCTCTCACACTATCAATTTTTTAACCTAATAGCAATAGCACCTAGATTTATGTACTGCTTCACAGTGCTTTACAGTCCTCTCTAATTGGTTTATAGAGTCAGCATATTGCCCCCAACAATCTGGGTCCTCATTTTACCCACCTTGGAAGGATGGAAGGCTGAGTCAACCTTGAGCCTGGTGAGATTTGAACTGCCAAATTGCAGGCAGCTGGCAATCTGTAGAAATAGCCTGCAGTACTGCATTCTAACCACTGCACCACTGTCGCTCAATAAATAATAAAAGAACTTTCAAGATTTCTAAGTGATTTCAGAATCTGATTTTTTTTTCTTATAGTAGTTTGAGTATATATAGGAAATTGAGAGGAAAGTAAAATACAATATTATTACTGTATCTAAAGATATGTCACTATGCTATATTAAGGCATTAGTCCATTGTCTTATTATGATGCTAATCAAAGCAGTTTAACTGAAAGAAGATATACAAAAACATATTTGTGGATCAATTGCAGATTGTTGTACTATGGATTTTGCTTCCTAATGCCTGCTTTGTTTTTTCTAAGGTATTTTGAGCCTACGCTTGCTGAAAAGGTTTGGGTGGGTAAAGTCACTTCTGGAGAACTTGCTGGCTATTGTAACATTTGGATTTGAAGAATTTTTCTAAAAGTATATGGGAAATCCCTGCTGAAATCCCAGATGCTAGACTGATAGCTAGATGTATCTATAGCAGGGCTATCAAACTTGCGGCCCATAGGCCAGATGCATCACGTACTGGCCATGCCCACGCCCGGTTTAGCGAAGAGGAAAAAGTTGAGATACTTCATGTGACACTGTGATAACAATGCAAGTTTGATACCCCTGATCTATAACAAACCACAATTACATCAAAATGATGACAAGTGCAATGACCTCAAATAAATGCCACAACTATGTACTCATGTCCTGATTTTGAAAGAAGTTGTATTTGAATGAAAACATCACATATGTTATTTACCTCCTTTTCACCCTGCACAATAGTTTCCAGTAGGTTTAGTGCCTTCCTGACCTTATTACTCCCAATGACAAGCCAGACCAGAATAAGATATTCAAAATAGCAAAGTACTTTCACTTAATTTATATATAGTACTCTCTTCTTTAATTTGGAATGAAGGCTTCTTGGTGCTCTCTGAGCTTAGTTGTTTCTTGCAGATGTTTCATTGCCAAACTAGGTAACATCATCAGTCAGTCCTAGTAATTCCATATTTTGGAATTCATGCAGAATTTGGATTGCTGGAATTTCAGATTTTTTAAAGTTCATTCATATTTCAAATTCCTAAATTCTCACTTAGTTTCATTAGAGATTTTTAAAAATTCAGTGCAGACTTTTGCTCCTGGCTCTTTGGTTTCTTAAAGACATCAATAGCCTTCTGGTTGAACCATGGGTCACAGCATCCCTCACTAGCAGGACTGGTCAGGGCTGCTGAGAGCTGTAGTTTAGCACATCTAAAAGACTATCATTTTTATTGTTCCTTTCTGAATGTCATTGGCCTTTTGACTCAACCAGAAATCACTCAAAACCATACATAGAAGTTCATACAGTTTCAAACTAAATTTATCTTATATAAAAGTGCACAACAACAACCCAAACCTCTTTAATATTTACATATTTAGAGACACTCTTCCTAATTAGTACAGTAGTCTTCATAGTTTTATTATGAGAAAGGACATGAATAGAATTATGTTTGGTTTTATTTTTGGAAATGTATTTTCAGGGTATAAACTGCATTTATCTTTCTATAGCAAGATATCCATAAATGTAGTTAGCAGAATTAGCTGTTGCTCAATTGATGAGTTAGACTTGTTTAATTTTTCTTTGATTGGTGTCTGTTTCTTCCCTCTCTTCCTCCAAAGCACAGGTGTCAAAGTCACCATGTCACGTTGCCATCACGTGACATTTTGCGACATTTTTCCCATTCAGGAGCTGGGATAGGCGTGGCCTGTGTGTGATGCATCCAGCCCGCAAGCCTCCAGTTTGACACCCCTGCTCCAAAGCATTTACATCTATCCACTGCTTCAACTTTATGTTTATCCCTTTACATTGTCTCCTAAATCCCCCTGGATTCCTACTCAACTATATACCTTCTAGATCAGGGGTCTCCAACCTTGGCAACTTTAAGCCTGGTGGACTTCAACTCCCAGAATTTCCCAGCCAGCTTTGCTGATCTTGCTAGATAGCTTTGATGGTTGGGGAATTCTGGGAGTTGAATTCCGCCAGGCTTAAAGTTGCCAAGGTTGGAGACCCCTGTTCTGGATGACCATGTCATTGAGAACCACATGGGGTCTGCTTGGATATTTCCCTAACTTAAACTGGAGAATATAAAATGAACTGTTTGGTTTATTCCAAATGTGTATCTTTCAGATAAATTGAATCAACTTCTATAATCCTCCATTGGCCATGTTGTCTCATTTATTACAGCAGTTGAAGTCCAGTAGCTCTAGATACAATTTCCTTAAGGCAACTGCTCAGTTCAGCACTGACACAATAATATTGTAGTTATATGGGAATGATCTTGCAAGGCAGGGGGAAGGCCATAGCCAGGGGAATGGTCACATAAAAGGCAGCTTAGCCTGGAGCAAGAATGTGGGAATGGCAAATGTCTCAGAAGAGATTCTCCATAGTTTATTGGGCTGTAAAGGTCATGGAGGAGAAATTTACTTTCAGATTAGCAAAATTCTGTTAATGTAACCTTACAATAAAGTAGAATTAGTTCACCTGGCCTTGCTTCCTTGCAAGGCTGTTATTAGCTTGCAAGGCTGATATCAGTCTTGCACGTCAGAATGTACAGTGGTGGAATCTAGGTGTTTCTTAGAACCACACAAAGGGTACTTGGAAAGTTACATATAGCCCTTCAGTTTCTATCTGCACTAGAGGTAAAACTAGTATATACAGAGGAACCAGAATCAAAGATAATTACCCTTTTTATTTGAGAAATTTATTTGCCTTTTGGAATTTGTAAAATCTTGTTGTTTGCCTCACTTGCTCATACTACCCATACTTACCCTTTTCCTTAGTGATAACTAGGTGTTTCTTACAATGGGTGCCAGTTTCACCTTCACTAGTTTCACCCCATTATCTACTGTAGCATCCAAATGCAATCCTTTAAACTCTCAAATTGCCAAATGGTCAAGTGCACCATTGACAACCCCTTTTCTTCAAAGGAAGTGCCATATTTTTATAGAAATGATCTGTTAGAGGATGAGCAAAGAGTGATAAAGAGTGGAAAAACCTATTTTCTTTCTGACCAATCATTTTTTCCCTATTTCTAAGACCCCCTTTTTGTTTTCCCAAATAGCAGGCTTTGAGAAGTGACAATTAGCTCTTATAATATATTTGAGTGATACCTATTTCATTTCAGCTACAAAAATTCTTACATCCCTTAAATTGGAATAAAAAATTAGTGTTGTACTGTATTTTTGTAGCTCAGATATGTAGCCTAGCACATGGACCTGAAAGGTTGTCCATTCTTTCCTTAAGTTGAATAGTTTTTAACTGGTTTATGGTGTGAGTATGTTCTTGGGTTTGTATACTGCACATTCCTCTTAGCTGGTAGGATATGGGCCAATATGCTGGCTTGCAAAGTTTTCTCTATATTATAGACCTTACTTTGCATGAATTAGTATGAACATGCTTGCAATAAAACCAAGGTTTGGTTGTGCTTGACCCAGTATTATCCTTTCTTTAGTAAACAATTCAGCATGTAGTCCAGTATAGCTAGGATTAGTAAACTTAATCTACATCTTCTCTATTTTAGAAAAAAAATGTCATGTGATAGCTAATTTGATGAACTACCCTAATGCAGGGGTCACCAACCTTTTGGACCTCAGGAACCACCAAACTCATAATTTTAAATCCTGCGGACCACTAATATGAATTTTGACTGATGGTGGCTTGCTGACGTTGGTGGGAAAGTCGGTCCCATATTACAGAGCTGCAGTAGTCACAGGACTGGCCCTTTGGTCATGCAGATTGGATGGCTTTTTCCTGAGACCCTGTGTGGCTGAGGTGCTGGCTGTGTGTCTCTCAGCCTTTTGTGTTGTAACGACCTGGGTAATGGGCTTCTGAGTTCTATTGTTGTGACATCCTGGGTGTGGTGCTGTAATCTCCTGGATTGTTGTCTGTGTTGCAACCTCCTGATGTTTTGTGTTGTAATCTCCTGAGTTCTGTGATGTAGTATCCTGGGTGGAAGGCTGAGATGTGACATTCCGGGCCTTGGTTTGGCTCCGAGTTTGAGGTCTGGCTATGTGTTTATAGCGTGTGTCAGTTTGCTTAGTTTGGGGGTCGGAGGGGGGTGTAGCAGCTGGTGTTGCAGCCATGGTCTGGTTTCTGGATGGTGGTTGCCTTTTGTCTGTGGTGTGGGCTTGGGTTTGAGTCTGGTGAAGGAGATTGGTGGTGGCATCATGTGTTATTTTGGGTCCGGTGTTGGTTTTTGTGGCTGGGACTGGGTCGTTACAACACAAAAGGCTGAGAGACACACAGCCAGCACCTCAGCCACACAGGGTCTCAGGAAAAAGCCATCCAATCTGCATACATCAACTCCATCAACCAATCAAGAAGTAACAACACAGCCAACTCTGGAGTTTAAAAGGGAAAAACAGCCACTATCACACACTTCTCCCAGAAGAACGAAGCTGAAGACACCAGCCTGAAGATGACGGATGAGATTTCGTCGAAACGTTGCCAAGGTATTCTCAATCTTACACGGACAAGACCGAATACACCAAGACCTACATACCTTTACCCGTGAAAATCTACGAAAAAAATGTATATATATATGTATGTATATATATCTGGTAGGAGATGTGGTATCATGTGTTATTTTGTGTGTTGGTTTTGTGGGACTGTTTGTTGATTAGGTAGTTTCCAGATGTCGGTACGGAAGTATCATCCCGCTTATTCATGTATGGGGTGTTTTCTATTTCGATGGCTTCCACTATTATCTCTTGTTGAAGTGTTCAGATTGGAGATAATCAACAACGAGTCCCAGCCACAAAACCAACAGACCCTAACACATGATACCAATCTCCTCACCAGACTCAAACCCAAGCCCACGCCACAGATGAAAGCAACCACCATCCAGAAACCAGACCATGGCTGCAACACCATGTATATATAAATATAAATACATATATATATATATATATATAACTTGGAGCCAAACCAAGGCCCAGAATGCCACATCACAGCCTTCCACCCAGGATACTATCACAGAATCAGGAGATACACACCAACATCAGAGGTTGCAGCACAGACAACGCCAGGAGATTACAGCACCACACCCAGGACATCACAACAATAGAACTCAGTCTACACAGCCCATTACCCAGGAACACAAAGGCTGAACACAGCCAGCCTCAGCCACACAGGTCTCAGGAAAGATATTGCATACATCAACTCCATCAAGGTACACAGCCAACTCTGGAGTTTAAAAGGGAAACAGCCCTATCACACACTTCTCCCAGAAGAACAAAGCTGAAGACACCAGCCTGAAGATGACGGATGAGATTTGTCCAAATTTCAACCCTGAAAGACCACAATACACCAAGAACATATATATATATATATATATATATATATATATATATATACACACATACACACATATATATCATATACATACACACACATATATATATTCATGTATATACAGATAGATACACACACACACACACACACACACGTATATACATATGAAAATGAAGAGAAAAGAGCAAATAGAATATATCTGAATGAAAGTAGTCTGATTCTGTGAAATGGAGTTGATGAATATAGGCAGGGAAATGAAGGCATAGATTTGATTATGAGCAGAAAGACTAAACTATATAATAAGTGTATGAAGTGGAGTCACCTAGCATGTTGGGTGTACAAATGAAAGCAGAAATCCATATTGATGATAACTCATATTATGCTCCATATAATGGCAATACTGAAAGAATTAGGGATGGGGTATTTTGTTTTGGGGGGGGGTATACCATAGACCATATTCTGAAAGATTGTAATTGGAAGGAAACTTATTCTGTCAGATGATGTGAACAGATGTGTGGAAGTATAATGAGATAGTACAAGAAAAAGTCATTGGATCATTCAGATACCCAGAATGAATGAAAATTGAGACTATCCACTTAGAAATAATGACTACTTAAATACATGATTTGAGTGTAAGTACATTTACTTCTTCACTCTCCTATCATCAGGTAGGGGATATAGAAGCATAGCCAGCAGCACCAACAGGCTAAAGAACAGTTTCTACCCGTGGGCTGTCAGGCTTCTGAATAGAAAATAACTTCATGTCAACATAGTATGATAGACTTGCGGGGCCGGCGTGTTGTGCATCAAGGTCACATAGTGTAATGAGATTGGGACTGGGTTAGTGACTTCTGTCCTCACTGTGAGTTGTGTTGGGGTGGGGGCATGAAGGGAGGCTCAGCCAATCTCATTGTACACATGTTGTACTCTGACAATAAAGGTAATAATAGTTACCTACACATGAATGAGAAATAAATATAAATCTAAAAGTGCATTTTGGCTGATGGTTTATGACCATGGCTCCCAAATTATGTGCCATGGTACCCCAAGGATTCCACAGTGCATTCACATCATATTTTACTATTTAATAAACTGAATGGTTAGTGAGTTTATTATTGTACCCTAGGGTGCTGTGGCACACAATCTGGAAAACTTTTAGGGATGCTGTGAACTGAGAAAGTTTATGATGAAAAAACAGGAAATTAGTGAAGGATACAAGAGTGATGACAGCATCTGAATGTGAAGCAGGCCATTTCTTGGGAGTGAAATGCATGAATCTTTGGGAAAAAATGGACATAGATGAAAAGGAAAGAAGAGAAAGTAGAATGATTTCAGAAAAATAAAGTATGAGTAATGTATGAAAGAAGTAGATTACCCCCACAATAGAATAAGAAAGTAGGCATAAAGAAAGAAGAGATGGAAGCTGCTTAGGACAAAGTGGAAAAAATAATTTTACTGAGCTGCCCAGAAACGTGTAACTTTATGTTGCTGAGAAGTATGAAAAATAATTGGTATTTTGTGTATACAGAAGAAAAAATAATTTTAAAGAATATAATAAAAGAGAGCGAGGAACAATGAAGAATGAAAGAGAAATGCATAACAATATTAATAGAAATAAAAATTATTTTGGAAGTGGATGAAGAGAGCTAACCAAGGTGCCTTCAACAGTGAATATAATCTATATACTACTAAAACTCTGATTCCTGTAACTTTTAACTTGGTGAAATGGTTCACCATAGGGCAAAATGTTTTGAATCAAGGTACAGTAGTAGTGGCGCAGTGGTTAAAATGCAGTATTGCAGGCAAACTCTGACGACAGCCATGAGTTCAATCCTGATGGGACTCAAGGTTGACAGCCTTCCATCCTTCCGAGGTCAGTAAAATGAGGACCCAGGTTGTCAGGGGCAATATGCTTCACTGCTTAGAGCAGTGAATGTGAAGAAGGCCGCTGGCCCTGATGGGATACCTGGGAAGGTATTCAAGGCATGTGCTGACCAGCTCGCAGGTGTGTTTACAAATATTTTTAACCTTTCCATCTTTCCTCAAAACTTCCATTATTATTCTAGTTCCCAAAAAGCCCTCTCCTGATACTTTAAATGATTATAGACCAGTAGCTCTCACACCCATAATCATGAAGTGTTTTGAGAGACTGGTCTTAAAATGTATACAGGATTGCCTCCCATCGACCCTTGACCCATACCAGGATGCTTATCAGAATAACAGATCCACAGAGGATGCTATTGCCATGGCTCTCCACGTTGCACTGGACCATCTGGAGCATAGTGGGAGCTATGTAAGGATGCTTTTCATTGATTACAGCTCAGCTTTTAATTCCATCATTCCAGATATACTGATTAAGAAGTTGCTGGAAATGGGCCTCTCCTCTCACATCTGCTGTTGGATAAGGGACTTTCTTACTAACAGACCCCAAACCATTAGGATTGGCAGCTATTTTTCCTACACTCTTGCTTTCAGCACTGGCTTTCCACAGGGCTGTGTGCTGAGTCCCCTTTTGTATTCACTCTACATCTACGACTGCACTCCCTCTTCTCCCACTAACTCTATAATAAAATTTGCAGATGACACTATGTTGGTGCGACTCATAGCAGGAGGAGATGAGACGGGCTATAGGTCAGAGGTTCTCAGACTGGTCTTGTGGTGCAAGAGACATAACCTCACCCTGAACATCAAAAAGACCAAAGAATTGATTATAGACTTCGGAAGATGCAAAGCAGAGCCTCTCCCACTATATATCAATGGAGACTGTTTGGAAAGAGTTCATAGTTTTAAATTTCTAGGAACTCATATTTCCGACAATCTTACTTGGTCGGTCCACACTATGGCCACTGCAAAGAAGGCCCAACAGTGCCTGCACTTTCTGAGGTTGCTGAAAAAGAGTGGTCTGGGTGAGAAGTTGCTGGTTACTTTTTACCATTCTACCATCAAAAGCATTTTGGCATACTGTGCAACAGTGTGGTATGCTGGTTGCTCTGCAGTGGATAAGAAGATGCTCCAGAGAGTTATAAACACAGCAGAAAAAAAATCATCGGTTGCTCTCTTTCTTCTTTGGAAGAGATGGCAAAGACCAGACTCCTCTCTAGAACACTAAATATCTCCACAGACTGTTCTCATCCTGGACATTCATATTTTGAACTGTTACCATCAGGGAGGCGTTATAGGTGTCTTAAAATGAGGACTAATAGATTGAGAAACAGCTTCTTTTCCAAGGCAGTAATTGTCTTGAATCAAACAGTGCATTTGTGATTTAGTCCTATTATTATTATTATAATTATTTTAAATTTTAAATACTCTGTAGTGTGATTGTGATGTGGTGTTTGGGCACCGTGCTGGAGTAGCTTTCAAATTTCATTGTATTCGTGGAATGCAATGACAATAAATATGCCTGACAATATTCTATTCTATCAACCACTTAGAGAGGGCTATAAAGCTCCATGAAGCAGTATATAAATCTAACTTATATTGCTATTGTTGGTTCTCGACTTACAACCACAATTTAGACCAGAATTTCAAGTTGCTAGAATTTTTGTTGCTAAACAAGGCAATTGTTAAATGGGTCACAATAATTTTATGATCTTTTTTTGCCATGGTTTTTAAGCAAATAAGTGTGGTTGTTGAGTGAACCATGCGGTTATTTGGGCACTTGGCAACCAACATACATTTACAATGGTTGCAGGGTCCTGAGGTCGCCATAGGAGACCTTATTAGCCTGCTTCCAACAAGCAAAATCATTTTCTAGATTCTTTCCCCACTGATTTTGCTTGTTGGAAGCAGGTTGGTAAGGTCTCGAATGGTGACCCCAGGACTCTGCAACCATCGTAATGTATTTTGGTTGTCAAGTGCCTGAATTGTGGAGGAATTAGATTTAGTAAATTATAACATTAGAACTAAGTAAGCTAAGCACATATATTTAGAGTTCTCTCAGTTTTTTTTAAAAAATTAATTTCCCCACAAGTCAGCATGCTTTGAAGTCCAGTGGATATCAGTGTGGACTTTCTTTATGTCAAAAGAGAACATTCATTGCTGCTATGCACATTAGCTGTGCTGTATTATTGCTGAGATCTGTTAAATATATTTAAAAAGAAACTGGGCTGTATCTTCAACAGTACTGCCATACATTTCACAGGACAAAAAAGGAAACATTCTCACAAATAGATAGCACTCTTGTTCTAAAAGGATTTTTTTTCTTGTACACTCCAATATAAACAGAAACACTTTAATAGTCTATTACTGCCATGTTGCTCAACGTCTTCTGAAATACATTTAATACTTTTTTTATCTTTTAACAAAATCATAAATGGAAGTGTTTTTTAATTACATAATAACTTTAACAAAGATGCCACAATAGGAAGGAGAAATTATAAAGAGGGGAATAGAAAAATATCCTGCCCGTGAATGCTCACAAATAACTTACTGAAAAAGTCGTCTCCAAAAGAAAATGTTAGGGTTAGGCAATAAAGACTTTGGGGAAATGTGACTTTGGTAGATGAATTTCCATTTTGTGCTGGGTTTTAGTTCTTGGCAGAGAATTAGGGTTTTCAACAGAGAAACCTGGCCACCATCCAAACGAAAGAGAAGTTTGTAGGAAATTCTATTGTGGGGAACATTCTTTGTAGGCTGACCTACTGTTTTGCATTTGTTGGTGTTCGCACTTTTGAGAACTCAGCATAAAGAAATCAGGCCTGGGGTACGAAGATGCATCTCCCATATTGGTGCTGTATCTCTGTGATCACACACTATCCTCCTCCTCCTTCTGATTTGGTTCTGGTGCAGCTAAAATTACTGATGTTTTACTAACTGCTACCTTCAGGCTCTGCAACAAAATGGGCAGCTTCCTGTTTTATGAGAACTTCTGCTTTATCCAGACAAAGCTCTATCCTAATGCTCCATTTTCTGGTTAGTTTCACAATCCCTCTATGAACACTGCTTGGTTTCCCTTGCTTATATAAGGGAGTGCCAAAGAGAGCAGTGAATATGTTTTACCTCCTGACCTCTGGGCTCCAGCAAGGCATTACTCACAAGCTCCAGTATAGCTGTATTTGATAAGAGTGCAGAGCTGTAGTTGTTACACCGTGCCAGGTTGTTATGAAATCTTTTGATGGATTTGTATACAGGAAGAGTGACATTTGATGACCACACAATTTTTACAGCATGCTCAGCTGAGATTTTCGGGGAAATGGCTGGAAAAGTGTTCAAACATATACTGAAAGTTGGATGTGAGTCGTGGCCATTGTCTTCATTTAGGGTTTTAGACAGTTAAGAGCTGCTAGAGTTCAGGAATTAGAATATTGAATTAACTGGATAATCAAAATGAGCACTGATTGGCTCATGGCATTTCCTTCCTGTTCTCAACATTCTGAGGTCAGCAGAAGTGAAGATCAACACACAACTATGTTCAAAATGGGGGCAATTGGGAAGTGGAAATTGATGCATCTTTTGTATCTCCTGACACATTCTGATCTCTCAGTTGTGCAGCATGACAGGTAGTGAATTTCTACCTTTCATTCAGTAGATGCTAACATCAGATTTAGTGAGATTTCTTTTGAATCCAGATTTTACAGAATAGAAAACCCACAATGCTTGACACGCTGGATAGAAAACTATCAGTACCTATTTTCTTTATGTCTTGAAAGGCTAAAAGATACCAAGGTTTGGGACTCGTTAAAAATGATTTGGTCAGTGTGTGTGTGTGTGTGTGTGTGTTTATTGAACCATTCTGCTTTGTAGTCTTTGTTTTGGAAACTGTTGAATCTAGCCAATGTTATCATAGCTAATTTTGGAGTCCTCCTAGGTTAAAATAACAGTCAAATTCTTCATTGCCTGAAACAGTATAGGTCCAATAGAAAGATGTGTGAAAATAATCTCAAAAAATGATCCATTTTAATGATGAAATTCAATGGACCATTCCCCAATGTTATTTAGAGGAAGAAATCCTCCCGCAGTTCTTAGTAATATGATTCACCTTTTAGAACCATTAGAAGAGGGAACAGCAACTATTTCTTTGATTGCCATTGCAGATGTTATTCTGACAATTGTGTTGGCAGTCTCTGTACCATTTTCGCAATACCTGAGATTTAGCATCATTATAGGTACACCATATGTATAAAGGCAGCATTGGACCATATTTAATAATATAGACTTTGGGGGAAAGAGAAAATCTTCCCTTGGCTTACTATGTTTCCACATGCTGGAACATTTTTAGTATGTTGTGTTTTGTGTAATATATGATCCCTATTAACCAACCCTGTTATTGTCCCTGACTTTTCATGGAAAAGAGACCACATGGTGCCCTACATTCCATCTTTATTCTATTGCATTAGGATAAAGCTGGAATAATCAAACGTTATTGAGACTATTTAGAACCTATTTGGGACTATCCATATTAATTACCTCCAGTATAATTTCCAATAGTTTGGAAAGTTCTGTTCCTGTAGACATACAGATATAAAGATGCATAGATAATATAAACTGTTGCCTATTCTCTCTCTCTCCCTTCCTCCTTTCGCTTGCTTTTTTTTATTGTATCCTATTTTGCCAGTTAACTGCTTTTGATGTTTGCTAATGTTTAATAAATGAACATCAAGCCCTGTTTTTTTGCAACTTGAATTGAATGCTGTGTGTGCTTGCTTTGATATGGATATAGAGATTTACTGGGAATGTGTATCTAACACATTTCACTGAAAATTATCCACTGTGATTTTTTTTAATCGTGTTAGGCTGGAAGTATATTTAAAAATGGTGGAAAGGAAAGGAAAGGTGAGGTGAAATGTGTAGTATAGAATTAAAAGAAAGTCTGACTTTTCAGTAAGTTATAACTGATCTTATTAATTACGAATTAATAATTCTTAGTTGTTTGATCCATGGTGAGATGCATTTATCCCCATTGAAAATGGTGCATTTAAATATGCTGAATTGTACTTCAAATGAAAATGCCAGGATTAGTGGTGTTTCTATTTGACACAAGCTTTCTCTCCAATTTAATATATCGTATAAGAAAAGATTGTAGGATATTGAAAGGAGAGCCACAGATGTCCTTGAGCAAACACATGTTATGAGAAATTAGGAGGAATAAAGCTCAAAGTAGCAACCTCCATTTTATCTGCTTTAGCAGCGTACTTATTCTTTTAAGTGCCTTTTCATTTGTTTGTTACTGGGACTTCTTTGTGTTGGATGTCACCACTTAGTAATAAAGGACACCATCTGAGAATTTCTGAGAGTTTTTTTCTTTGATCAGAAAAATCACAAATGGTGTTGCTATGGGATTGTATGTTCCAGAATGTGGTGCGTGTAGTTGGAGGGGGGGGAGCTATCAAACAAATCAAGAGAATTGAACTCTGTGACTTGAGTCTCCTTTCATGGTTTGAGTGACAGTCGCTGAGCTTCTTTCAACTTGCTTTCTTAAATTGATTTATCTCTAAATAGCTTGACGGTACAATTTGGAGCTTGTGACAGAATCTTCTTTTGTAAAAGAGATACTGTGATATAATTAAGATATTGGACCAAGGTTCAAACACACCCTCATCCATGAAGATCATTGGGTGCCTTGTCACAGTCACTTAGTCTATTTTAATACCTAGGATTCATATGGAGGATGGAGTACTATTTATGCCAGTTACTCATAATGAAGGAAAGACAGTTCATTAATAGCAATACCAATAGCACTTAGACTTATACACTGCTTCACAGTACTTTGACAGCCCTCTCTAAGAGGTTTACAGAGTTGGCATATTGCCCCCAACAATCTGGCTCCTTATTTTACCCATCTCGGAAGGATTGAAGGCTGCATCAACCTTGAGCCTGCTGAGATTCGATCTTCCAAATTGCAGGCAGCCAGCAGCTGGCAATCAGCAGAAGTATCCTGCAGTACTGCATTCTAAACACTGCACCACCGTGGCTGATGAGATTAATATAGTGAGTAAATACTAAAGCTTGTACACATGCAGATCTTTCTCATAATGCACAGTGCTAGTTCCCTCCCTTCCTCTGGGGATTGGTTCCAGTTGGTTTTGATTGGGAGTAAGAGTCCCTGCCCTCATAAGACCAGTAGGCAGCCATGGCCAGGAGACCCTTTGTACGGGGTTGTTCTGCTCTCTGTCATGCATGCCCTCTCAAATGGATTAGTATAATTGTTCTACATGGGGCTGCCCTTGAAGATATTTCAGAAGCTGCAGCTCATGCAAAATGTGGCAGCATGGGTAGTAGTTATGTGCAACCTTGATCAGCACATGTTACACAAACTGCATTAGTTGCTACTATGCTTCCACATTGAGATCATAGTGCTGGTAATGATCTATAAAGTCCTATATTGAGGTAACGTCTCTACCCTGTGCCATCTATCTGTTCCTTTAGGTTCAGCATGTTACAGGTTCTGCCATAAGAGAGTGTCACCTGGCAGGACCTGGGAAGAGAGCCTTCTCTGCCATTGTGCCTTTGGAACACCATCCCCCTGGAATTTATTTAAGTTCCAATACAGGCCCTAGGGTGGCTGGCAGTGGTAGAGAGTTTCTATAGTTGGTTATGTTGAATCTGACCTAGTGATGGATTCTGCTCCTGTTCATGGTTATTTTTTCTTTTAAAGTGGATTTATTGATGGTTTTTATATGCTTGTATATTTCCTTGTTCTTGTTGTGGCCCACCAGCAGCTGACAGAGCTGGCAGCAGAGCTGGATAGCAAGGAGGTTGGGGAGGAACCTGGGTCAGTCCTGGAGGCTGAGGAAGGCTCGAACAAGGGCTCTGCATCAGAGGCAGAGATGGGGCCAGGGCAGGCTGACAGTAATCAACTGCCTTCGGGCTCGGACAGCAGTGAGACGGGGGAGCTTCTGGAACTGGTTCCCAGCCTGCACATGTGCAGAGCTGCCAAACGGAAGGAACAATTAAGAACTCAGGTTCGGCGTGGAAGTAAGGCCACAGGTGGATGATGAATGGCCCCTCCCATAAGAATTAAAAGAGGAGCAAAAGGGGAGGGCTTTTGCAGGAAACAATTTGTTCGTTTGTTCATTCGTTCCAGCCTCGTGAAGATCTGTCTGTGTAACCTAGAGACTCTGTGCCCAGCCCTTCCCTGTCAGCACTCCATGTGGAAATATTTACCGGGCAGCTTTCCAAGATAGATAAGGTCTGAGCTAATAATTATACCTTTGCAAGACTGTTTGCCAGGCCGTTGGCTGAATGTGAATGAAATAAATTCACATTCATTTAATAAAGAAGGTTTTGCTGGGACACAAAGTATGCTTAGTGCTTTTTGGGGAAGCCTAGGATGGAACAGTTCTATTTAGTTGTTGTTTTCTTAATTATTGTGAGCTGCCCAAAGTCACGTAGGTGAAATGGACAGCTATATAAATCAAATAAATAACAATATCTGTCCTTCATGTTTCTTGTCATACTTTATTTGGCAGTGATATTCCAGGGGCATCACTAACAACAAAAAGGCATGGAGGCCAAAGCCATTCCCAGCTTTTCTCTAAAGGTACATCTAGATTCTAGAACAACATAACATCCCAGGATAGGCAGAAACACTGCCATCACCACATCAAGATATTTTTTTTTAAAAAAGGGAGAACTTTGCCACTGCAGCAGCTTTTCATTAAGGTTATCTCAATGTCCTGAAATATTATAATTGTTCTTATTGCCTTTTACAATGGCAGAAGATGACTTGCCCACACAGAGAGTCTGCACATCAGATTTTCAAAAGTTGTTCTTGGCACAGTGGCCAAAGAGCAAAGGAATTTTATTTTAGATTTATAGCAAATCAGAAATATTGATTCTTGAATAGCTTTTTTTCAGAATTACCTCCACACACTTTATAGTTGTCATTAAGTCTGAGTATTTCCTACATAGTCACTGAAGAAAGTATAGGCCATCTATTCTTGTCCTCTTCGGTGTTCTTATGTTCCATCAATCCATCTTGAACATATACTTCTTTTGGGTCTAGATTCACATAATCTGTTTTGCAACCCACTCTTCCCCATATTTTATGATATGCATAGTCCACCCACTATACATAATCACATTTTATTACATTAATCATCAGCAGGTTTTATTTTCCCTTAGCTTTCGATTGTACTAGCAGTGTTCCATTGCTGAATATTGAATAAAATTGCCTCAGATAAGTAATTCTGAAATGATCCCCATTAGCTGTATTTATAAGTGCTAATCAGACCACATGCTGCAATGCTATGAGTTATAGTAATTATCCATCACCTGAGAAATGGTGTGAATGGGTTGGTTACTCAAGATTTAGATTTCTTTTTTAGCTCATTTTTTGGGGAATAAAGATTCTTAATTCAAAAGTTTATTTTGGAGTTTAAACAAAATGTTAGGAAAAGAACTGTGTGTGCAGACTAGGCAACATGTTTAGACAATTAGTGATGATGAATGAATCCAGAAAAATATACAGGTGAAACTCAAAAAATTAGAATATTGTGCAAAAGTTCATTTATTTCAGTAATGCAACTTAAAAGGTGAAAGTAATATATGAGATAGACTCATTACATGCAAAGCAAGATAGTTCAAACCGTGATTTGCCATAATTGTGATGATTATGGCTTACAGCTCATGAAAACCCCAAATCCACAATCTCAGAAAATTAGAATATTACATGCAATCAATAAAACAAGGATTGTACATAGAACAATATCGGACCTCTGGAAAGTATAAGCATGCATATGTACTCAGTACTTGGTTTGGGCCCCTTTTGCAGCAATTACTGCCTCAATGCGGTGTGGCATGGAAGCTATCAGCCTGTGGCACTGCTGAGGTGTTATGGAAGACCAGGATGCTTCAATAGTGGCCTTCAGCTCTTCTGCATTGTTCAGTCTCATGTCTCTCATCTTTCTCTTGGCAATGCCCCATAGATTCTCTATGGGGTTCAGGTCAGGCGAGTCTGCTGGCCAATCAAGCACAGTAATCCCACGGTCATTGAACCAAGTTTTGGTGCTTTTGGCAGTGTGGGCAGGTGCCAAGTCCTGCTGGAAAATGAAGTCAGCATCCCCATAAAGCTCATCTGTGGAAGGAAGCAGAAGTGCTCCAAAATGTCCTGGTAGACAGCTGCATTGACCCTGGACTTAATGAAGCACAGTAGACCAACATCAACAGATGACATGGCTCCCCAAATCAACACGGACAGTGGAAACTTCACACTGGATGTCAAGCATCTTGCAGTGTGTGCCTCTCCATTCTTCCTCCAGACTCTGGGTCCTTGGTTTCCAAATGAGATGCAAAAGTTGCTCTCATCAGAAAAGAGGACTTTGGACCACTGAGCAACAGACCAGGTCTGTTTTTCTTTAGCCCAGGTAAGATGCTTCTGATGACATTTGAAGCTCATGTCCAGGATCCGTCTGTGTGTAGTGGCTCTTGATGCACTGACTCCAGCCTCAATCCACTCCTTGTGAAAGTCCCCAACACTTTTGAATGGCCTTTTCCTGACAATCCTTTCCAGGCTGCGGTCATCCCTGCTGCTTGTGCACCTTTTTCTTCCACACTTTTCCCTTCCACATAACTTTCTATTAATGTGCTTTGATACAGCACTTTGGGAACATCCAACTTCTTTTGCAATTACCTTTTGAGGCTTTCCCTCCTTATGGAGGGTGTCAGTGATGGTTTTCTGCACAACTGTCAGGTCAGCAGTCTTTCCCATGATTGTGATTCCTATTGAATCAGACTGAGAAACCATTTAAAGGCTCAGGAAGCCTTTGCAGGTGTTATGGCTTAATTAGCTGATTAGATCATGGCTTGAACTATCTTGCTTTGCATGTAATGAGTCTATCTCATATATTAGTTTCACCTTTTAAGTTGCATTACTGAAATAAATGAACTTTTGCACGATATTCTAATTTTACGAGTTTCACCTGTATTGTATCCCGAGATCCACTAACTTCATCCTAATGAAAAATAAATATAATAAAGCCATTTTAGCCTGGGTATTTGTTTGGAGAACTAGAGAAATTTCAGAAGCTGATCATCTGAAATCTTTGCTAATCTTTTTCAAACCTTCCAAAAAGCTACAAGAGATCTTTTTTATCCCTGTCCAGAGAAGGCAACACTTAATGCATGATAACAGTAGAAATCTATTTTTTTACTACATCTAATGCCTAATGATTACTTTCACAGATGATAGCTCTATGTATTGAACATAGATTACAATACATTGCCATGGTTACTATACTTATAGGAAAAGTTATTTTCTATAATTGATAGCATTCATTGAATTACCTTTATGATTATAGTAGCCATATGCAGATTCAATCTAAGCCAGAGGTGGTATTCAGCAGGTTCTGACCAGTTATGGAGAACTGGTAATGGAAATTTTGAGTAGTTCAGAGAATCGGCAAACACCACCTCTGACTGGCCCCACCCCCAGATCGGCTGGGCCTTCTTTTGTTGCCCTGCACAGGAGAAGGGAGCTGGAAAGCAGGTTAGTGGGGTGGGGAGGGAATGGGATATTGCAGTAACCTTCCCCGGGAGTAGGGAGGGAATGGAGATTTTATAGTATTCTTCTCCTACCACGCCCACCAAGCCACGCTCACCAAGCCACACCCACCAAGCAATGCCCACAGAACCAGTAGTAAAAAAATTTAAATCCCACCACCGATCTAAACCTCTAAAAACGTTGTACAGGTAGTCCTCAATTTACAACAGTTCCTTTAGTGACCCTTCAAAGTTGCAATGGCATTGAAAAAAGTGACTGAACCCATGTGAGTTCAGACACTTGGCAACTGACTCATACTTATGACCATTGGTGTGTCCCAAGGTCATATGATCACTTTTTGCAAACTTTTGACAAGCAAAGTCGATGGGGAAGCCAGATTCACTTAACAACTGAGTTACTAACTTATCAACCGCAGTGATTCACTTAACAACTGTGGGGAGAAAGGTCATAAAATGGGGCAAAACTCACTTCACAAACATCTCACTTAACAACAGAAATTTTGGGCTCAATTGTAGTCGTAAGTTGAGGACTACCTGTACAGGCCCCAACAGTTTACTATAGTTTGACGCTTTTGAAGATATCTCTGGCAGAATAATTTTCCAGTGCTGCAAGATTACAGTATATTTTGTTATACCACCTTTTTTTAAAGTTAATCTTCTTCTTCAAGGCATAGAGTTACAGCCAAATCTTGAGTACATGGTTTTTGGTCTTCAACAATACAGGTAGTCCTCAATGTACAACTGTTCATTTAGTTATTCAAAGTTACAATGCCACGGTAAAAAGTGACTTATGGCCATTTTCCACACTTATGGCTGTGATTACAATATGCCCATGGTCAAGTGATCAATGTGCATTGTGGATTAATATTTATGACAGTTGCGGTGTCCCAGGGTCATGTGATCAACTTTTGTGACCCTCTGACAAGAAAAGTCAATGGGTAAGCCAGATTCAAACTTAACAACTACAGTGATTTAAAAACTGTGGCAAGAAAGGTTATAAAATGGGCAAAACTCACTTAACAAATGTCTCGCTTAATCTTGGGCTCAATTGTGGTCATAAGTCGAAAACTACTTGTAGTGCTATTGGAGGTAGCTGTACTCAGGACATCCTGATTTTTTTTAAAGTAGCGTTCAGTATTTAATATCAGTATCTATTTCTGATTATTAGGGAATACAGTTCCAAGGAAGATTGTAAGACTTTTGAAATAAGCAGGGAATTGATATTGTTTAACCCTTTCACTCGATAAGATTTCTACTAATAGCAATTTTATTTACAGGCATCCCTTTTAGCCCATGAAGTAAGTCCTTTGGTATATAATTCTCTTATCTGGCTTTCTGATTCTTGTTTTGCAGGGAAATATATATCTAGAGTTGAGCAGCATGACGTTAGAATCAGAGTTACTGCAACAGCTCAGTATATCAATCTACTTTAAAAAGTAGCCATTTTCACATAATGAAGGGAAATTAAAAAAAATTATGGAATAACATGTCTTCATTTGAGACATAAAATGAAATTCTGGTAAAGTTTTGTTCAAAGGCAATGCAAGATAAATAAAAACCACAATTCACCGTACACTTTTCTTTTGAAGGGTAAGGTATCAAAATGAAACTTGGTGGATTTGTTTTAATACCATACAGAAATTCTAAGTATAAACCTCAGGAGAACCTCTGTGTTTACCTTTTTTAGAGAAGCAATAAAAGGTAATCTCCTTAAAGAAACACCATGAAAAGTAAGCCTTTCAATATATCTATCTGACATTTAAAGTCAAATGTTTCTAGCTGAGTCTTGTTAATGCAGAAATTTGGGAGAAATCAAAGTACTTAACAAATATGTGTAACAAGAAAAATGATATCCAGTGTAACAGATATTCAGATTTCTTCCAGATAAAGCCATACAGTTGGAAGGAGCCACTTTGGCCATTAAATCCAAAACATTGTTTGATGTTAGAATCCAAATTAAACACTTCCAACTTTTCACCTAAGCCTTTGGTGAAGGAGACTTTTCACTTTGTCATATCGTAATTTCTTTGTTTGATTGTTATGAGCTGCCAGAGTCTCTGAGGCTCAGGTGGCATACAAATTTAATATATTATTGTTTCTCACACAGTCAGATAATGTTTAGACTGGATTTGGCATTTTTGCCTAGCTATCAAGGCCTTTCCAGGGACCTGGAATAGGCAGATGTCATTTAATAACAATAAAAACACCTTTAGAAGATCTAAGTTGTTTCAAGTAAATGTGCCTTTTGCAATTGACTGATGGTGATTTTGTGGATGTGAGTAGTCTTCAGGTGGTATTCCAAATGTTTTAGGATTACATCCAAGGCACCTATCATTATTGATATTATCTTTCTTTCTTTTTTTGCCAGAATGTTTCTACTTCTATTTGTAAGTCTTTGTATTTTGTGATTTTCTCTAGTTCTTTCTGTTCTATTTTGCTATCTCAAGGTACTGCAACATTCACTGTCCAGACTTTTTTATATGTCTGAATTCTGAAGTCACAAAGCACTTTAGTTTTCTTCATTTTTCTGAGGGGTCCTTGTTGCTCTCTGAGCTTGCTTGTTTACTTGCAGACATTTTATTACCCTAACTAGGTAACATTATCAGTGCTACCGTAGTAAGGAGTGCTGTTTGCTGTCAGTTTATATTCTGGTGACTTGCTTGTCTGTGGGAGTGGGAGTGGTCTTTGATAGAGGTTCTTTGGTTGGGCTGTTTACTGATGGCTCTTTGGCAGTTTCTTGATTGGGGTATTGTTTATTTGATTGTTGGTCTAAAGTTAACCTTGAAGTTAATCTATGCTGTTCTGGTTGCTGATTACTATTGGAGAGATGCTAAAGTCTTTTTGTTCTCTTTTGGCTTGGTGGGTGTGGCAGGGGAAGGATACCATAAAATCTCCAGTCAGAGGTGGTATCTGCCGATTCTCCGAACTACTCAGAATTTCTGCTACCGGTTCTCCAGAGCTGGTCAGAATCT
The DNA here is from genome assembly GCA_009733165.1 of Naja naja. Lineage (NCBI taxonomy): Eukaryota > Metazoa > Chordata > Lepidosauria > Squamata > Elapidae > Naja > Naja naja. The sequence continues at coordinate 110,206,372 of CM019150.1, read as the reverse complement.
GCTGAATATCACTTCTGCTTCTGTTGTTTCTTCTGGGGCTGCTGCGACTTTTAGTTTGCTTAGAATGTTTTGAAGGGCTTTGGTTGGCTTCTTCATTTTCTATTTCGTGGTGCCCTCCAGTTCTTTGCAGACAAATGATATTTGGTGCAGATCTTCCAAAGCACTACAGATACGGAGTGCTTCAAGCTCTTTGTTTATTAGTGACTACAGCTCAGAACGAACCCACTTTGGCTGGGCTGTGGCTGCTACTTATAGCCAGCAGCCGCAGTTGCCAGCCAATCAGAGTGTAGGGTTTTCCCGCACTTTTTAAACCAATCATTTCTTACATTTTACAAGAACAGTTCAAACTAAACCAATGACTTTAAACCTGCATACATAACACCCCTCCCCACTAGGTTCAGTCCATACTCAAACCCTATCTAATGTATTCTTTTAAATAGGTGGCGCTCTTACGTGTACGTTGAGACCTTCGTGGTTCAGATGTTTTAATGTTCTCACCCAGTGAGAGAGGAAATGTGTCTGTTGACATTTCCCTACTTGGACTTCTAGTAAAAGAAGACCCTGTTTGATTGTTACAACCTGGTCTCTCCTCCCAACCCATCTCCAACCCAATGTCAGCACCCAAGTCAGGTAGTGATGTGCAATCTTCCACTTGTGAGGATGGATTTTGGCATTGTGACAGGTTTTGGAATGGTTCCTGTCGTAATGGCTCATTACACATGGGGTTGATTCTTGCTTGCTGATTATCCTCATGATCCTCCCCTTCCCCCCTAGAAGAGGTATTAGGTATGGGAACTAGAGAGGAACAATTGCGATGTTCCTGAGGTAATCTGGATCTAAGCTGATCAATGTGCCTGCTCCAGAGGACTCCATCCTCTGTTTGTACCCTGTAAGAACCAGGGCCTGTGATTTGGGTTATCTCAGCAGGAATCCATAAAGGTTCACCCATAAGGTTCTTAGCATAAACAGAATCACCCACAGTGAACGTGTGAACTTTGCTAGTGGAATCTAGTGGTGCATTGGGTGCGTAAGTAGGATGAAGGTGGTCAAGGGGAGACCTGAGTTTCCTACCCATCAACAACTCTGCTGGGGATAAGTTAGTTGATGGGTTAGGAGTGATATGCTGGACACTGAGAAGTTTTTCAACTTTCTCAGTGATGTCCCCAGGACCCAATTGCTGAAGTTTTTCCTTGGTAAAACGTACCATTCGTTCAATCCGGCCGTTAGCCGAAGGGTGCCCAGGGGCTGTCAGGGCATGTCTGATACCCTGTTGTGCTAGATATGATTCAAAAAGGTTGGATGTAAATTGAGGACCATTGTCAGAAACGAGTACATCAGGTAACCCGTGAGTTACAAAAGCTTTTAAGCTGTTTGATGACAGCATCAGTTGTGGTGGATGCCATAGGGATGACCTCTAGCCATTTGGAATATGCATCTATAAGGAAAGTGTGCCCTCTGGTAGGGCCAGTGAAATCAATGTGAATCCTAGACCATGGGCCCCTAGGACATTCCCATTCCTGTGTGGGGGCAAGAGGTGGGGCAGGCCTGACTACCTGACAGTTGGACAAGATGCAACCCAGTTTTCAACCATTTTGTCAATACCTGGCCACCATACATAACTCCTGGCCAATCCCTTCATTCTGACAATACCAGGATGACCCTCATGTAACATTTCCAAAACCTCCCTTTGCAGTTTTGCAGGAATAACCACCCTGTTACCCCACAAAATACATCCTCTTAATACAGATAATTCAGTTTGCCTGGATTTAAAAGGTTGGGCAAGTTGAGGTAGATCTTGAAGAGGCCAACCTTTCTTAATCCAGCCTATAACAGGAGTCAATAAAGTGTCTTTGGCAGTCTCTCTGGCAATTTCAGCAGCGTGTACTGGAAGCTTGGCAACAGTTTCTAGGAAAAAGGTGTAAGTCTCAGGAGCAAAGTCCTCAGTGTGAGAAGGAAGTGGGCAGTGACTCAAAGCATCTGCATGCCCAATGTCTTTGCCAGGCCTGTGGATGAGTTTGTATGAATAAGCAGCAAGAAATTCAGTCCACCTCAGCATTCTTGGTGACAGGATAGTGGGCGTAGGTTTGTCTCCTGCCACAATGCCTAACAGAGGTTTGTGATCTGTGACAATGGTAAATGTTCTCCCATATAAATATTCATGGAATTTCTTGACAGCTGCAACAATTGCCAAGGCTTCCTTGTCCAGTTGGCTGTAGTTCCTCTCTGCTTTGGTCAAGGTGCGAGTAAAATGCAATAGGAGTTTCCTCCCGCTGGGAAGCCTGTGGCTCAAACCCCCCACTCCAAAGGGGATGCATCACAAGTCAGTACAACAGGCAAATTCTCAGAGAACTGTATCAGTACAGCATCAGACGTGATTAGTCTTTTAATATTGTTAAATGCAGATTGTTCTTTTCTGCCCCAGACCCACACAGACTTTTTGTCTAATAATCTGTGCAGTGGTTCTGCAATGGTTGCCTTCTGAGGTAGGAACATGTGATAAAAGTTAATGAGTCCAAGGAAGGCTTGCAAATCTGTTTTACATTTTGGTCTAGGGGCTTCTTTGATTGCCTGAACCTTGGCATCTGTGGGTGGATACCATGCTTGTCAATCATATAGCCCAAGAACTCAACCTTGTCAGTTCTAAGAGTGCATTTTTCTTCCTTGACTTTTAACCCCGCTTTTTGAATCTGGTAAGGACTTCTCTGAGTCTCTCTTGTAACTGAGTGTCATTTTCAGCAGAGATTAACACATCATCAAAGTAAGGCACTACCCTGGCAGTCCTTGGAGCATCCTTTCCATAAGGCTTTGGAAGATGCCTGGTGCCACGCTTACTCCAAACTGTAACCTTTTACATTTGAAAGCACCTCTATGAGTCACAATGGTTTGGGCCTCTGCAGTGGCATCATCAACTGTTAATTGTTGATATGCCTGGGCCAGATCCAATTTGGCAAAGACTGTACCCTGCCAAGTGAATGTAGTAAATGATGCACCACTGGAACTGGATATGCGCTCTGTTGAAGCGCATGGTTCAATGTCCCCTTATAGTCTCCACAGATTCTCACTGACCCATCAGTCTTGACTGGTGTGACTATGGGTGTCTCCCACCTGGAGTGGTCAGTGGGCTCTAAAACTCCTTGAGCTATTAGTTTATCAATTGTGCATCAATTTTTTCCTTTAAGGCAAATGGGACCCTTCTGGGCTTTAAGTGAATTGGTGGCACCTTGGGATCTAGATTGAAAGTGATAGGGGTCCCCATATACTTGCCCAATCCATCGCTGAAGACCTCTGGAAACTCAGACTTCAAGGCCTCCTCCCATTCAGTGTTGCTCACGTGATTGATGCCAGTCACCTCGATGCCTAGTGGATTGAACCACTCAAGTCCCAGCAAGCTTGGGCGATCCTTGTCCACGATGGTCAGGGGCAAATGTTTGGTGTGGCCTTTGAACTTCACGTTGAATTCTCTTGTTCCAACTACTGGAATCTTGTTCCCTTGGTAGTCTTTAAGAGTCAGTGCTTGCTTCTGAAATGCTTCTTCTGAATGTTTGGGAGTAGTCTGTGAATAGTGTCCCATGACACCATAGATAAATATGAGCCTGAGTCCACTTCCATTTGGCAAGGCCTTCCTTCAATTAGTACCTTGACATGCACTTTTCTGTTATTGATAGAAGAAGAATGACCAATAGTTACTGTCTGATGAGTTTCATTCTTCCCCTTTGCTTCTGTGCTGCGCCCCATTTTCTCACTGAGGTTGTTGGGCTTGAATTCTTTGTCAGGAAACTTCCTTCTGTTGGGTGGAGTTCTGGATGATTTGCAGACTCTTGCTAGGTGTCTTCTTTTTTCACAACGGAGGCAGACAGTAACTAGGAACTTGCATTCAGTGCGGGGGTGGCTTCCCCCACAACCTCTGCAGTAGAAATCTTGCCTCTTTCTTACCAGGTCTTTCTTTTTCCGCTCCATTCTGAGTCTATAAATTCCTTCCTCCACCTCACTACAGTCTGACTCAGAATCTATTTGCTCACAATGAGTTGTTGTGGACTTTTCCACATCAGGATTGTTAAATTTGCATGAAGAGTCAAACGCAGAGTGCTTCAGTGAAGAGTTTATTAGTGACTACAGCTCATAACAGACCCGATTTGGCTGGGCTGCGGCTGCTACTTATAGCCAGCAGCCACAGTTGCCAGCCAATCAGAGTGCAGGGTTTTCCCACACTTTTTAAACCAATCATTTCTTACATTTTACAAGAACAGTTCAAACTAAACCAATGACTTTAAACCTGCATACATAACACTTTTGTCCCATTTAATCAACAACTAAATAACTGCCACCCCTACCAATAAGGGTAAAAATGCTTAAAAGTGGAATTGAAAATGGAAAACTGAATTTGAGTGTGGTTTCTTCACCCTCCCACAGAATCTAGCCCACACAGCCACTGAACATGGCTTCCATGGAGTTGTTGACAAGACTACAGCAGCCAGTCTGACAAGAACCTCAGCCACAATCAACTTTTCTGGTTAACTTAATGATGGATAAGCCAACTGTACTTTTCAATCCACCCCTTTCAGATTTGTCATAATAAACAGAAGACGAAGAGGGGGAACAAATCTGTTACCACAGCACATTTAGTTAATGTGAAACAGTTTCATCTTTCTTGGTATCCTAGGAAACAGAACTGTTGTTACTGAAGGGAACCAGTGTTTTTTTTAAAATTCCAACTGTATACTGGAGAGAGGGAAATAATCATAATAAAAAATAAAGGTGGTTAATTGCCCAGCAAGGGAGACATTGCCAAGAGTAATGTTGGCCTGTAATTAGGTGAATTAGTAGAACAATGACCCAATTTCCCTGGTTTCAGGGCAGCGGCATAAAACTTGAAAGGCTGATTCCTTAATTTAGGTGATGTAGCCTGTACGTGCTCTGTTTTTCTCTATTTGGAACCTCCTTCAATTTTTTTTACAAGCTACTTTTAGATACCTAAACAGGGTCAGTGCCCTGGGATGTTTTCAGTCAGTAGCAGTTGAGAAGGCAAATGATGAAGACCTGGAAATAGTCTCTGGGGACTCTAATCAACCCAGGTTTAGCTTATCCCATTGCACTCCAGGTTTACAAACTCTTTCACAGAATGTAGTACACTATGATGCATCTTCTAAAAAGGATCACTTGTTGAAATATACAGTATGCTAGCTCTCTGTTCTCTTGGCATCAAGCATCATTCAATGTACATGAATCTAGCCAGACATATTTCTGAGCCAGTACACAGTGATTGGCAAAAATTTTACTTTAGGCCTCTAATTAGACTTCTTGGCCTAATTATCATGAGATTTTATGACTTGTTCTTCTTTTTCTTTCTATACTCAATCCTGTACCCAGGATTTACCAGATATTTTGGGGGGCATGTTAAGTCATCACCACTTCCCACCTCTGATTTTTGTTTTTTCTTGTCTCCACTTGATCTCTGCTGGCCCTGAATAACACAGGATCCTTTCTTTGGGTGAGAGTGTTTCTTTGCTTCCTCCTTGTATCAGGTGCTGCCTACCCATCACTAAAGTTTTTATAAATGCAAATGTATATATAAAATTTTGGAAAGGGAAACATTCTCCATTTTTCTTTGAAATAACTATCTTGCCTGATTCCTTCAAAAGAACATATTAGAAGCCATGCAGTGTGAAAAAAGATAATGCATTTATAATATAATAGAAAAAATAAAAGATCAACAAAGAATCGGATGTATCACCAATCTTTTTGTAAACATTGGTGGTCAGATCCTAGATGTAAAGGTGGTATTCAGCAGGTTCTGACCAGTTCTGGAGAACTGGTAGTGGAAATTTTGAGTAGTTTGGTGAATCAGCAAATACCACCTCTGACTGGCCCCGCCCCAGTGGTGGTATTCTACTGGTTTGGCCTGATTCAAGCAAATTGGTAGTAAAAAATGCTACTGTTCAGCTGAACCAGTAGTGAAGAAACAGCTACCAGTTCTGCTGAACTGGTATTTCTTTTCTTTTCTTTTTTCCTCCTGATGATCAGATGTTCCAATGATCAGCTGTGCTGGGATCCCCTCTTGCTGTCTTACTGCTTCGCCCACAAGGCTTCCCTGAGGCCCAGGAGGCAAAAAGAGGTACACAGGAGTGGGATGCACGCCTCCCCCATGCTCCATTTTTTGCCTCCTGTGCTTCAGGGACGCTTCCTGGGAGCAAAAACGGAGCATGGGCGGGGCGGTGCTGCAAAAAAAAGCCATACCCACTTAGCCACTCCCACCTAGCCATGCCTACAGAACCGGTAGTAAAAATATTTGCATCCCACTCTTGCCCCACCCCCATCTATTCTCTGCCTCCTGAGTCCCAGCTAATTGGCTGGGTCTTCTTTTGTTGCCCTGCAAAGGAGAACAGAGCTGGAAAGCAGGTTAGTGGGGTGGGGAGAGAATGGGATTTTGCAGTAATCTTCCCCCTGGAGTGGGGTGGGAATGGAGATTTTACAGTATCCTTCCCCTGCCGCGCCCACCAAACCACGCCCACCAAGCCATGCCACACCCACCAAGCCAGTAGTAAAAAAATTTGAATCCCACAATTCTTTTGAAGTGATGCTTACTTCAGCAGATATAGGTGGTATATAGGGTATTGCCCATTGGGTCTAGATTTTCTGAAGGAGCCAACGTAGGTTTTGCTAGCCTTTATTTTAATCTTGTGTCTCCATCTTTCTGTGAAAACCTTGTGCCATTCATTTAGCACTTTATGACACTGATGGTTTAAAGAAGTGTGTGCCTCCTGTTTTGAAAAACATTGATCTTGAAATATTGTCATTTGTTACCTGGGGAAAGAATCCTACCTTAACAAGACTGTCTCCACATTGGGCTGATTGTACCCTGTGGAAAAATTAAACTGATGCCAGAAACTAGCACTTCTCAACAGCCAACACCTAAATTAGTTTAGGAGCCCAGGATTTAATTATACAAAATGACAAATGGGCTGGCACACCTGGTTGTGTTGAAGGAAAGAACTTTTAATGGCCTTGTGCAGAAGGAAAGAACTTTAATGGCCTTGGGCAGTATACGGTAATATATATATACCCACCATGCCCAAATTAACAAAATGAAAAGAGCCATATGATAAGGATATATACTACATGAAATTAATTCAGTTGTTGGGCTTAACATTACATTTGGACCATAGAACAACATTATGTCATCTTCTCGTTTTTAGAGCAAAGAAGACTTAAAAAATATTTAAAAACATACTTCAAATCTCAAATCTTACATATTGGCAAAAAAAATCAGAAAATAAAATACAAGCTGAATAGTCAAGACCTTGTTGATGATCCATACTCTGTCAAGGACCTTGGAGTACTCATCTCAAATGATCCAAGTGCTAGAGCCCACTGTAACTACATAGCCAAAAAGGCATTAAGAGTTGTTAACCTAATCCTACGTAGCTTTTTCTCTGGTAATATCATACTACTAACTAGAGCATACAAAACATTTGCTAGACCAATACTCGAATACAGCTCATCAGTCTGGAATACACATTAAGTATCTGATATTAACACAGTAGAGAAAGTCCAGAAATATTTCACAAGAAGAGTTCTCCACTCCTCTACTCATTACATAATACCTTATGCCACCAGACTTGAAATTCTAGACCTAGAAAACCTAGAATTACGCCGCCTTCGGTCCGATCTAAGTATAGTATATAAAATCATACATTGCAATGTCCTACCTGTCAATGAATACTTCAGCTTCAACCATAACAATACAAGAGCACACAATAGATACAAACTCATGGTTAACCGCACCAAACTTGATTGCAGGAAATATGACTTCAGCAACAGAGGGGTCAATGTCTGGAATACTCTGCCTGACTCTGTAGTTTCTTCCCCAAACCCCCAAAACTTTAACCTTAGACTGTCTACTATTGACCTCACCCCTTTCCTAAGAGGTCTGTAGGGGGCGTGCATAAGCGCACCAATGTGCCTACGGTCGCTGTCCTATTGTTTCCTTTATTGTTCTTATATGTATCCATGTATTCATAACTATGTTTATACTTATACCTATTATCTTGTAAGCAATTGACAAATCAAATAAAATAAATAAAGTAAAATAAATAAAAAATAAAAAATCCTGGACCACTCCTTGAAATCAGGAGAACGGCTTTCATTCCAGTTATTCAGGATTATCTGCTATACCAGAAGACTGATAAAGGCAAAGCTCTTTATACCTTGACAAATTTTATATTTTAAGAGAACAACTTATTATCACGTTGAAATCCTTAAATATAATGTTTAACATGCGTTGACATAATATGTTAACACAAAACCGGAACAAATCAATTAGGTTTGATCAAATATATTAAATAAATATATGGATCAAACATATAACTAATACTAATTTTCATTTCAATTTTTAATATAATATAATAATAAAAAGCTGCATTGTTGAATTCTGGCAAGTCTGTTGAACTTGTATGAGCTACTAAAGGGCCATGCTGCTTAATTAACCCACATTTCAGATGTGCAGATCACCAGATATATAATGAAGGCAAGTCAAACTCAAAAGATAATCTTGCAAAATATTTAAAACAACATTTTAAAAAATGAAACTGATTTAGAGTATTAATCCCTGTTTAGACCAGGCATTCCAGTAAAACATCTTCCCCGCTATTTTCAGATTTGAGTTTATTCCACAATATCAGCTTCTCATGTGATTTGGGATCAAATCATAATTGCTTACTATTAATGACAAAAGATGCCTAGTTGCTTTTCAAGCATGAAATGAAAATCCTGGTTTAATATTCTAACACCTGCCAAATGGTCCCAGAGAGAAAAATAATCATAAGTCTAATTCCAAAAAAAAATTACGGATGTTAAGGTAAAAGCCCAGTGATATAGTTGAAAATTTGGTAGTTAAAACCACCATCCTCATAAGGTAACTACAGTATGGCAAAAGGTATTCTAGAGAGGTTAGCCAGCCGTACAATCCGTCCACTGAATGGCCACTACAAGCTGCTTTGACTTTAGTGGGGGGGAAAAGGAAAAGCTTGCCTTAAAGTATTAAGGAATAAAATAATTCTAAAAGAATTATTTAAAAGAATTCCAAGGTTCTGAATTAGAAATAGTTAGTTATTGAAATTCATCTCATTCATCTCAATAAATATCATTTTAAATATTGATAAAAAGCATCTGTCAGTTTCTTAAAGAAAGAAATCTTGTTTAGAAAAATCACTTTGGATTGAGGCAGCTGCCAAAGAACTTAAACACCTACACACCATCTACAACTGTAAAGAGTCAAAAAAAAGTCTTATTTTGATTCCTTATTACGTTTTTATACCATTTGGGGAAATCCTGACACCTTCAATATTGGGGAGCATTGCCATTTCTCCCTTATCTCTGAATTCTTAGAATTATTGCAGGAAGCACCCATTTTTACCAAATTTGATTTCAAAGGGGCTTATAATGTAATTTGCCTGAAAGAAAGTCTTGTTCTATGGTCCTTGATGTTGTTATTGAGAAGTTGGAATATAGTTATACCATTCAGACAGATTCTCAGTCTTTGTGAGATTTATACATTGTGTTTTTCAAACCTGTCTGACAATTTTTTAGTTGTTTATTTGGGCTGGCTGCTCTGTGACCTGTAAGGATCCAAATGTCAGGGTTCCAAGTAATACACCCATTGCAAACAAATTTTTACAAAATTTACATCAGAGAGCTTTTGTGGTTCTTCAGTGACTTTAAGCTAGAGAAACATGCCTTTAATTTGCCTGCCTTAGATTATAGTATTTCCTCAAAGGGAAATGCTTTCTGTCAATGCTGAGATATTCTATCTCGAAAAATCCCAGCCTCCACACACATGGGTGCTCAGAGATGTAATGTAATACCTTTAAAAAAACATATGTTTATCTCCAATTCTGTGTACTCATCATGCTGATCATTTGTCATGTGAGATTGATGTTCCAGAGGTATTTCCTCCTACTCAAGTTGACTTTCACTTGTCAGCTCATTCTCTGTCCTCTAGTTCAGAGGTTCCCAACTCCTGGCCTGTGGCCTATGAGGAACCAGGCTGCACAGCTGGAGGTGAATGGTGAGAGAGTGAAACCAAAACCACTGTTTTTTTAAGTGAAATAACAGTATAAAACACCAATTATATATGATGTAGTGGTTATGGCATCATGCTAAAAATTAGGAGACCATAAGTTCTAGTTCTGTTTTAGGCACAAAGCCAACTGGATAACTTTGGGCTAGTCAAAGTTTATCTCAGACTTACGAAGGAGACAAAGGCAAACCACTTCTGAAAAACCTTGCCAAGAAAACTGTAGGGGATTATCCTCAGACACAACTGAATGGAGGAAAAGGGAGGAGGGCTGGGAAGCACTGAGCAAATGTGGACAAGATGGAACATTTGCTATGTGCTCCGTTAGTGATGCTGTAGTTACATTGCTAAGATATAATCCATCTTTACTGATGATTAACTTTGCATATTGCCTCCTCTATGTGCAGCTGAGTTCCAAAAGATCCAATCAATTTCCTCTCCACAATTAAAAATGCCTAATATGACAGATGGAAACCATTATTAAACTGCACTAAAACAAAGTCAGTGCTGTACACACACTATGCATCTTAAAAGACAATCTTTGATGTCTCTTTCATCACCTAACTCTCCTAGAATTTCAGGCCAATATGTAGCTGTATTTCCAACATATTTAGAGATCAGTTTGTATTATTGCAGGATAGGTACTCACTGACAGTATGGAACCTTTAGTACCTAATTTATAGCCCCAGATTGGCAGATGTCCAGCATTTCAAACTTTGGAGTTATTTTGGGGAGTGGGGCTGTTCAAAGGATAGAAGTGATATCTTAAAATTGTAGAGACTTACAATAGCAATAGCATCCCTTCAACATGTTTTCATTTCCACAAAATTGGGCTGCTTTTTTTAGGGTTAAGAGGCAATATTAGTGCCTTGAGGATTGTGTCTTTCTCAGGCACAATTTTGCTAAATTCCCAAGACTTTCCTGTTCAAGCTTCTGGGTAAGGATTTGATGTATTGAATTTACAACTCCTAATTCTAACACAAGGCACACAGACTGAACTGGAAAATGTGAGTCCTAAAGCTATGTGTATTTTTTTAATTGCTGCTCTGCTAAGATTAGGCTAAGAAATGGTTGTTGACTCACAGCATAGGGTAAGGTGCACCAATTCTGGCTGTCAGGTGCCTGGTGCGTGTTACGCCTCCTCCTGCAGGGAGGAAAGGAGGGAGGGAGAGAGTCTGGCAGGCATATGTGCATTACCCAAGAGCTATGTTTAGTAACTTTTGTCTCTTCCTGTTTGTTTCTAGCATCCTTGCAACAGCAGGAGCACATTTTAACACCCATGTGGACCTGCGGACTCTGCGGGCGGTACGAGTGCTCAGACCCTTGAAGCTTGTCTCAGGCATTCCTAGTAAGCATCTGGTTTATCTCCCTTCCCGTTTTGCCCTACTGTTGTACTCCTTCCTTGCAGAGCAGTGTTGGTATTTCCATTGGGCATCTTTGTTTCCTAGAATAGAGATATTCTATTAGAATCAGGACATCTGCATACAATTCCAGACTGGCATTTAAGAATTTAAGTGATATTAAATAAAATATTGATGTTAAATAAAATATATCTTCAACAACCAGGCTGACAGGCCTCAAGTACTTCTGATGCTCTGATTCAGGAAGGCTTTTGGTAGATTGGTAAATTAAGGGAAAGAAACCTGACTTGGTTAATTTTGAATATAAGGTGATGCTGAAAAAGGGAAATGCTGAGAGATGAGGCCTTAAGAATTAGTAGCCCCATCTATTTCTCACCTGTTTAGAATACTGTATGCATATATAACTACTTGGTGGGCTTTAGTTTTACCTGGAACAACAATGATTTTATTAGAGTACCATACCAGACCTGCCCAAATTGATCTGAACTGTAATGAATTACAATAGTGTCAGAGCTGGAAATTATGATATTTTAACTGGCTCTGGCAAAAAGGAAGAGACATATTAGGCTGAGCTAATAAGCCATTAATCAGGCCCATGTGTTTTGAGATTTCCAGTTTTACTCCATAAAGATTATAGGTGGTCCTCAGGTAACCACTTGTTCATTAACTATTCAAATTTACAACATTGTTTGAAAGAATGATACTTACTGGACTTTGAAGTTCTGGCTATTGTATCATTCCCACAGTCATGAGAATGCCATCGGCAACCTTCATTACTTGCTTCTGACAAGCGAAGTCAATGAGGAAGCTGGCAGGAGGTTGCAAATGTTAACCACCCAATGGAGCTCTTAACAATGGGGCAGAATTCACTTAATTCTTTTTTTGAAATTTTTTTTTATTTTAAGACAAACATACAAACAAAACATACAAAACATAAAAACCATCTTCCACATATACATACAGTGTGTCAGTTGGTTACAAATCCTTTGTGTTATCCTTTCATAGTCACCACTTAATGACTATGAAATTCACTTAATGATGGCAACCAGAACTGCCACTGCTAAGCGGCACTATCAGGGTGTGATGTTGTGCCTTTCGACCATGTTGATTAGCAACAGAAATTCCAGTCACGATTGCCATAGTCAATTGAGGACTACCTGTTCTTCTGTGCACTAAGGGAAAAAAAAGCCAGAGTTTTTATTTTGGAGTCAGAGGAAATTCCCGAGAGTCAATATTGTACAGTGACTAGAGCACTGGACAGTGACTAGAGCACTGGACTTGCCCTGGGGAAACACAGGTTTTAGTTCACCCTCATCCATGAAAATTGACTAGGTGATTTTGGGGTACGTTATTGTCTCTCAGCCCAACCCATCTCAGAGTTATTGTGGACAGGAAAATAGCACTTTGAGCTTCTGAATGAAAGGTGAGAGACCACACTAATGAAGCCATCGTTATCAGTTCTGACTCGGCAATTTATAATTGCTCTGCATTGTGCTGCAAAATTCTCACCCACTCACTTAAAATATACAATATGGTGATCAAATCTGGTGATAAGAAAAATATATTTCCCAAGGCTTGCATACCCTTTGAAAAACTATGTGTGGATGTATTAGTTTCACAATTATTTGGGGAAGAATCTTTTATTTTCAGATGTATACATTTATTAATTTCACAAGTACAATAAAAGGAAAACAAGGTAGGAATTGAATGAACAGGAGATAAAAACATTTACAAACTTTAGAAAAGTACTAGCTACAAAGGTTTCAAAGTGACATTTATATACATTGGCATATTACAATATTTTTGATCCATTCAAAGTTTTATGCTGATATAAATGTAAATTGGTATTAAATTTAGATTGTTCTGCAATGATGACCAACTGTAAACAGAATAAGCTGAAGAAAGGAAATCACAATAATTTTTGCTTGATCTAGAAAATTTGGCAAATGTAAGAAATCATTAAAAATTGAATGTTGCAATCTTACATTAGGGAAAACCTAAACTTTAGAAAACTTTGGACTAAACAAACTATTTTCTTCTGCGGAAAATAATTGGGAGGTTTCTTCTAATGGGAAAGAACTTGCTCCTTTGGGAGATGAATGTTTGCTTTCTCCTCCTTCAGTGACATGAACTTTGCCTGCCTGCTAGAGTGTTGTCTTCCCTTGATTATAATATGGCATTTGCCAGACAATAACAATTTTTCTGAACATGTTTCACAGTGTGACACTTCCTTGTCTCTCTGCTTTCCCCAAAGGAATAATGTCCTGATTGGTGCTTCTTTTCAATTGCATTTTCTCCTTTTCCTTTTCTTAAGGTTTACAGATTGTACTAAAGTCCATCATGAAGGCAATGGTGCCTCTGCTTCAGATTGGTCTCCTTCTCTTTTTTGCAATCCTGATGTTTGCCATTATCGGCCTGGAATTTTATAGTGGAAAGCTACATCAGGCTTGCTACGTAAACAATTCAGGTAAGAAGTATTGCTGTCTTCCTTCTGACTTTAGTCTAGTCCTGGAATTTTAAAACACAGCTGTGGATCTAATGAACCTACAATCCTTCAGAAAGATTTGTTCTGTAGGTCTGAACATGTCCTCTGGGCAAAAATACTTACTGTAATTTGAGCAGTAAGGAAAAAAACATGGCTTTTGTTGTTGTTGTTTCCCCATGTCCTGTTCACCATGAATCTTGAATACTCCTGTTCACATTTCATGCCAACTCCTGGTGATACAAAGCAAACCTAGTAAAAAAATAAAATAAAATCCAGACTAAACTCTACTTTTCTGCTTTTCTTTCCAGTCTCCTCTCTTCTCCCTGGCAATAATGCCTTTCCACACCCAGGCTAGATCTTCTTTGAACACAAGAGCAGCTCAAACCTTTAACTCTCGTATTAAAGAATAAAGTATCCCTTTCAGAAAAAAACTAATGTTAGGAAATACACAGCCTACATGAAAGAACATGATCTCTATCACTGGTTCTTATTTGTTATTCTCCTTTCCACCTACTCCCATATACATCTTTTTGGCAACTTTTTCCATAGATTTAATTTAAATTTTTAATAATTTATTTCAATTATTTATTTTAAACTAAAGAAATTTTATAAATTATCAGGTAGTCTGGGTGCATCAAGAGAGATGTCTATACTTAGAAGAGATCTATATTTTTTTTCTCCATTTTTTAAAAAAATGGATGCCATTCCTTTTGGGAACTAAATCTTTTGCTAGGTTTTGCTAAAGCTTGGTGAAGAAGATACGATGTGCTTGTCATCTCAAGAACCCACCACCACATCACAAGGAAGCAGCACAGCAGAACTGGGGAGGGGGGGGCATTTGCTACTTACTTTGCTACTTACTACTTCCATCCTTCCTTTCACCCATCTCCTCCCACTTGTGACTGTATGACTATAACTTTGTTGCTTGTATCCTTACGATTTTTAAAATTGACTGTTTCCTAGTATGATTTGATTGCTTATTATTGTACCCTATGACTATCATTAAGTGTTGTGCCTTATGATTCTTGACTCATGATGAATGTATCTTTTCTTTTATGCACACTGAGAGCATTTGCACCAAGACAAATTCCTTGTGTGTCCAATCACACTTGGCCAATAAAGTATTCTGTTCTATTCTACTCTACTCTACTCTACTCTACTCTACTCTACTCTACTCTACTCTACTCTACTCTATTCTTACCTTAGGAATAAACAATGACCAAAAGTAGTGACCAGAAGCAGAACATGTTTATATATGTTCTCCGTTAGGGCCATTATTCTTCCTGAAAGCCATCAATACTCTGAAACTAAGAAGAAAAGATCAGTACAATGGTCAGGTGGAAAGATCATACTACTGCTTCTACCATTTCATGATCATTATGGTAAACAGGAAGCTATGATCTAAGGATGTCAAAATCAGCAGTTCCCTGGATCTTGGCAGTGTGAATACCCTTGATACTGATCTAACTGATCACCATGCAAGGAACCTAAACTTTCCTGGAAAAGAGGAACTATAGATACTCAAGTGTCATGCAGACATTACAATGCTAGACTTGGACTGGGTGGCTGGATAATTTGGGCTAATTGTTCCTTCTCAAGCCAGCCCACTTCACAATGTTTTTGTACTGATCAATTGGAGGTAGGGAAAATCCTCATGTTCTTCACCTTGTGCTGCTCAAGGAAAGGGTAAAATATAAATAAAATAAATACATATAGAAGCTTCCTGTTTTATTGTATCTTTCCTGGTCGACATTGCTCTTTTACATTTATGTACATTTAAAAATGATTTCACCTCTGTCTGACTGCAGGTGAATTACAAGAGCTGGACCCGCCACATCCCTGTGGGGTGCAGGGATGCCCTGCAGGTTATGAGTGCAGAGACTGGATTGGTCCCAATGATGGGATAACTCAGTTTGATAACATCCTCTTTGCCGTGTTGACTGTCTTCCAGTGCATTACTATGGAAGGATGGACTACAGTGCTGTACAATGTGAGTAAAGACAAGTGAGGAAAGAGAGGGCTGGTGCAGAATTATTTTATTGGATATTGTTTCTAATTGGTGGCAACTGAGTAATTTCATTTTATTTCATTTCTCACTGTACCTCATATGAGCACTATGTTTGGATTGTCATATCCTCATGCATTATTTTTAAAAATGCTTCTCCTTCTTTTAACCATAACTTTTGACATAGTAACACCAGATTGGCATCCAATTTTCAAATGTTATCAGTTCAAATAACATTTATTGTTTGCAATATACTTGTATAAATATTGTTGCACTAATTTCCAGACAAAAGTTATTGGCACTGATCAGTCTAAGCCACAGATCTTTCTGTGTTGGCAAATCATTTGTCTGCCAGCATCCACTTACAGAGTAATAAAATCCCACCCTACAAATTAATGTCCCATTTTGTGGTATTGTGTCATTATATCAATTCTGTTGAAAAGCTACTCTATAATTTCACCCTTTTTCAGTTGCTGAAAAGGGTCCTTGCCATTCTTTCAGGACGATCACCGTTACTTTTAATCATAAATGTGAAAGAATTGGTTTAATATCTGCATTTGAATAGAGATTTTTCTTTCTTTCTTTCTTTTTTCACCTTTGCTATATGGCATACTCTATAAACCTGTACAGCTGCTGTCAAAATATTGGCCGAGCAGGAACTCACAAGGCATATAAGTTTATAACAGAAATTAAGTTTCTGACAGAGTAAATCTGTTGTGGGCAAGCAGAGTTGGCAATTATCTAAATGAAGGCTTTGCAGCCTTCTCCATCAAATTCTTCCTATCCCTTCCCATCACCTCCTCCCCTTCCTTGTCATGAACTGCACTACTCTGTGTATTGAAGCAGAATAATTGCATTATAAGTACTTGACATAACTCCTATAGGAATTTGATCATGTAACTGTGCTTAAAGGCCTGGCAGACGCCCACGAGTGAGTTAGGCAGTGAGGAGAATATCGCTTTTAATGATGGTGCTGAACTTCAGGCATAGTGGCGATGCTCTCCCTGATGGGAAGGAGTGGTGCCACCAAGTCCCGAATTAATACTTTCTTCCTTTCTTAACTGGGAAACAAAACTCTTGATTCTTGGTTCCCGCTACCTGTGCTACTGCATATTATAGTTACAAACACCAACCTTTGGCAACTTGGCAGACTTACTGTAGAGATTAATGTTCTGGTTCTGGCTGAATGTGAGAGACAGAGAGATTGCACTCTTACATGCTGCTTTCAGTTTTGAAACTAGAAATAAAATGGATATTGGAAAAATAGATTATTTATTATGTCTTATTTATTAGACATTTTCCTCAGAACAGTATTTGAGGAAAAAAAACCTATGAACACAAACTCTGTATACTGCAATTTCTCTATCATGTCAACCAGGGGCAGCTGACTTCTGATTTTTTCTCAGGAACTTGAGCCAGGAGGTTCTTGGAACTGGCACAGTGCAGTGTTTTCCCCTACTTAAATACTTTTAATTACAGTATGCCATTTCAGTTTTGTTTGCCACCCAGAGTTCCTCCTGGTAAATGGACAGCTATATAAATTTTGTTAAATAAATAAATAAAGCTGCAAGAACTTGGCTTAAAGTATCTGGATAGCAGCAAAGAAATACAGGAAGTCTAGTTCTTTGTGGCCATATAGTGGCCATATAGTTTTGGAAGACTGATGTAGCAATGATAGCATACGCGGAAATATAAATACAGCAGAAAGGCTGCATCCCATAGTTGCTAGATAAATACACTTCTGATATGCCAAGAATGGATCTATTTAGCCCATGTAAACTAGAGATGAAACTGGAAAAGAGCTTCTTTGTGCACAGGTGGTCCTCATTTAGCAACTGCTTTGCACAGAGACTGCAATTATGACACTGATGAAAAATAAATAACTTTGCAACCGATCCTCACATTGACAACCTTTGCAGGTCTGTAAAACAAAAGAAAGCTGAAGTAAGATTATAAGGGCAGTGTAGGAGATGACCAGGCTGAGTCCAAAGGAGGGGTCAAATGGTCATCAGTTTCGAATCCCTTCTCACCAGTCCAGCCCACCTTGAATTCCATTGACTCTTATCTCCCATCAATTTGCTCTGGCCGCTAGCAGTTCTGATTCTTGTGGCTTGCAATAAATCCTTATATTCATTTGAACTGCTTGGGTTTCCTGATTTCCACACTTGACAGACAGACATGGTTTCACTTAGCAGCTGCTTCACTTAACAATGAAATTCGTGTTTACTATGGTGAGGTAAGAGTTCTGCAATTTTTACTCTCAGGATGCTCACCTTACTCTCTTTTCATTCTATTTGACATGTAGAGGTTGAGTATCTTTAGTGGAGACACAAATGACTCTTCGTCTATGGAATTAATGAATAAAATGAATCTTTGTTTGTGGAACTTTTCCACTGATGATGCATCCTGATTTTCCAAAGTCCTCATTTGGATAGAAGGCTTCCATAGATAATGAAGGCTCTGCATTTCCATAATCACCTTTTGATGGGGGAATGGAAAGAGGAAGCAGCAAGGTCTTCTTTTTTTCATTCACTTCTCATCGCCTGCCCATTCATTAGATTTTAGTGTATTTGATTATTAAGAGGATTCCTCCCTAAATTCATGAATAATTTTTTAGACAGAAACCTCATCTCCCTTTCTAATAAGCCCAGTAACTCCATATTTTGAAAACTGAGATTTGTAGGTAAATTTTTCATTGCCAAAACTCAAACTTTGCACCATATGTGTGCTGTATATTGAATGGGGCAATTTAAGAATATTTGAGTGGGGCTATTTTGAGACCGGAGCAATACCACTTTTGCTTTGACATATTCAAGTAATGTTATTTCTGTTTGGAGCTTCATAGAGTGGGTAGTTGGCATGACTAGAGGAAGGAAGAAAGTAATATTTTTCTAAAATAAGTCATCTCAGTGTTATTTTTATATTGTACATTTTGACTGGAGTGATTTTTTTTTGTATATAAATGTAAAATAACTGTAAATGGAATATAACATTCTCTTTTCACATTCATTATTCCACTTTTCTATCCCTGCTTATAATTCCCATTAATAATTACTCATCCATTTATGACTTGTTAACTCCTCTCTAGAGGAAATAGATACAGAACATATCATTACATAAGTCATCCAACTGGGGAAGAAACTTAAATTGCCTCTATTCATCAGCTGGGAATTCTCAGCTTGACTGTCATCTACATTGGGTCAGTTACCTTGACTTTTAAGAAAAACTACAAATATTACATTTTCTTTTTTGCAGAAACCCTTAACATGTTTTGTACTGAACTTTATATGTGATGGATGGACATTTTGGTTAAAGTGGAAAAAATATTATGCTTCTGAAAAAACTGGGAGGAGGTGTGATTTCTGGAAGGATTAAAGTGACACATGCAATGAAGTTATTCATCTTTCATTCAAAGTCAAATCCATAGTTTCCCCTGATTTATCTTTGCCTTATTCAATTCATTATTTGCTTTGCATCGATCTGTCTATGCACTACTAAAACTCTCATTCCTATAAACTTGAACTGTTTAAAATGGTGAATCACAGGGCAATAGTTTTTGAACCACGGTACCTCAAATGTACTAATTTACAGATTGCATTCAAAATGAGCAATCAATGACCCCCATGGAATTGAGCTTTAGCAAATTTTATAAAACATTCCATGACATAAATCTTATCATAAAACAGTTTATGATATAAAATGTCACAAAACATTCCTGGGCTGATGTTTGACTATGCTATACAGTTCAACATGAGCTATTTTCAATGCAGATAATGCCAACTTTTCCAGTGAGGGCAGTGCAATAGACATTGGTCACTGTTTGGTCATTGGTCAGAAATTTGGCAGTAAGTGCATGCATTGGTCAAAAATGATTTTTTAAAATACCATTTATAACCATTTATTACTGCTGTATTTGCAAATGGTTGCCTAATGAGACAGTTACTTAATAAGGACAACTTGTATTGAAGTCGGGCAATTGTCTTTGTAGCAGGTACTCTGAGTTTTTTTTTCAGCCATGCAAATCCTCACAGCCTCCAGGGACTGGTTGAAGAATTGAATGGCATTTTCAGCTGGAATTGCAGGGGTGATGTGTAACTGAGGGTCATCAGTATGTTAATGCCACATCATTTGGAACTGCCAAATTACCTCTCAATTTATTTCACACGGATGTTAAATTTCTTGGAGGAAGACACTTAGCAATGACATAGCCCAATCATAGATTCCTGAAGGTTCTAGTGGCATTTTCCCCATTCACCTACTAGGACTGAAACCACCATAAAATAATACCTCTGCCTCTCTCGTGGACAATCTAGAATAACAACATGTGTGTAACATTATAGATTATATATTTTGCTGAGAGACCAAATAGGACCACGAGATGTACTTCCTCAATCTTGGTCTTAATGAAGAAGATTAAGCAATGAGTGCAAATTAGTGTATCCTCATTGAAAAAGGAGTTTCTCAGAGAGCACTGTACCCTCCTCCAAAGTATTTTCCAGGTCTAGCAGAACAAGCCAAAAAAGTCATGAGCCTCCAGGGGCCGAGCTTAGCATACAACAGGATGTATCAACTTCCTTGCATCATGAAATCAAAAGAACCCTGAACTGGTATACATAGTGTGTATATAGCCCAGTGTAGTCTGGTAATTAAGGCACCAGTCTAGAAACAAGGAGATTGTGAGTTGTTTTCATGCCCATTTTAGCATGAAAACCAGCTGGGTGACTTTGGATTAGTCACTCTCTCTCAGCCCAACTCACATCACAGGGTTGTTCTTGTGAGGAAAATAGGAAGAGAAAGGAGTGTTAGGGATGTTAGCTGTCTTGAGTTATTTATCAAAATAATAAAGGAGGGAAATTAAATGTAACATATTTGGCTGGTAACTTTTGCTGTTGTTCTTAGACTCATCAAACAATGAAATAGAACAACTTCCCCCCACCCTCATTTTAGTTGCTTGATATGGATTAGTGGATCCAGCTTAGTGGATCAAGGAAATCAGTCTCAGGATGAACTGCTTCCTTCTCAAGCCAATGAGATGTTTGCTATAATTGATTGATTGATTATATGCCATCAAGTCATTTTTGAATCCTAGAGACCACTGTTTGATCCAAAGTATAGGATAATATACTATGGATTGATTTTTCATGTACATCTTGGTATGAAATTTTTCTTCAGTACTGAAACAGTAAGGGAACATGATGCCAGGAGTTTGTGCACATGTTGCATATTTCATATGACAACACAATTGCTCAGCCCAGCTGTAACTACATCTATGTTGCTGGGAAAACTAAACTTTGTGTCACAACTGAAATCTGAGCAATATTCTCATTCAGTTGTTAGTTTGGGAATATGCATGCAAATCACAGTGTCTTAAATCCTTTTAGAAACTCATAAGAACTGGAGTCGCAAAATATAGGACTCTCAGAGGTATCTTTGTATTAATATTTGTCAAACTGCAGTGATAACCAAGCCTTGGCAAAAAGGAAAAAGAAATTAAAGAGAAAACAATGGAACAATAAATAGGAAAGTTCCCTTAACCAGTCTTCCAGGATTTCTACAAGTTTTTGATTAATCTGATTAATCAAATGTGATGACACCCCTCTGCAATTCATTTTTTGTTAAGAAAGCCTGAATCAAACCTGACTAAATAAATGTACATAAATCCTTTTAATTTAACAAATATCTATATGAACCTTATTTCAGTAAGGCTTCTAAACATGTTAATGCCAATGAATCTATATAATATTAAAACTCTGTTTATCTGTTTGTAATCTTCAATTGGTCAAAATGGGCAATATAGAGCAATAAGTTTCTGAATTAGTGTACCTCAAATCAGCTAATTTAAAGAATGCATCCAAAATCTGGGACCTGTCAGATTGAAATTTGGCAAACTTTTGAGTGCTTCACATGGCCACATGATCATTTTTTTCAGTTCTCCTTGCCAGCTTCCCACAAACAAAATCAATAGGGAAGCAGCAGGAAGTGAGAAGTTGCTTCAACTCCCAGTGCTTTTTTTTTGCTACCATGGTCATTCTGTTTCCCAGTTTAGGTAAGGAGATATCTCTGAAACAATAACCCAATAGGTCACAGATGGTCTAGTTTCTTTAAAGCAAAGTGTAGTCACAGGTAAAGGATTTTGCTTAAGAGGTTATGTCTGTAGGCATTTAAGGAAATTTCAATAGGTTTTATTGAATATTAAATCTTGAAGTCTGCCAGCAGAAGCAACTATTTTTAAGGATAATCTATCTGAAATTTGCACTGGTTGTAGAAAAGTCATGATTCTAAAAACTGCCATTATTTCCCATCAAGATATTCCTAAAACTCAAGCTTCAAAGGAAGCCCTTCTGAAACAACTCAGACAAGGTATTTTATCAGATATCATTCAACACTGTTAATTTTACTCAAACATCTTTAAAACTATGTAAATAACAATATAATGGAAAGAAACAAAATGAGGAAGCAAGAAAGGTTCATGGTTAAGTTTAGGGCAGGATTGTGTTTGGATCATAAACAACAGTTTCTGTAAGGGAAGGTGAGAACTGCCATTACATTATCTTGTAATTAATTAGCAGACCAAAATGATTTAGTGTTGCCAGGATTTTCACACAAAAAATTGCTGATTGGACAAAGTTCATGTAAAAAAAACCCCAAATCTATGAGAAATTGGATATGTTCACAAGCACATCTTCTCATAAGACAAAGACAGAGAATGTCACAGACTAACACAACATGTTAATCAAGATTCTTATAATTGGAATTTGATGGATAGCAACTTTGCAAAAAAGACAGAAGATTGGCAAACCAAAGGCTGGTGGTTGGCATCTGGGTCCATGGGAATTAAGTTGAATGACATAGTTTCTCAGGGTAGAGATGTTAATTATGTTAACAACAAACAGCTACTTGAGAAGTACAGGGCATAAAGACATGGGAAGGATAGAAGAAAGCAGCACAAAAATTAAACTATGGCAGATATAAGCAGATAGAGAACAATCCACTATTTTAGTGGTTTCTTCCTACTGTACAGTCTTATTTAACTATGCCATATCATGTTTTGGAAAGGCTTAAGAATGATTCTAGATCCTAGTCAAATCTTGCTTGGTCTAGACTTTCTGCTGCTATTCTGCTACTTTTTGTCAGTAAGCTTAACTGCCTTCATTTTGCTTCTTTTGCTTAGGAGGAGTTTAAGGATCAGAAGGATAGCTATTGAATTATGCAAATTCCACTAATCATTGGTCAAGTAGCCAATTTGCCTTGCTCCAATTTAGTGAGTAATGGGCTTCATCTCCACCCTAACAAGACTGAGTGGCCTTGATTTTCATTCTCCTGGATCCAGGGACTTGTTATTTCTTGTTCTGGATGAGTCCTCATTGCCCCAAACATGACTTGTATGCAATGTTGGGGTTCTCCTGGACTCATCGCTCCATTAGAGCAGGTGGAAGCCATGGCCAGGAAGTCCTTTGCACAGCTTCTCATTGTGTACCAGTTCTGCCTGTTCCTGAATCATGAGGCTCTCCTTATGGCCATTCATACCTTACTCACTTCTCTTCATGGATTACTGCAATGCAGTTCTACATGTGGCTGCCCTTGAAGAGTATGAACTGGTGCAGAATGCAACTGCATGGGTGATTACTGGAAGTTACTTCCCATAGGACATCACCAGCAGATGCCCCAACTATTCTAAAAAAAATGCTAAACTAAGAGTTGGCAGGAGCAAATTAACATGTTATATATAAATAGCAAATCAGTTAGTAGCAAATATGCAGTGAGAGACTTGTCAAAGATTTCTTGGCCTGGAACAGAGAGAAATAAGTCATTGGCAGTTAGGAGAGAAAATCTGACCTGACAATCTAAAAGCTCAGAGCTTGAATTGTCCACAGAAGTCAAGAGTGTAAAAGCCCATTAAAAGCTTGGGTCAACAGGATGCAGGCCAAAAGGGGGAATGTTGCTTCCACAAATGACAGGACATCCTGGAGGATGTTCTTATATAGCAAGAGCACAGGCTTTAATTGATTAATTGAGTTAATGCCCTTTCATTTCAAGGAATCACATAGACTTTTGCAGCTTTGCTCTTTTTAATTGTTGCCTTGTTTTCAAGAATCAGCACTAGGCTGCCTCTTTCTCCACTGGCAGAATTAACACCTATCAGTACTAAGTCAAACTCATTACATACAGAAAATGCCTTGGTTGTTAAGTGCTGTTCACTCCTGAAATTACAGGGAGACAATCCTTCAGTTTCTTCTCTTCATACAAAATTCCAAGAAGTCCATATTGTAAACATTCAACATGTGACTTGTCAGGAAATGATGCAATCCCAGCCCTCAAGAACTGGGCCAATCAAAAACTTTGCAAGGTCATGTGTGCAATGGACTACAGGCCTTAATAGATTCCAGCATGATCGGCAAATTAATTGAGTCATCCATTGCATATAAATATGCCCATGATAGTCACTGTTATTGTGGAAACTATTGATGACCAATCAAAAGCCCAAAGTGCTATACATGACACTCTCTCCCATAACAATTCCATTGGGTAAACAATGCTGAAAATAATTATTTGTCTAAGCAATATTATGCTTGCAGATAAAGAGTAATATGTGTGCACTGAACAAGATAAACGAAACTTGTTGTCTAAAGTGGAATTCCATCAAACTCTTGAGAAGGCAGAAATGCTTCTAATTAAAATGCATATTCAGGGTATTCCGTCAGAAAGAGGATGCATGGAACATATTCTGTGTCCTGTAAAAGGTATCTATCAAAAGGATTGTAGGATTATTAGTATGACTATGTTGGTTTGGAAATGTAGAAATGTAGACCCATGTGAAATGGAAATCCTGCCTTCAACAGGAAGAAGTAAAATTAAACTGTTGCTATACTTTATGCAGTATCAAAGTGGCGCTGTGAAAGTGGAGAGCAGGAATTGTGGGTAAACAAATATGAGGGCTGTTAAGTTTGGTAGCTAGTACAGAAATGCACATTTCTGCTTCTCCTCTACCAGTTCCTAGCAGGCTCATTGTTATTTGCAGACCTATATAGAATATAATATATTTTAATATAATCTGTAAAAATAATTAATAAGATCTTATATTAATGTTACGTGCCTGAAAAATAAATAAATAAATCCCTTTCAAATGAGATACAATATAGCAAGCAGAATATTTTTATTTTCAATGTTTATGACTTTCATTGATAATTGTTGGGCACACAATACTGTGTTGTATTGTGGAGTAGCAAAATGTGTACCATCATTGTTCTGTAGTGTGACTGCCAAGCATTTTTGTGGACTGATTCCAACCTGATCAATTACCTTGACAATATGAATCAAACCTTGGAAACAAACGTGATATTTGATAAGCACAGGGGTGGGGTTCTACCTGGTCAGACTAGTTCTATAGAACCAGTTGTTACGATTCTGCCCAGTTCGGAGAACTGGCAAATCGCACCACTGACTGGCCCCGCCCTGCCCGCCCACTCACTCCTTGCCTGAAATGTGAGCCATCAAACTTGCCTATGTTTGGTAAGTTGCTATTTTTCCTTTTCTTTCCCCTGACCATCAGCTGTTCTGCTGTGCCAGGAGATTTAGATTAGCTAATCTAAAAGCAGAGCTGAACCTTCCTTAGGACTGAAGCTTTTATTTTTCAGTGCAGACTCAGGTAGCAGATTGCAGAATGGTAGATCTCTAATTAAATCTGTGATTCAGTGAGCAACTCAATCTGCCTGCCTGCTTTGCCTGATTTTGGGTAAAAGTTGTTCTTTTTTTATAAAAAATTCAATAATTAGATAATGGTGTGTTGTGAGTTAAATTTGTGAGTTTGCTTGCTAGCAAATTTTATGAGTTTGCTTGCAAGCAAATTTTATGTGACAGACTCAGGTAGCAGATTGCAGAATGGTAGATTTCTGAGTGAATCTGTGATTCTGTGAGCAACTCAATTTGCCTGCCTGCTTTGCCTAATTTTGGGTAAAAGTTGTTCTTTTTTTTATAAAAAATTCAATATTTACATAAATATTTACAATATTTACATACAAGCCATGCCCAGTCAGCAAGCCACACCCACCCAGTCACATGACCACCAAGCCACACCCACAAATTAGGCCATGCCCACAGAACTGGTTGTTAAGAAATTTGAATCCCACCCTTGGATAAGCATAAATGTAGCTGAACTGTGTCTCTGTGAACTGGGCTGAATCATAGCTAGGCGGAGCTCCATTTACAATTAAATCTATATAAATTACCAGAATGTACTGGCCTATTAGCTAGACAACAACAATAATCTGGACTCCTAGATCAGAATCTACATTTAATCGGCCAATAATCTGATGTTGCTCCAACCTGCTCACTTTTGTGTATTTTAAAAAAAATCCTCTGAAATCAGAGCAGCAGTTATTTATCACAAAATTAAATTCTTTTTAAGTTGAAAATTATAACTCCATTTGTTAATTTAAAATAAAGGTTTGATATGTACAGTCTTAAATGAAGCTTATATTAATACAATGTATGTAGCTTTACTATTTCTTGATTTTATTTAAAAGAAACATTATATAGAAGTCTCAGTTGACCAAGGGCATGATGGGCAAGAAAAATAAATATTCATGGTTTATGGAAGATTAAAACTTGGAATGTAAGAGGATTGTATGTAAAAAGCATGAATTAATGAATGAAATGCAGGGGGAAAAATCTCATATTCATTTCTGGAACTAAAAGAAGCATAAAGATAATGCTGTGGGCTGAAAATGATGAATACTTGCATATGTTAGAAGATACAGATTTGTTGTGGGGGCATATGAAAGTATAAATCCATAGGTTAATAATATTTAATGTTTTGTTCCCATTTCAACAAATCTGTACAGTTGTTCAATGGAAGTGGGCAAAGATCAAAAGATAAAATCACATAACATAATATCAGTTTAATGAACCTACTGTAGTTGAGCCTCATAAAAATCTCACTGACCACATAAATATACTCATTCAAGTCTGCTAACATCCTGGCCCCAAAGACTGGTGGAACAACCAGGTCTTCGAGGCCTTTTGGAGGACTAATAGCATCAAGGGTATCAGAATTTAAGGGTAGGGAGGGGATCCAGAGAATATCCAACCTATCATATCTGGTGGGACAGGTAGTTAGGTGGTCCTACAAATTATCTGGTGCCTTCCCATGTAGGGCTTTAAAAGTGACAACAGCACCTTGTTTTGCACCCAGAAATATATTGCCATGCAGCTCACATAGCAGTAAAGTTGTATGACATACCTTGGTACATCAAGTGTTGTGTCCTGCCACATTCTGAGCAGCTGAAACTTCTGTATCCCTTTCAAGGGCAATCCCATGTACAGGAAGTGAGTAAGATGCGAGTGACTGTGAGCAATGTCTCTCCATTCTATGAAGATGTACAACTGGTTCACATGATCTATTTCTGCAAACAACACCCCAGCCCCACTGCCAGCTATGCCTATCACCTGGTCTCCAAGTAGCATTCAGGAGTCCCAAATAGCACACCAATTCTGTCTGGGGGAGTATTATCCTAACCAGAATTAACAATGCAAGATCTCTAGATCTTGGGAGGCCTTAAAACTCAAAGCCATTCAGTCTTGTCAGGTTGAGCTGAAGCTTGTCAAACCCACACAGAGTCCAGGTACTAGGAAAGCACTTAGTGGCATTACTTGAATAGACAGGTTTCATTAGCATATTGATGGCTTTTAAATATGTGAATGGCCTTGTCCAGTGCTTTCACCTAGATGCTAAATATATTGGGGTGAGAGAAGAATCCTATATCATCCCACAAAGCAGAGAACTAAGGCTGAACCTATCCATCAAAACAGAACACTGCCTAGAATCAGCCACTGAGGAAGGAAGAGTACCATTGAAGTTCCATGCCCCTCACTCCTATCCACCCTCAGCCAATCCAGGGGTATATCATGATGTTATGGGAAGCCACCAAAAGATCAAGTATAGTTAGGATAGATGCACTTGTTCTATTCTGAGACTACCAGAGATCACTACAAGTATGATCAATGCCATCTTAGTACCATAACCTGGCCCCCCAAAAAAGCAACTGAAATGGGTCCACACAATTAGCTTCTACAGAGCCACTTGAAGAGAAAAGCATATCATTTTCACAAAAATCTTCCCCCAAAAGGGAAGTTGGAGACTGTCCAAAACATTTTCCAATACTACTGGATCTTGCAATAACTTCTTGAGGAGGGGATGGACCACTGCTTCCAGTGAAAGAGCCCAAATACCACTTCAAGGTGGAAGGTAAGCCTATAAACATTAATCTGAGAGGCAGGGAGAAACCACTAGCACACCTCCAAACAATTCTGACACACCCTCCCAATGCTAGTAGCAATATGGAAGTGGGTGGGAATGACACAACTATGGAGAAAATGTGGTATTATGATAAGGGGAAAATGAATAAAGATGCTTGATGGAATAATAAATAAGATGAGGAAAAGTGCATGTAAGATAATGAATAGGAAATAGATGTCATCCTTTCAATTTTCTCCTGTTCTCAAGGAGTAGCATCAGTAAGGGTTTTTAATTTGATTAACCGGCCTCTAAAAATGTGTTTTCTGTTTTATAGGGATTGTTATGTGTTCATAACATGACAGGAGGGGGTATAATTGTTAGCAAAACAAAATCCATTGTTACATAATAGCTTTCATTTAAATTCAGACCGTGTGTTGCAAGAAATTTCTGCTTAACTTTCCACTAAACAGCTAGCTTGGTTGGTCTTTCAGACAGAACAACCCGTTTCCATGATCTAAGGCAGGCCAGAAGGCAGAATGGAATTTCATTTTTATGTTTCTGGATAATTTGTTGCAGATCAGCAAAGACTTATAACTTCCTGATTAACAAAATTACAGCACTTTTTTTTTAAAATTCATATTTATATCCCGCCCTTCTCCGGAGACTCAGGGCGGCTTACAATTTTTGGGATACAACCCAATGCGCTCAGCAATAGCCTTCATTCCATTGTATATGCCTGCTTATCACTAAGCGGCATTTTTACGAAGTCAGCTTATTGCCCCCAACAATCTTGGGTCCTCAGTTTACCTACCCCAAGAGGATGGAAGGCTGAGTCAACCTTGAGCCTGGTGGGATTCGAGCCTGCAGTAATTACAGGCAGCTGGAACTAAGTGCTAGGCTATTAACAGCCTGCACCACCAAGGCCACTTCTACTCTACCCCGCATTATACTATTGAAATAAAAACAATATGGAGTGGATTTTTGTAGAAACTAATCCTTGCTGTTTCTCAGTATCAGTTCCAGTCTAGCTAGTTAATGTCAAGATCATTGCTGTCCAACTTAGTGACTGCAGTAAAACCAGCTTGCTGAGATTGGCTATTTTACAGATACCACTTCTCTTTTCCTCATTTTCTGTGAGAAGCAGTATGAACAACAAAATGGGATCTGCTCCCTATAGAAATTCTTGGAAATGGAAAAGGGAATCAGAATAATAGAAAAAAAACTCTGAATGTCCAGTTAAAGTGGATGATGATAGCCCAACTAAGCTTTAAAAACTCTAAAATCCCATTTACTATCAGGGGAACATTCAGGAGTACATGAAGAAATGACACTCATTTTGAGTGATACATAACAGATTCTGTTCACATCAACAATTGGCATATTTACTGGGGAGTGCGGCAAAACATTTTTTAAAAATAGAGTTCTATTGGATCTTTATGGAATTAACCTAGCTTTTCCTTTTCTCCCATTTTGCTAACTGATCGTTTTGTTTCTTTATTTTGGTATAGAAAGAGAATATTATGTTGATTTTTTTCTTTTGTAACAGACATTCATTGCTGTTGGAAAAAAATGTTAGAAGGGGAAACTGACAGAATTCTTATCAAAACAAACAAATCAAAGATAGGTTCATACTTTCACTGTTACATGTAGTGCACCATCAGAGAACTTGCCGAATTTTTTTGCATCATTCATAGGCGAACTTATTTTAAAAAATGGCAGTAGAGGACATAGAGGGTAGCCACAAGTGACTCAGAGGGAAAGCTAGATGCCCACAGTAATCAGCTGGAATGGAAAGGTTTACTTACAAAGCATTGTAAGCCAGGCAGCACAGCTCAGGTTGCCTCAAGATGAGGAGCATAACTTCTGAGGCAGAGCCAAAAAAAATGTGGGTGGATGTTCCATTAATTGTTGGTAGGGAGTGGGTTGTGTTTTACATCATGCGTTCCTGTCCTCCAGAAAAAAGAGGGTGCCTCACGCTCAGCCTGGAATAAAGTACAGATTTGCATTTGGGGAGCAGTCTCAAAACTTGCCTAGGGTTTCGCTTTTCATTTTGTCCACTAAAGTTTGAGAACCAGTGCTGAAGTGCAAATTAAAATGTAGCTATTCCAAGTGGCGAATTCATTTCTTGAGCAATCTGTCCCCCTGTGATCATTTGTTTTATTCCTGGGGTAGAAAATTTCCACAAGTGGATTATTTTAGGAGGTTGCAAACTTTGAGAACCTCTGACTTAAAGGAATCCATGCTTGCTCAAAGAGTAGGAGACATCATTTGAAACAAGAGGGGGGGGGAGGGAGGGAGGGAGAGAGAGAGAGAGAGAGAGAGAGAGGAGGTACGAGGGGTTAAATTGCACTTTTCACAAAGACTATGCTGGGAGATGGAAAATTCAGGAGAAGAATGTTTAAATTTCTGTGGATTATAGATAACAAGAAGGTGATGATGAGATTGAATTTGTAGAGATAGACTTTTCCCAAGTCTTCCTGAGTATGCTTCTTAATATCTGCACCAAAACATATCCCCTGTTCCCTCTCTCAGTCTCTTATATGGATCCAGCATCTTCCCTTCCCTTTAATTCTTTATTTTACTGGGCAGTGATGGGAACTGCAGTATGGCAGAAGAGGAAAGAAAGGAGGAGAGCTGTCCTTGCATCATTTTCCTTTGCTTGTTCATGCATCTCAATAAGCTGCTTTGGAATGTCTCTGTGCAAAGGTATTTTCCCCCAAGTGTTGCAGAACGTGATGCCTATTCTAAACTTACCACAAATAACAATGGGGATATGACTCACAACAGTTATTTGGATCTGCTTTTCAAAAACAGTGCATCATCAAGTACCCTGAACAAGCAACACGCAAAGGATAACATCTCCCAAAAATAAAGGTTTAACATATTTCTAGTTAAGATAGCTTCAGACATAGACAGTGTGGCTGTTAGCATATCAAACTCAAAATCATTTATTATTTATATAATTTCAGTGTATTTGTGAATTATTTTAAAACTCACGGGTAGGAGGTTTTACATTCAAACTGCAAGTCTAGGAGCAATAAACAGTTTTTGGATATGGAAAGAAAATGCAACAAATATTGTTCAGCGCTTAGTACTTACACTTTTGAATCTCATCCACTCTTTGTCCCAGGCAATGGCTGGTTTCTTTTTGGTAGCACTCATTGGTTATCAGTTCTTGGACACATTTAGTGCCAGCAGTGGTTGTCAAGAGAGACAACTTGCCAATTCAAAGTGCATAATAAAAAGTATAATGAGTCACCTGGAAATTTATTTATTTCCCTATCTCCCCATTTCCTGTCCAGCGATGCATTTAAAATAGTATGTAATCTATTTAAAGGTTAGATTTCTCTGTGAAGCTGCTGAATGCATGAAGCCATCTTGTACTGAGTCTCACCTGGTTTTATTTTCTGCCCTTTCCCCATTTCACTCCTACCTGCTTGCAGGTTTGGCATAATTCAAAACTGCTAATTTCCCCTGATATTACTCACTTCGTCCTAAGTCCTAAGGCGGAACTCTCCCCACCCTCAAACTTTGGTATCAACAATTGTATAGCCACAATGAGGAATTTCAGGAAGTACCAAAGGCCAGATGAAAATAAGTAGAGCCTCCTAGATAATTCTGCTCTCCTGGTTTAACTCAGAAGTTTTACAGAATCTTTGATGGGACATTTCAAGGTATGAATTATGCTTGATTTAAAAAAAAAATCCGGAGTGGGGAACATTATGGGATTAATTACCAAGATCCATGCTAGTGACATCCAGCTCCTAGGAAAAACTATATCCGAATGCTAGATGCAATGGTTTTATCTTGGGAACAGTCCAGCAAAGAAGGTGCAAACTGTCCAAAGAGCATTGCCTTGGTGTGCTTTGGTTGGTGCACCTGCAAGGAATAGCAGTGACCTTTTTGATTGTCTTACGGATAGCAAAAAGTGTGACTTGCCCAAACTGGAGCACCTACAGTACAAGGATGGCTGTCACTGCATTCCATTGCTATATGCCTTCTCATAGAGTGGGGCAAACACAGAATTGCCTACTGCCATTGAAAATGCCATTGAAAATGCTTATAAAGATTGTTCCTGCCACTAGGCAGAACCTCATTCAAAGCACTGTAACCCAGCTAGATCAGCTTAACAGATCAACGGTGAGGCCCCCATGGGCAGAAATTCCTTAACATAGCTTTAACTGAAGATACTAGAGAATAAACCTGGATCTTTCTGCATTTAGAGTGTGCATTTTCTCTGTGAGCTCTTCTGCTGACAAGCCAATAGGAAGTTGGTGGGTTCTAATCAAGAATTTTCAACACAGTTTAAAATTGGCATGAAAGCTAAGTGTAGTTGACACCAATTTCAAAGTAGTTTATGTACATGTACATTCTCATTTGTATTGTTCCTGTGCTGTACAAGTTCATAATCAGTATCTCTTGTTCCTTTCTGTCACCCCCTCTTTGGCATTTTGTGCTGTAATGTGCTGTGCTTTTCATCATCCATCAAGCTTCTCTTTTCTTTTTCTCTTCCTCATTTCATCGTAAAGGCCGTTGCTCCAATAATACCTGTTCTAGGTTAATGTAGTCTTTTCATTCTGATGTAATTGAGATTCCCTTACCATTCCTGTATTTTTGGCTGCATATTATTGAGGCATCTATTACTTTTGACATGATTTTTCTCAAAATGATAATTCATGAAGCAAATAGCCTTCCCCTAACCTTAGAGCTCTCTAAATGTACAGATCTCAACTCCTAGAATTCTCAGTATGCTAGTTGGGAAATGTTGGGAATTCCAACATTTAAAATTCACAATAGAACTAAAAGCCTGCCTTTCGTTTTGACCCATGCTGGATGGAAAGATTCTGTTTGAAGGAGGTGGTCTCAAAGGAAATAAAAGGGCTTTGTAGTTCATAATCAGCACTCTGACTGTAAAAAGCAGCTCCAGAAAAATGGGTGGGACTCTGTTAAAACAGGTCTGATCCATTAACAGGTGGGTTGCTGTATTGAAGTTTCTGATTAATATTTAAAGGCAACTCCAAATGAGGTGCATTACAGTCAACCAGCTATAAGGTGAGAGGACTATTGTCAGATTCTTGGTATGTCTAAAATAGAAAGTGATTATTTTCCAAAAGCATTTCTCTCAGTTTCTTTAGAAAAGTTTATTGAAAAGAAAGGTTACAATACAACCCAAAATGTCACCAAAATACATTAAGAAACACCTTTCTTCATTTTGTTTTTAACTCCCTTTTATTGAACCAATAAACTGGTGGAACTGTCTGATAATGAATGAGCTTATAGATGGTTATTTATATAACTATCTCCTAAATCTTTATCTGTCTGGAAACTAATCTTTGTAACTACAGTTCCCTGTCTCTTTTTATGTCTTCTACAATTCTTTTACATCCTTAACCAGGCCATTTATAAAAATGTTAAACCACACAAATCCTTATATGAAATGGTATCATTTCTCTTCACATGGATCAGTAGAAAACAACATAAATCAATTGTTTAATCATCAGGTGTATCTGGTGAAGTGAATTGCATAAGTCAGAAAAAACTTTAGCCTTTTCATAAAATGTCTTAATCTTAAAAGATGCTACCAGATTCCTCCTGATTTTCCATAGTCTAAAACAACCCTCCTCATTCAATTTTAATGAGTCTCAAAAGGTTGCAAATCATGAGAGTCAAGCACATGTTGTCATTTGCACATGCACGCATAAACATGTGGATATCACTACCTTGGTTCCTTTTGTGGCTGATAATGACATTCCTCCACTGGTTGTTGATTCTAAGACATTTTTCAGTTTAGGATCATACTACATGTCCTGAAAGATGATTACAAGTTTGTAACTCACTATCAAAGGAAATTATTTACCATATGATGAGAACATGACAAAAGAGAAGTAAATATATACCCACTATCAATGTAATTATATACAAAATGTATGTGGGGATATGGCAGTGACTTCAAAGCTGGATATCCAGTTCAGCTATCCAGACAGTGATCACCTCTGGTTTTGCTTCATGCAGATCTTCTAGGGAACCAGAGAGTGTATGTATAATAGTTTGCATTTCAGCACCATAATTGCAACAAGGGGAATCTTTCCATCCCCACTGACACTGGGCAAAGGCACTTCTTCCAGTATCTCACCTAATTCTGTTCAATTTCAACCAGACAAAGAGAGGCAGGTCAAAACCAGGTGATTTGGCCATAAGAAAGTACCTTGGACTATTCCTCTCTCCAGCATTTTCTGGCTTAAAATGGGAAGATGTTAAGTGAGTATCTGTTTTCCATATTGGAAAACTATATTGCAGTTGCAATGCCCTGTTGGATCTCACAGCCATGGCAAACAGAAGTGTATAAAGTCAAAGGAGATGTGTGATAAGATATCGGCATGCATGAGTTTCCCCCTATGAAGAAATGTCGTCTTTATTAGCTAGTGACAGGGAAGGGAATGCTGTTGCTCTCAATGGCGGCCAGGCTAACAATAGCCAATGTGGCTTTCATTGAGCACATATTGATAGCATTGAATCAGAGAAAGTATTTAGTCTTTACTGCTGTGCTTTTCTTACTGATGGATGGGCTCCTCTCAATCTCTTTGGAAGCAGGACATGACTTTGCTTACCCACACCTTCCAAATGGGCCCTTTACTTCTGACTTGCAATTCTGATTTGCATTGTAATTGACCTGCCATTCTGTTTACATTGTACCATCCTGTCTTAAATTCTTTGATTCAAAGACAATAACGTTTGATTCATGCATCCAAACATTATGATTCATATTTTCTGGTTTCAATACTCTCAGTTGTACATTAGACTTTAAAATGTTCCTAATTAATATACATATTGGTATCCATTTTTAAAATCTTTTATACATGACTTGATGCCACTGAGAGGGCTGGAATTGCACTGAGAGTAGTAATTAAATTTTTATACTCATCTTGCAGTCTGAAAGGAGGAGAAAGCAGAAAAGAACTGACAAGAAGAAACATTTCCTTGATGTTGCAAACTTTAAAACATGGCATTTCACTAAGGCACAATTGTAGTTTTTTTAATGCCCTTATTTTATTTGTAGTTTACAGCATGAGCGCTATCATGATTTTCTCTCAACGAGTGTTGAATTCTGTATTGTTCAATAAGAGTCAAAGTGTGAACAAAATTGGCAACAATTGATCTCAGGAAACAGGGGAAACAGGAATTTAAGCAATAATCACGGGCACGGTTCTTTTGGAATAAGCCTCACTGAATTCAGGGATTTGCTTCTGAGTAAACATAAGCAGGAGTGAGTTGCGAATAGCAGTATAAGTTAATATTTGTTACATCATCCCAACAATCTTAAAAAATGGCAAAAATTCAGCAAAAATTAAGAGAAGCCAAAACAACGAGCTCCAGAAAACCTACTCAGAAATATAAAGTCTTCACATAAAATGGTTCATAAATGGAATATGTACTAGCAGTGTGATGAGGCATTTGATAATAAAGTTTTATTTAGTATTTACTGACACAATGAGGTCCACAGTAGGCAGAGTTTATGCTAAAGATTTTTTCTCATAAAACACAATATCCACTATGTTTAACATACACAGAAAAAAAAATAGCTTCAGGAATAGGAAGTACTTGAAAGAAGTCTTCTTACTGATGACATGTAACAGTGTGATTGGATGATCCAATCTTTCCCATATTGTATTTTTTTTTAAAAAAAATCCATTATAAATCCAATAGCAAGCTTAAAAAGTAAATTATCTTTGGACTTCTTTTAGTTCTTTAGAATGAGAATATATTTTTAAAAATAATTCCTGATTATTAATTGCCCCATCAGGTGGATCAACTTCTGCATTTATTCTGATCATCACCTTTTCATTCAACAAATATTAATATTAATATTAATATTAATATTAATAATAATAATAATAAATCTTCCAAATACTAAAGACCTTCCCAGATTTAACTTAAGCTAGTTTTTCCACATCTACTTTATATTGCTTGGTCACTTGCGGAAGCTCTTGAGATATTCATTACAGACCTTACAGAAGAGTATATATCTACAAACCTAGCAGATTGCTTTCCAGTGGCTTCATATAAATGTTAAATAATTTGGGAGATAAGTTGTAACTTTAATGGATGGCTCAGGATAATTCACAAGAGCCAAAATAATTATTTGAAAGTGCCCAAAGGCAGGAGTTTCTTTGTTTTTCTGTAAAACTTTTGCATTTCTTTGAGTTTTTTGATAATCTTCATTTTACACCCAGAAGGGGTGATTTGGGCTAAAGGGTTACTGTTAAAATTGCTATATTTAAAAATAAAGTTACTGTTTATAGATTGGAGAAGGACAATTTAGAAATCAGCCATACTTGAATTTTAGATTATATGAGCCAGTTTCCACTGTCCATTTAAAGGCTCTGTGTACTTTATTTTCTTTTAAAGGATACTTTCCTGTTGCAAAAATATAAGGAATAGAGTTATTGAATTGTTTCTCTGTCTGTCTATTGATTTCCAAATTCAGATGGCATAGTATAGTCTCTCCCTTATAGTACTATGATTTCCTCAAAATACCTGCTCATAATGCTACTCCATAGCAGTACAAAATGGACAAAATGGAAAGAGGCCTTGGAGTGAGATTAAAAACAAACCATCTAAATTTATGTGATTCCAGCTAATGTGCTGATCTCTTTCTCTCTCTCCCTCCCCTCCTATATCTATCTGTACAAATATATATAAATTTCTATTGAGGATTTTTACATGAATAAAAAATAAACATAACATATATAAAGGAGAGTTAAGAAAAAGATAAAAAATGAAGGAAACAGTACAAGTAAAGAATAGAATAGAATAGAATAGAATAGAATAGAATAGAATAGAATAGAATTCTTTATTGGCCAAGTGTGTTTGGACAAACAAGGAATTTGTCTTTGGTGCATAAGCTCTCAGTTTCCATAAAAGATATAAGTGATAAATCATGATCATAGTCATCACAAATACATTCATCATGAATCATAAGATATAACACTTAGTGATAATCATAGGATACTGAATAAGCAATCAACAAAAATCATACTTCGTTGCTACTAGGAAACTAGTAGCAACAAAGTTATAGTCGTAAGTAGAAAAGGAGATAGGTATTGGGAAGGATGAGAAGAATAACAGTAATACAGTCTTAGTAAATAGTTTGACAGTGTTATGGGAATTAGTTGTTTAGCAGATGAACAAACAGAGTGATGGACAAATGATGAACAAACTAATGAAAGAAATGACTTCTGGTCTTTTCTACAATAGACATATTATCCCTCTTCCCTCTCTAAGATTGCATCACTGCAAAGCAAAGCTTCCACAACAGGCATTTCTGAGCAGAGAAGCCAGATGGCATTTCTGCTAGCCAATAGTCATAGCTGGTCAGCGAGAGCCTGTTTTGGTGGGTGTCAAATTCACCCATGAAATTTTGAGCCTTTGAATCCGGTCTCTAAGTTTTCAGCCTCTTTTTAAACTTCTGCTCCAACTTACTGGTTGGAGGGCCAATTACTCCTTTCGCCCACTTGTGGAAGCAGATTCATTCATTCATTCATCATTCATTCATTCATTCATACAAACAAACAAACAAACAAATAAAAACAAATAAACAAACAAAGGAATGCCTTGCTTGCAGAAGTTGTAGGTGCTTCATCACTGGAGGTTTTCAAGAAGAGATTGGACTACCGACTTCCGGGTTGAGCCTTCTCGAGAACGGGCGGCGGTTTGTGATCGTCCACGACCGCAGCCTGGCTCTTGCGTCGGAGAGCCCCGATCCTGCAAGGTTTGGGGCTGAAGCTGCCTCGTAGGGGCGGCGGAGAAAGGGAAATCTGCCAGCCAGAGTGAGGGGAGCCGCATCTCCCCTTTTGGGTCTGGTCTTTCCTCCGAAGCGTCAAGAAGTGGTGGTCAAAATGGCCACCTCAAGAGAAGGTCTCAACGGGATTAAGATTGGTGCAGGAGGAAAGAGAGAAGTCGACAGCAGAGGAACCGGGAGTATCGGATGGTAAGATCAAGGCACCCGGATTAAGATAAAGATGAGTTTTAAAAAAAAAGAAACAGAAGCAGCGCAGTTCCAAGTGAAGGTGAAAAATAAGTAAAATATTTCTGACAGCTATAAGGGCTTGAACCGGAAAGGAAGAAAGCCTTAAGTTTGGGGCTCGGAAAACTTTGAATATCAAAATAAAAGGAAAGGGTTAAGACTCTGTGCAGAAAGTGCCACTTTGTGGAGAAAAATTGGAAGCTAAAGAAGAAAGAAACTATCTTGTTCCTTTGTGGATTGAGTTGTTACATTTTAAAGAGACGCAAGACTCATAGAAAGTGAAAGCTTGAATACACAAAGACGGACTACCGGACTAATTGGTGATATTGATATAGACTCTGGACCTGGGTTAGGATCATAGAAAATTTAAAGAAGAAGAAATAAGGAAAATAAAAATTCTGGTGGCCATCCAAAGAATTAAAATGGAGTTTAAAAGTATGAAAGAATTGCTACAGGAAGTGACTGAACTAACTTGGCTTGTTGCAGAAAACATGGGCATTCAAATGCTGAATAAAGAAGAAGAAGGAGCCTTGGAAAGGGAGGAGCCAGCACAAGAGAAAGCCATCATAAAAGTAAATTAATACAAAGATTAATACAAATAAAAGGGAAAGGAAGGGTGGCTAAAAACGGAACCTAAGAAAGTATCTAAAAAGGGAACATTTATGAAATTAAGCATGTTAGAAAGGTTCAGAAGGAAAGGGAACAGAAAGGTAAAGAGAGAGAGAGGGATTCAAACTGGATAGAGAAGGGGAGAGCAGGATAAAAGGGAGGAGAAGGAGCCAGCACAAGCAAAAGCCATTTTAAGAAGACAACTAACACAAAGATTAATACAAATAAAAGGGAAAGGGAGGATGGTCAAAAAATGAAACTTAAGAAGGTAATTAAAAAGGGAACATTTATGAAATTAGGCATGTTAGAAAGGTCCAGAAGGATAGAGAGCAGAAAGGTAAAGAGAGAGAGAGGATTCAAACTGGATAGAGAAGGGGATAAGGATAAAAGAGAGGAGAAGGAACAAGAAACAAGAACAAAAGATAGAGAGACACGGAATTACATAATAAAGAAAGAAACTTGTTTGCATAGAGATAATGGCTAATGTATTAAAAGGGGGTTCTGCATGAAGAAATGGTAATAAGAATATATTGTAATTATAAAAGTGTAAAACAATAGGGGTTACTGACAATTTTACTGGTAAAAGGTCACATTTTTATTTCTTATTTACAAAAGAAAGGTAAATGATGATTAGATAAATTGAATTAATTGAAATGATTTTAGAAAATGCCTAAAATGAGATTTGTCAATAACCAAGATTAGTTATTTTTATTATTATCTTGGAACCATAAATAAATCTTAGGGGGGATATGTATTGCAGAACCCGATCGATTAGAGATATATTGTAAGGGAGCTTTTCTTTTCTCCTTTTTCTTTTTCTTTTTCTCTATCTTTCGTTTTAAAGGGAATGAATATGATTATGCTACTATATTAACCACTGAGGTGTCACTTTCAAAGTAGTAAAAGGGGTGCAAGTCTAGGTTTTTTTTTTCTTATTCTTTTTAGTGTCAAAATCTGTACGGATTTAGAATTATGGAGAGAATATGTGATGAAAGGGCAAATCTGACGGACAAAAGAATTCTGTAAATGATAAAAGAGTATTAACAATGTGAAGATAATTAAAGGATAGATATGGATGAACTTTATCTTTAATATGATGGGCAAATATATTGTTATTTGTAAGATTTATAAATGTTTTTAAAATATATATATATATATTTGCAATTAACTTGAAATGAACTGGGGGGTTATACAGATTGAGATTAAGATTTGAGATTAGGATTAATTTCTTTGACCCTTTGTCTGCTAAAATGGAATAGAAGTGAAGTCAAATGTTTAAAATGAATATAGATCTACTGTCATATTTGCATGTAAAAGTGACGACCCGGGAACATGCTGTCTACTGAAAAGAGCTGTTTTAAAAAATTGTTAAAAATTGAATAAAATTTGTTTAAAAAAAAAAGATTGGACAACCATTTGTTCAGAATGGCATAAGGGCTACTGCTTGAGCAGGGGATTGGCTTGATGACCTCCAAGGTCCCTTCCAACTCTGTTATTCTGCATTCTTCTCTATCCCATATGAAACTTTTTAATCACCACATCTAGAAATCACCATTTCATTTTCTTCCATTTTCAGTAAAAAGTCCATAAAAGGTTTCCAGTCTTGTAAAAGTATTTGTTTTATCCCTGATCAAACAGGCCAACTTTGCTATTTCTGCAAATTCTGCCATTTCCACAATCCATTCCTGTCTTGTGAATATTTCAGTATTTCTCCAATGCTGTGCGTATAACAGTCTGGCCGCACTTACCATACACTGATTTTTTACAGAACTGTAAGTTTTCCTTGGAAATCAGGATATAACTTGCCAAGAACTGCTAACTGAACTCTTTAAAGCTGCTTTGAATTTTTAGTTTACAAAGCAGCTTTCCCTAAGCTGATTGGCTTTTGTTCTATGAGAGAAAGCTACCAATTTTCTTATTAAGCCATTGTGAAAAGCAAATATATTAATTCAAATTATTGCATAGCAGATGGATTCCAGAAATTGATTGCTATAATGAAATGTAACTTTTATCAAGCAATCAGATTAAAGTTGTCCAAATTAAAAGAGAAATGGGAAACATTTCTAAGTTGAGATACCAAAATAACAATTCATTAGGAAGAGGCAAAAGAGGCTTTAGTGGGCGACCAAAGGAACATCTGCCCTGGAACATAGTCAGGGTGTCAAAATAGGTTTCAGTATTTCACCATTTATTAAAATCATTTTAATGTTTAAATTATTTAACGTTGCTTAAGGAATTTAACACAAGGATTTTGATTTGATTACTAAAGCCTATACATTAAACTATGTTACACCATTAAGGTATAACTGACACAGTTTGGCTGAGAGAAATTTTTTTAAAAAAAATCTTTTTCAAAATCTTTTTTTATTTTTTTTTAAAAGATGATGATGTGTAGGGATTCAATAACCAGTCATTTCAGTGCCCAAAGATGTCTGACTGCCTGGGCAGTGTTTATTCTTTTTATACCATTTTTACAAGCAGGGAAGAGTAGCATAGATACAGCATTTGGATTGGAGAATAGATCCCACATGGGTGAAACCCCTCAACCACATTGGTGCAACCTCCCAACCAATCCATAAGACTAGTGGTGATGTTAGTAAATGAGATCACCTGTATACCTGGAAAATCAGGGACTTTCCAACCCAACAGATACAGGATGAATAGAGGATGAGCTCATGGGATAGCAAAAGAGGCCCCCTCCACCAGGCTGCAGTGTGCTGCCAGCTTCTAGTGTCATCCAGGGAAACTCAGTGGCCACCACATTTCACATTTTTCTATTTTAAATTTAATTAATTAAAGAAGAATCATAAAAGGAGTTAGGAGAGGATTCATAATAAACATTAGAAGAGCATGCTTGCAGTTGTTTATATAGGGCATATACTTGACCCTCAGACAAGGTAAGAGAGGGTTTGGGATGAAAAGCTGTGATACATATAGTGCAAAGAGAAGGGAGACATTGAACAAAGCAGCACCCACTAATTAAATCACAACTAATGACTACATAGCATAGAATTTTTCCCATTTAGCCTGTGGGCAACCAAGCCCAAAAGCTTTCCCACCAAGATCCTAATTTATCAATTTTCAAATCCAAGGCCAAATTGTTGAAAATATTAAGCTGGTGCTGGATGGTTCATGACCCATCAAACAAATTAAAACAATATCGATTTTGTAGAATAGCCTTCTTCACCAC
This sequence comes from Naja naja, assembly GCA_009733165.1. Classification (NCBI taxonomy): domain Eukaryota; kingdom Metazoa; phylum Chordata; class Lepidosauria; order Squamata; family Elapidae; genus Naja; species Naja naja. Next base: position 110,164,391 of record CM019150.1, on the reverse strand, counting down.
TTGCATCCTATGGTTGATTGTTGAGATAACTGAAGAAGTAACATTGTTTTTGCTAAAGTACATAATTGTTTTGCTAAATTACATGCAACAGAGTTAATGTTAAGGTGAGCGTGAGCAGCAATTGCTGGCATGCCCACTATAAACAAAGCTAGCACTACGTATTCAGCTTTATTAAGTAAGGTTGTTTCAGAGTCACAAGTGTTATCTAGCATGACCCTCGTCGAGAACGATTCGAATGATGAAGTTGTTGTTTAGAAAGCAAAACAGGAATCAGCCGACTGAGGCAGCAAAGTACTTCACTAAGATTAGCAGGAATATAATTAAAAGTTTCTTGACCACATGTAAAACTATCCTTGAGGTAGCCAAACATGGGAAAAGTGAAAGAAGTCTCTTCCAAAGCTGTGCAGTTCAAAGCAGGTGAGCTAAGACGATGACAGTGAGGTTTTTACTTGAAGATGTACAATTAACTACTTTTGCACAAGTTATATTTATAGGGACCGCTACCATTGAGGTGTGTAAAGCAATTGCATCAAGGTGTGGATAATAAGCAGCAAATCACCAATTAGATATAGTCTTATAGTTAAAGTTCCCATGTAATAAAAATCCGCTTAAGCCAGTGAAATTTTGAATTACTGCAGAAGGAGTGCAGACAGGAACTAAACATGTAGAAAGCAAATGTTCCATATCATAAGTTTCAGATAAGCAAAAGACATCATTCTGTGTGATGTTTGTCAAGCATAAGCAAATGAACCCGGATGGGACACTGTGCCATCTGTAAAGTCAAATTCCTGGGACTAGGACCAGATCTGGGGACTGGTGTGCTGTCACAAAATCCTTGGCTGGGTGGACATAACGAGCCTGGGTGGACACAATGAGCTGTGGGCGGACACAATGAGCTGGAATCCACAAAGGTCCTGTAGGAGCAAACACAACAACACAGCCTCGCCCCCTCACCCCCAAGTAGTTAACTAAAACATTCAATTAATTTAAGGTAAATAGAAACATGCAATTACATTCAATTGATTTAAGGAAATTATACTTTTAAAACTTTTTAGAGACCCTTCTAGAGACCCTTTCCCTCCTTTTTTATTTATTTGTGGAGACAGGCCTTAAATGGCCGATGAGCATGTTCCATTATGGCTATATTCCAGGTGGTACAAAATTGCAAAAAGCAAAATATCATGTTGTAAAAAAGAGGGCTTGTCTAGTAGGTAACATCCATTTGCCAAAGTTGATGATAAAACAATCTACTTGACTTGAGTAATTGGAATAGGGCAAGCTTGTGCCAGGCCTCTAGCATTTTGATGAAAAAAAAGAGTGATTGAAAAAAATCAACAAAGCTATAGCCTTAAGAAAGAGGCCCAGAAAGGGTCAAGTGACTACCTATGTAAGAAATATTTTTGGTCTTGTAGTAGCTGTTGCAAAATTAAAAATAAGATCATGATTTGGGTAAATCCTGGGCATAATATAAGCACCTGGAAGATTAAAAATAATTTGACACACATAATGAGAGTCAGAGATTAAGTTGAAAGGCTGTTGAGAAAAAGTTTTGAAAGTTAAAATAGCAGGACACTTTCCAGGGAGCATTATGAGGAGCCTTGTAAAGGAAGAAGTCATTAAGTAAGCAAGCCAAAGTTCTTTAGCAAACAATACAGCTTAGATAGTCAGGCAAAGGACATTGAAGAGATAAGTTATTCTGAAAATAAAATTGAAAATCAGACTTTACATAACTCCACCATTTATACCTTACTGTACTTATCAAAATTAGAAGAAAAAGTTATTTGCAAAGCCCATTGTAAACCTTTCATGACTTTACCTGTTGTGCTGGCAATAGCCATGCATCCTCCACATTCTTGTTGTAAAACCTCCAGATGGAGTCAAATTTTAGTGTCAATTCTCTGCTTTAATCAGAATATGGATTAAGAGCATGTACAAAGTGCAGCTAGTTTTAAATTTTGATTCCCTTTGCTGAAACTGGGAACTAAGTCATCTTCAAAGATCCAGGCAAATTGCCCACCTGGGAACCGAGCCACCTTTACAGATAACGTTCCAGGCAATTTGCCAATCTCAGCCTATCTATCTGAGGCTCCTTTGTGTGAAAATCTCTAAAAAACCAGGAGATGAAGCTATGTAACCTATAAAAAAGTTATTTTCTAACCTCGCCTTTTTCAAGGCAAAAACTCAAAGCAGAGAAAAAAAATTGTTAAAGTGATCAAAAGCCTCATTCTCCCCCCCCCTCCACCCCTACAACAACCAGCGAAGACAAGAAGGGGGGAATGTTTAAAATAAATCTCATCCATTTTTCCACTCAATATTCTTTTCACCAATAAATCACACACAAATAATTTTCATCATGAGTAAAGCACACACAAATGCACACACAAATAATCCTATCTTTCTCAGGTCCGGACCTTTCTCACACTCTTTCTTACTCTCCTTTCAATCTGGGATAGGGGTCAACACACAAACATTTGTACCACCTTTTTTACTATCAACATACTCACACATTTACACTGTAATCATATGGCTTGCATATTTACAATTCTTTTCTGAGAGCCAATAAGCTCCATTGTAGAGGATCTCATCCTCCAGGGCTGGAAATGATTACATACAGACACATTCTCACACACAACATTTCCAGACCTGGGGAGGGTTTGTCCCTTTAAATTTCCACATTTAAAAAAAAACCCTGTAGCTTGTTCTCAGAGCATTGGGAAAACTCAAGGAGCGGTTCCAATCACAAAGGTGATTGTGGGCCCGAAACACTGTCTATCTGCCCGCCACAACTCTAAGTCCAATCCAAAAAAGCCAATTTAATTCTCTGGTTGCCAAACATGTTACAATTAATTTATTGTGAATTTCAGCAATTCCAATTAGGGCTATACACAGGTAAAGGATAATTTCTTCAATTCAATCCTATTCAATTCTGTATACACTTATTTACATTATTATACATACACAGCTAAGCTCAATTCTACATGCAATTATTATACATTATTATACATACACATCTAAGAAGTTTTAATGAAAATCACATCATGAAAAGAATAGTAGACATTTACATCTTCTCTTAGTTCTTCCTAACACATAACAGTAAATGAACCATATTTTCTTTGAACAGCCCCATTGTACTGTATGGAGGGGCTTCCTAACAGATCTGTGTCTCATTCCATGCTTCTGATCAGCAGATCTAATTGTGGACTATTGAAATCAATAGGGCATGCCTTCCACTTTCAATTCTGCCATCCAGTGCATCAGAAGAGAGCAGTTGCCTGTATTCTAGTTACATCCATTGTTCTATCTTCTTAAGCATTAAATAATTAAAAAGGATTAAACATAAAAATTTCAAACAAATAAATTTATGTGTCTCTGTCCTGGGTTTCTAGCTTGAATCTCCCCCTTCTTCTAATTGTTCCTTTAATATTTTCCTTATGGGGGTGTACAATGGCTTTGGAGAATCAAAAAATTTAGTCTGCTCAGAAGGAGCTGAAAGTCCAATTAGAGAAGATTTTGGACTGACAATTTTTACCTGATCATTATCAGGAGGGGGGCTTATAGTCAATTATTATTTTGCTGAGACATCAGAGCCAGATGTTTCCACTGCATGACAGCATTGATACCATCAATGTAATATTTGGACTGGAGCCTTGGGTATCCTTAACCTTCTATTCTATTCTATTCTATTAAGTTCAGGATACCATTTCCCTATCTCCCACCAGCTTCTTTGTGTCTAACTCAGTGTACTTTTGTACCTGATTCATGTAGCAGGAATCTAATTTCCTGAACATGTTCCTGCTGATGCTGAGATAGATTGCAACCCATACTTACCATTGATGGGTCCCGAAGGACCCGGGGTCCCGTAGGATGAAGGTGCACCTTGGAGTCTATTTCAGACGATGGTAAGCATGTTGGCTGTTGCCTACCCCGGAGGGTTGATGGCCCTGCCCTGCAGGGTTGATGTCCCTGTTCGGGCGCCACTTGTAGGGATTCAATAACCAGTCATTTCAGTGCCCAAAGATGTCTGACTGCCTGGGCAGTGTTTATTCTTTTTATACCATTTTTACAAGCAGGGAAGAGTAGCATAGATACAGCATTTGGATTGGAGAATAGATCCCACATGGGTGAAACCCCTCAACCACATTGGTGCAACCTCCCAACCAATCCATAAGACTAGTGGTGATGTTAGTAAATGAGATCACCTGTATACCTGGAAAATCAGGGACTTTCCAACCCAACAGATACAGGATGAATAGAGGATGAGCTCATGGGATAGCAAAAGAGGCCCCCTCCACCAGGCTGCAGTGTGCTGCCAGCTTCTAGTGTCATCCAGGGAAACTCAGTGGCCACCACAATGATGATGTTACGCATTCAGTGGAGTCCAACTCTTGGCAAGTCTGTCGTCCAGGTCTCTCCACATCTTCCAATGTTGCACTGCTTTTTTGAGTTGCACTGGCTGGTGTCAGCTTTGATGGTCCAGCCACCATGATGGCTTGGTTTCCTTTTACAGCTAACTCTTCCAAACATAATTGCTTTCTCCAGTGAATTCCCCTGCATGCCATGGCCAAAATATATAAACAAAATAAATTGGGAAAAATGTATAAAAACTATTATATGCACAACTTTTAATCAAACAAATCAGTCGTTCAACAACAACAACAAAAAGGTTACCACTATTAGTTATAAATACGTCTACATCTCCAGGTAATACATTTTATTGCAACAAATCAGCAGAATTTCTGGTCTTCTTATAAAGCCCTTAAATATAAAACAATTCTGTTTGTTTGTTTGTTTGTTAGTTAATATATGGAGACCAGGCAGTTTCTAGGTGAGATTTCATGGCACAGAGTTCCAGAGAGTGGAAATAGGCTTTTTGCCTAAAGCCATCCTGCTCATCTTTGAAATGAGCTGTATTCTAAAATCAGGAAACAAAAATTAGATTTCATATCCAAAGATAAGGGGAGGAGTTTATGGGAGAAAGTGCTTTCTGGAGCACAATTTTAAGTGGCATCAAAAGAGGAATAACAAGAGGACATATAAAAATAGAGAGATGTCAACTTATCTAAGAAAAATAGTTTTTTGAGTTCTGTAAATGAAAACATATTTGATAGGAAATAGTACTGAGTAAAAATAAAGCTTGAGCTTCATCATCAATGTCTTAAAGAACATTACTATATATTTCTTTTGATAAAAATATGGAGGTGATTTTTCATCAACATCTTCAAGAATGCTTTTCAGTTTCCAATCTAACACTAGATTGTATGTTATTTACTGAATGTTGTCATTTTGGATGACTAAAAGCTCATGGGGTGCATAATTCCTTAAGTGTATGTGCATGTGTGTGCATGTGTGTGTACATGTGTGTACGTGAAATAAACATACACAGAGATAAATTTGCTTATGATAACAAGGTCTTCTTATTCCAGCAAATCATTTATATTCTGTCTTGGCAAGGACAGATTTCTCAGTCAGCCAAGATATAAAAATGATTCTATAGTTGAGCCAGTTGGAAGTGTTTTATTTTAGCAGTGGAATAAATAAATTCTCCTGTGATCAAATATTTCCCAGCAATGCAAATACTTGGACCATTAGATCTATTTTACAGGTTATGTCCTAGAACTGAAATGAACTATCTCTCTCCTACCTCCCAATACATACAGAGAAAAAGAGAGATAAAGAGAATGATACACAGACAGACTTACATCCACACACATTACACTTGTTACATTACACATTAAGCTTGTCTATTTGATATGGTTGGCTAAATGAATGAATGAAATTAGTTTAACATTTATGCATTCTATTTTAAATCTAGAGCTGTCAAATACCTGTTACAATCGCATGCCATCTGTCAGGTGTAGGTCAAATGGTGAATACTTTGTGTCAGATGTTATCAATATTTAGAGATATTGCCTGTCAGTTTTCAACTCTAGACCAATGCATATCAGGTATTATAAAAATTAACTTACATCTTACTAATTGAAAGGACATTCCCAAACACTGCCTCTTGCATGTCAAATATTTCTGAAAGGCAGCTTGCAGATCCTATCATATGTTTAGATGCTACTGCAAATTATTGGTGGCAAATGCTGGAAGTACTGTATGTATAATGCATACATAGAAGATTTGAAAGATATCATCAAATCTTTGCAAGAATATTAATAATGGGTGAAGAGATAATTTATTTCAGCTCTGCCATATTCTATAAAGCAGCTCAGAATTGCTTAATGGTACAGAAGTATATGGAAATTACAAATATCTCATTTCCCAATGGAGGAGCCACTAGACATTTAAGAACCATAAATCTGCCGTGAGGGTGGGCAGAGAGTGCCATCTAGAATTACAGTGGAGCCATTTGTAATTGGCTATTTCTAATTTAGAATATAGGCTAAGCATGAGCAAAGATATTGCCTTTTTTTAAAGAAAAAGGAAAAAAAGAAACCAGATTCAGCTATGAAAGAATTCCTTTGTTTCTTGCTCTATACAATCTCAAATTTATTCAGACTAACACTAGAAAAGTTAACTTGGTGAGGACTTCCACACAACCAGTTCATGCCATTCTCGAGAGGCTGTTCTAGGATTGTGAAATCAGATTTCCTGCACAAAAGGATAACCTAAAATTTAGAAGACAATGACAGCATTTTGTCTCACTTCCCAAGTCCGAGTTCCAATTGTTCATTCAGAGATGAGTGATTTCCATTTTTTTTAGTAATTTCTAGCAAATTCCACACATTTGATTTATAGCCATTATTGAAGAAGGTAATGAAGATTTTGGTGGAGTTTTAAGTGGAGTTGGCTTTTGAGTGGAATTTGATTCTGATCTTCAACAGCCTGACAGAATGTACAACAGGCTGATAGAAGACATTGGAAAAATTGCACCAGAATTATTTTTAGTGAAACTTGTGATCATGTCCAATGTGCACAGGAGATGGGCAGCAATAATTCATGCTATTGTGCTACACAGCTTTCTTTACATTCATTCAGTAATGCCTAGCATGAAAAACAGCATCTCTGTCTTTGGATGGAGAATTAATCTATTATCTCAGCCAGTGCAATTGGCAGACAATAAAAACCTTTTGTTTTGCCAGTCTTAATGGAAATTCTATAAAGAACCTTATCTTCTGTTCATACCCTGTCAACACAGCAATAATTTTAGTTTGCTCTGCTCCAGACACTACATTCTGAAGCATCTTTTTTGAGCTCAGATCTTGATCAGAGTAAAATTCAACCAGCAATACATTATCTTTAGCCAAGATAGGCTCTGCTGAAGCAGCCTCATATGGCTCTCTAAACTGTAATTTTTGGTAAATAACTGCAATGTAATATCTTTCTTTGCTCCATTCTTCTCTATCCTTCTGCACTCCCTTCTGAGGAATAATGTGATAATTGCCATGTGTGACTATTTATTTAAGGAAGAGTTAAGCAGTTAGGTGAGTTCATCCTGGGAGAAAACACTGCTACTATCCTGGCTTCAAAGTGCCGTTAATTGAAACTACATTCCCAGTGCAGGTGCGCAGTGTCCTTCAAGCTGTTTTTACTGTCTGTTCATGATTCCACCTCCTCCTCTTTATTTGTGTATGATTTTCAGATGATAGGAAAAGAACCAAAGATAATACAATGATACAGTGAAGTAAATAGTTGAAATAAGTGATGTGCAGAGGTGGTATTCAGCAGGTTCTGACCAGTTCTGGAGAATTGGTAGCAGAAATTTTGAGTAGTTCAGAGAACCGGCAAAAACCACCTCTGACTGGAGATTTTACAGTATTCTTTCCCTGCCACATGTACCAAGCCACACCCACAGAACCGGTAGTAAAAAAAAATTAAATCCCACCACTGGTGATGTGTCATTGAAAATGTTCCTTCATTGCTATATTTACGATCTATACATTCTGTTCAGCCAGACCTGGTTCACAAAAGAGATCCAGAAAGAGGTATTTCCATACACTTTAAAATGACTCTAGTGACCTCATGCTGATGGGCACTCTGACCAACTGAGAAGTCTTTTATTTATCTGCCTACCTCACCTTACCATTCACCTTACCATTCCTCGTCACTAGGGAATTCTGACAGTATCAAAGAAAGGAAGAACCATAGCTACAGCATTTTGTGTGTTTCAAGTGGTTCTCCAAAAAGAAACCATTTGGTAACTGTGCCAGAGAAAGGGATAGTGCTTTCAAGCTCACCTATCAGTGCCCCCCAGGTGGCCTCAAAGAATGAAAATTCTTTGTAGGTCTTATTGAGTCATCCAGGTAATCTTGGTAAAAATGGTGACTTACATCTAATTCTAAAAACACTTTATTTACAGGGATTAAGGATTTTTTGGGGGGGGGGGGTTATGCTGGTTATAAAAAAGGCTTTCAGTACTTCACATTTCTGTTATTTGTCCTCCCACCAAATTTTTTGCCATTCTATTCTCTTCCTGTATCTGTACTATACGTAAAACCAGGTCCAGCATTTTTAACTAAATGTATTTTTTATTTTAGAGTGGGATAATGAATCACAATAAAACAAACCTCAGCCTGTTATACCAAAGAGTTCAATATGGGTTTTTAGAAGATGGCTAGGTTGCAGCTACAGAACCTTTAATATGCTTATAAGCCAAGCATTCTAGCTACTTTAAAAATAATATTTTCCCCACTAGTGCTTGGAGATTATGCCTTTTGAGAAGCTCAAATGAAACTCTTAACTGGTTTGTTTGGATATGATGTGCAGATGAGTCAGAGAGAGAGATGAGGGTTTAATTATTGCCAAGAACAGTAATAAGATGAAGATGGATGCTGCCTTTCTCAGACAGTCACGTTCTGCTGCATCATTGTGCTGCCCAACATCATGGGCAGAATCCTTGCCAAAAGGACAAAAGAGAGATCTGGAGAGAAGAGAGAGGGCAGGCCCTTATTAAAAGGCAATGAATAACCATATTACAGCCCTGAGCAACCTTGCCAGAAGCCTTTTAAGCTGTCATTCTTTTGCTTCATGACTTGTGCTTTCCTGAGCAGCTGCCTTCTTTCTTCCTCTCTGTCCTGCTCCCCTGAATTTTAGTTACGATGAAATAATGCCATTTTGTGGACATTAATAGCAACATACAATTATGTGATGAGAACATTATGCTCTAGGTGAGCTTGCAACAAATGCAGTCTGGAAAAAGTGAACATGGCATTTGCAGTCCAAATGTCACAAGCTTCCTCTTGTGATCACTACTGCAAACCTCTGTCCTTTTCAGTCGACCTATGCTGAATAGGGTCAGATGTGACACCTTGGATGATCAGCATAAGTATTGTCATTAGAATTGCCAAACTTTCCACAGGGACAAAGCTTACTGAGTACAAATCAGTTTGGGAGCCACGTTAAAGGGCATTTTCACATAGCGTTGTTGCATGGATCGTTTTTCTAAGAGGAATACAAGATGGTTGCTTCTATGTCCCCAAAGCAAGCAGCCGCCACTGGAATACATTTGGCAATAAAATAGGACTACATATATGTGTATAGACATTTAATAAAATAGACTTCATCATGTGTGTAACAAAAATTGTATGTAGTGCAACTTTAGGTTATTTTTTATTTTTGTTTTTCTTTCAGACCAATGATGCCTTAGGAGCCACCTGGAATTGGTTGTACTTCATTCCCCTCATCATAATTGGATCATTTTTTGTTCTCAATCTTGTCCTGGGAGTGCTTTCTGGGTAAGCCAGTTCTTTGATTCGATGTTGATGATTTCTCATCTTTCTACTCACTCATGGTTTCAGTTACATTAAATGTACTTAACATGACACGCAGTATATTGTATGTTAGAGATCTCTCTCACTCAATACTGATGATTTTTCATCCATTCTTAAACCTGGGTAATTAGCAAAGTGTAAAGTTGGAACTTTAGCAAAAGAATCAGTTGATAATGTCTAAAGCAGTAGCCATGTTGATTTATTGCAAAAAATAAAAAATAAATCTGAAGAAATCTTGTACCACTTTAAAGAATGTCAGCTTTATTGTTGCGTATCCTTTCATGAATCGCATCATAATTTGGCAGTGGGAATTGTAGAAGGAGGAAAAGCCCATACTAATTTAAGTTACCTCAGATCTGTTAATCTTTTTAAGATGGTGGAAGCATTTCTTACATTGATAGGAGTTTACCTGAAGTGCCTAGGTATAAAATGCTAGCCCCCAGAGTGTTGTAATTTAGGTTCCACAGTTTCAAAAGCACAGAAGGCAAGAAATACAATAACATTCTAATCCATTAAGATTCTTTGCAGGCCTTGAACGAATTCCAACAATGGACATCCCTGGTGAGATTTTTACAGGACTCATTTTTCATCCACAGAGGCTTCAACACTTCTTTAAGCTAGTGTTGTTGTTTAGGAAATTAATTTAGAGATGTGACATATTAGGCAAGTTCCTCTTTTCTCAGACATAATGAATTAAATAATGGACAGCTCTGCTTTTATTTGCATTTTAAATTGTGGAGTGATTATCCATTTTCCATAATTGATGGTGGCTTCATCCATCCTTTCGAGTTGTGTGAAAGGTTGACAAAGTTCACATACTACCAAAGAATTTGTATTTATAGAATTGAAAATTAGAAACAACAACAACTGGGTATTATGTGCCTATCCCACAAAAGGCCTGTATGGAGAATAAATGTGGAAAGTATTTTATGTTGTTGGATAAGTATCAAGATTGCCATAGCATATTAATATCAGACATAAAAAATCCAAATAGTATCTCGTGCTTTATAGACTCACGAAGTAGCTTATGTTCAGTTGAGTAGAGTTTGCCAAACAGCTTCTCAGTGGGTTTGGATCATATCTTGTCTGTTTCCAACAGTGCTACCTCAAATGACTATGGAAAAATTCCTGGATACAGTCTCTGAATGATGGCATATGTGTAGGGAAAAACCTTGATCTTGAAAGACCAGGATAGAACATTCTAGTTTTCACATACTGAAATATGTAGACATATTTATGAGAATGAAACAACAGCTCTTTTTGAACTCCTCTAAATCATACTGAAATTCAGGTATACAGCTATACTTTTCCATATCCTTGTGTGGACAAAAAAATCCAGTATTCAGGAAATAAGATAGTTGCCTTTGAATCCTGTATTTCATTTGAATTTGTACCATTCTTTTCAACTTTTAGTATATTCTTGTAGGGCTTATCCTCCAATTGTAGAACAATTAAGGTTTGGCAGCATTGTGAAATAAATCAAAGCAGTTACAGAGGGGAGAGTTTAGATCGTAGTTGTGCTAGTAGAAAATTGTTTGAGTAAGACTTAAGTGAATTAGAGTACAATTTTGTTTGTGTGTGTGTGTGTATGTTTGTTTTTCTCTGTGGAAATGGGAGTTGAATGCAAATCATCAGTTCAGACTTGAAAAGACAGAGTTTCTGATCACTATGGCAACAGGCCATGTGGTTTTATAGGAATGTAAAAATGCTACCAAAAGCTTTGAGCATCTGGAAGTATAAAATGAGAGGAGAAGTTCAAGAAAATCTCCCCATCCTCTTTTGTTCTAACATACCAGGAAGCCATGGAAAAAGATTTGGCAGTATTCCCAAAGGTGCTTTTTCAAGAGGCAACTAGATGTTCTTGTTTTTTTCTTTGAAGACATTTTGCTTCTTATCCAAGAAGTTTCATCAGTTCTGACTGGATGGTGAAGATCATCATCCAGTCAGAACTGAAGAAGTTTCTTGGACGAGAAGCAAAATGTCTTCAAAGAAAAAACAAGGAAGTCCAGTTGCCTCTTGAAAAAGCACTTTTGGAACAACCACGATCTGGATAACTGAGAACCTCTATAGGCATTTGACAATATTAAATTATAGACCCAAACTGACCCAAATATTTTCAAGTTCTATGATTTGAAGGTTAATTCTTCAACTTCTCCCCATTACAGTTTTTCTTTTTATTTCAACCCAAATGGAATCTTGGAAAGAAATTGTTCAAGGGATTTTGCCCATTTGTCCTGCTGCTTATCAGCAAGATAATTCAATGAAAACTGAATAAAAAGGGGCCATATTTGGTATGGTGGAAAAAGCTAGCAAAAAAAGGGGGAGGGGGAAGCAAATCTGGCTGAGTATTTTGGAGAAAAACAGTACAAGAAGAAATTTCCCTATGAATCCCAATGAAAGAGGGAGCTTCTATCCTTATGGATGATAGCAGCTCAGACTATTGCTAATTGTTCTATTCTAAGTTCTCCTCCCTTCCCTGCTCATAGCTAAATGAACCAGAGTAGAATATCCATGCTCCATCCTGTTTTTCCTAATCCACGTATATAGACAAAAATGCACAAACGATGCATCTCTAGCAGAGAACAAAAACATATATACATGTGTGTGCATGTGCATGTGTGTGCATGCATACACACACACACTTTATATTAAAGTGTGTATTATCAAACAGAAGACAATGTAGATTTCTCTTTTGATTAAAGTTATATTCTATTTCCCAACCTTGGTTTTTTTATTAAGCAAATTCTAAACCTCATCAACTTGGCAGATATAAATGTTGTGTCTAGATTTCTGTAAACTATAAGATAAATAACAAGTAGTAGTTCAAAACATATGATACCAAGGAATCAGCTCAAATCTTCCTTTCTTTCATACTACTGTTAAACATGGTAAGGTGCCAAAAAAACTTCAGCTTCATCTTGCAAATCTTTTAAGTCCACTCCAATGAAATATTGTTCTTGTCTATCGTATTATGCTCTAATATATTTATATATTGATTTGGAAAAGGTTTAGTTTTATACCAAGATTTCATCTCAAATTCCCTTTGCAATCCTCTGAACTATACTAAATTATTTTGGGCATGCGTAGATTACCTTTACCTTTCCCACACAGTGCAAGTATACTTGCATAGTGTGCTTTCTGAAATGAGCAAAGAACTCACTGCTTAGAGCAAGTTTTTTAAAGGCTTATTAGGGCTGCTCTGGAGCTTGAACCCAGGCATCTGAGCATAAGTTGAAGTCTGAGAAAATGACTCTTCAAGAGCTGCAATGAAGAACCATGAAGTAGTGGTTGTTCATGAAATAAAGGGTGGCCACTCAAGAGAATCAAGGAGGAAGAATTTGAGGGGGAAGTATAGATTAGGCTGGGGTGTTAGTGAAAATATTGATGATAGCAATAGTAGCCACGGCAGCAGTCAACAAAACCCATATTTAATTCTCCATTACTACCAAACTTAGAGCTTAGTGTATTTCTCTACTGCCTCTTTCTTAGCCTTATGTTTTTTCTATTCTACTATGGACTGTACATGTTCAGTTTTGCCACCACACATTACCCTCTCTGTAATTACAAAGATTATAAACAGTCTTTTGCTGATCATTCTGAATTATATATTACAGACAGTTTTCCAGCCATGCAATGAATATAGGAGTCTGAGTTATACTGAAAAGGCGGAGGAGCAATCAGACTTGGGACTGCAAAAAAAAAACCTGAACAATGACTTTGTGCAATCTTAGCAAAAAATAGCTCAGGCACTGCATTAAAATCATGAGCAAAAGACAAGCAGGAGAACTTTGAAAAATAATAAGAACTTCTATTAACCCGTAACCATTTTTGAAAATAGGGAATGTGTTTACAACCAAAATTATGTCTGCAGTAAAAGTGCGGCATTCTGAATCTGATGCTCTTCAGAGCCAGTGTCAACATCACATTTTTCTTCATTATCAATTAGCTGCTTTTCTTATTCTGTTCTGTAAGAATAAGAACATTTCTTGCAATGTTCTGAGAAAGTTATCAGGCCTTTTTCATCTCCTCCAGTCCATAATCTTATTCTTCTTTTTTTCACCTTTTTGTTTGCCTCTATTTTTTCCAAACATCATTAACTGTGATCAATTCTCTAGTGTTATTTGTTGTAAATTTCCTTTTTACTCAGAATTTTAGACTGAATGAGCTCTGAAATCAGTCTTTGAAATTCTCAAGCAGTCTCTTGATTTATTCTGTGTTCAGACATCATGATGTTCAAACATCACGATATATCAGCCATGGTGAATATCAAGCTTATACTTTGTCTCCTGTTTCATGTAACCCTGCTAGGTTAATTTAAGAAACATATGTTTCCAGTTTATATTAACCAAAATTTAGCACAAAATGTAAACACTAAATCAGGGGTTTATAACGTGGAGTACTAGAGCCAGAAGTGAGCCTGTATTCCTTTTTTTAAGATTAAGTGTTGACTTGATCACTAAAAGATTAGCCATCCCTGTTCAAAAATTAGCCTTCCTTGCCACTTGTTGAAAGAAATAAGTTTCCTGACCCAAAATGAGTCTCTTTCAAACAGATTATAATTAGTATCATCTATAGTAACTTCTTCTGTTCGGATAAAACAACAAATAAAAATTTGTAAGAAGATGGAACAAAAAAGAAAGAAAGAAAGAAAAGAGCCATAGTGACACAGTGGTTAGAATTCTGTATTACAGTCTAACTCTGCCCACTGCCAGGAGTTCGATCCTGATGGGGCTCAAGGTTGACTGAGCCTTCCATCCTTGGTAAAATGGGGACCCAGATTGTTGGGGGGACAATATGCTGACTCTGTAAACTTCTCAGAGATCGCTGTAAAGCACCGTGAAGCGGTATGTAAGTCTAAGTGCTATTGCTATTTCTGCCATGTCTCCCAGCAGGACTCCATCCAGTCCCTTACTGACTCTTTTCCATCCTAACCATAACCATAATGTAAAAAGTGTTACTCAATAATGTTAACTTTTCAGGCCATTAATTGCTTTAGGCAATTCAACTGACTAACACTACTAACACTGGGGAAATGGGTGACTAATTGGACAATTTTGAGTGTAAATATAAATAAATAAAGCTTCCTAACACAAGAGGTGCCTGGAATGTTGCTATGACTACTTAGGTCACACAAAAGTATTCATAGTTTTAGGTTATGTTTCTTTGGGAGTCGGTGCCACAGCTTGCAGTTGTGGAAGTGGAAGATGCTTTCTTTTAGTTTTTTTTCCCTCCTAAATCACTTTGTGGTATATTAAATTATTTTCCCAATAAAGCTTATATTGCACTCCTTCTTGTAACTCTTCAATAGATGTGTAGATTTTTTTCTCCTTTTTAAATAGTGAAAGGTGATTTCTAAAAATTCTGCTGCATAATTGGATTTTTTATTTGCCCCTATCATTCCTGGCTCTTTTTCTTCTTCTTTTTAAACCCTATTTCTCATGGGACTGTACAATGAAAAGAAAGCAAGAGAAATATTTATGGCAGAGGATTTTTTTTCAATAGCTACAAACCATGGCTACTAATCTTACATTAGTAGTGATGACTCTAAGCACAGGGAACACATTTCATGGGAGTGGTGGAGTAAAAGGGGAAGAAGCAAATTATCTCATATGTATTCAGTACAGCTTCTAGATGCAGGAATAAAGCCCTATTGTATTTAGGGCTTGTAATAGAAATATTACTGGATTTAGCTGATTTGTGATGATGTCCTGCAGGAAAACCACCAGAAATGCTAGGAAAAGTTAAATAATGCACATTTTTTATATTAAGGTAGCCTGAGACATGTGTTGTGTTGGGATATAGGTATTTTAAGTCTTTGACTTTTACCAAAGACCAATGGCGATGATACTTAGTATTTATTAATTCCCTTAATGCCCTTTACTTTGCCAGAGAGTGTCCTCAGTAAATTAATATTTATTATTTCTTGTTTATTTGAGGATTTGGAGGTGGGAACAAAGAAGAAACAATCAAAACTAGACCAATTCCAAATCAGGACATGTTTAATATAGTATCAAATAATAAATGTATAGGGATAGGATCCTCATGGAGCAAAAATAGCTCCAGAAACTAACCTATCATTAGGTACAGTGGTGGGATTCAAATTTTTTTACTACCGGTTCTGTAGGCCTGGCTTGGTGGATGTGGCAGGGGAAGGATACTGTAAAATATCAAGTCCCTCCCCACCCCACTAACCTGCTTTCCAGCTCCGATCTCCTGTGCAGAGCAATAAAAGAAAACCCAGCCAATCGGCTGGGACTCAGGAAGTAGAGAATAGATGGGGGCAGGACCAGTCAGAGGTGGTATTTGCCGGTTCTCCAAACAACTCAAAATTTACGCTACAGGTTTTCCAGAGCTGGTCAGAACCTGCTGAATACCACCTCTGATTAGGTAGAATGAAATATGCATCTTAGATAGCACATGCTATGGTGTGTGAGAAAACAGTGATAATAACCTCTGCCATTCTTCATGAGACCCCAGCTCTGTCAGACTTTATACAAGCATAGCTGTAAATCTCAGCTCTTCAAACTCTATGCCTTTATTCAGTAACTGGTTACTTGGCATTATAGTCATCTTGTAGACACAGCTCTGATGGAATAATGTTAGTAAAAACAAGAATGAAAACATGTACATTGGGAGATCAGTTTACTGAAATATACAGAAGGCTGCATTACAGACTCAGGATGCACCTGGTTTTTGCAACATGACAGTTTACTATGCAAGCTCCTGATTCCTTTCTTACCAACTTTATTCTTTACATATTCACCATCTGTGAAATGAGGTTGTATATCTTGTCTTTGTTTGAGCAGTAATGGCAAAATGCCTTTGGTGAGATCTATAAGGGTCCTACATAGGATGACATTCCAGCTATACTTTTCTGGCAATTTGTTTCTTACGGCGTGGGAAGAAACCAAGTTATTTAACACTTTTCATAGAACAGTAAATCTGAAAATTAGAATTTTATTTACCTAGCTGAAAAGGCATATTGTAAGCAATTTCCATAGTTCTTTGCAGAAAAAAATTGATTGAATTCATCTCAATTTTGATTCTTATCAGGTCAAGTCATAGAGAGATCTGCTCCTTGGATTTACATTTCATATGGATTCTTTTCAGCTTCTTAAATATTAAAATGTGGACAGATTTTATAGGGAGATAAGGGTTTACCACTTGCTTGTTCAGTTATTGTTCTTCCTGCCTAATTAAATTCACATTTCAATTTTTAAATAAATTTTAAAAGTTTTATCTATGGACCTCATGGATAACCCAGTGATAAAAACATTAATTCCTCAAATTTATGCAGATGTAAATGTGTGGGTCTTAACACAACTACCAGTGTTATTCAGAAACAGTAAATGAAATAGTAAAACATAAAATCTGGGAAGCTAAACAGATATCCATAGAACAGGTTGCCTAATATATATCTAGATTCTATTTACACCTACCACATTTTAGATCATCCTCTATGTTCTGCCTCTGTATTGGTGTAATTAGATTATTTAGTCACTCCCAGAAAAAAGATGCAGCATTATTATTTGCCCTCAGGAAACCTGCGTGATGAGACATGGTTACCAAGTAACCATGTTTTTAGGTGTAAAAGTTGAATTTGCCTTCAGTTTTAACTCAGGAAAAAATGCCTGTCTGCCTCAATTGTTAAATTTGATTGATAATATAATGCCTCTGATTTAATTATGCAGGTCATCATACTTTTAAGACTCAAAGTTTAGTTCATTGATCAATTCAATGCTTTATTTTGTTGTTAATTAAAAAGGCTTATTTCAGGGTGTGGCCAGTGTATTCCTTTGTCCTCCTTTTTTCTCCCTCAAATATACCCTACAATATTTGGGCCATATTTAAGGGATGGTGTGAAATCTTATATGTGTAGGTCAGTGCAAATTAAACAGATACTTTCTGTTTATAAATAGAAGGTTTGAGAGACTAACAAAGTGCTTAACCTCCCTCTTCTATCCTCCTGCTCTAAATCCAGAAAGATTTGTGCTGTTGAGCCTATTGAGTGAGAAGGTAAATTCAATTCCTTTGTAATCTACTTGTGTTATATGATAAAATTAAATCCAACTATCTACATGTTATGAGCTCTTTTATAATCTTACCCCATTCTTTGCTAAGCCTTTGAAAAGGGTAATATTGTAATTAATGGATCAGTTTCTCAACATTTGCTATGTGGAGTTCAACTTCATTCAAGATTTGTTTTCACACATCAGTTTCCATCTCTTAAGAGCATTCTACACTTTCTTGAAAAAGTCTTCCAGACTGTTGATTCTAATCTTCTAATCTTTTTTACACATGCAGAATTCTTTGCCTATTTTAAAGAATACATAAGGCTGAAAAAGAGTAAGCATTGGCAGTTAATAATAAACTGTTAAATGATGCTGGTGTGTATAACTTTTAAAGCCCTCTATGGCATAGGTCTAAGATCATCTATGGGATTACCTTTCCCTAAGAACACCTATCCATTCTACCAGTTTAGATAAGATAGGCACACTCCTAGTCCCTTCCCCCAAATATTATCATCTAATGGGAAGCATGCTTTTCAGGGGTGGGATTCAACTGGTGTTACTACCAGTTCAGTGACTACGTTTTGCGCGTGCGTGTAAAAAAAAACATCAGCTGTGCCACCTGGACAACTGAAAAGCGCTGCTCCCTGGTGCACCGCGTCTGAAAAGCATCTTTTTCCCTGCTTTTTCAACCTCAGCTGTGCCGCGCAAAACAGCTGACATTGAAAAAGCAGGAAATAAAAGTCAGGTAGGAGCCTGGACAGGCAGGTGGGCCAAACAGCAGCAAATACAGAACCAGTTCGGTGCCTGCTGCTCTTCAGAGCTACCGGTTCTATAGAGCCGGGCAGAACCGGTAGCATCCCACCCCTGATGCTTTTCCATGGCAATCTCACCTCTACATAACACTCTCTCCCCTAAAGTTCTAGTTAAGAAACATATGTTTCTTATAGTTTTCCAAAAAGCACTGAAGTCCTGGTTCTCCCCCCAAGGATAAGATGATATGACTCCATCTTGGAAGCTTGACTTGGTGCCAGGTTTTTTTTAATGTTTAAACTTTTACTCCTTTTTTATATTTTTTACATTTTTTTCTTTCAATTCTTGATTGGAAACTGACCTTAGATCAGTATAAGATGGGCAGATATTCAAATGTTTTAAATCAATGTTAAAGAAGAGCATTTGTTGGATGCATAATAGCATTATATATTCTGTCTAAGATGTTTAAAAATAATGCTAAAGGGAAAGACTATTTGATGACAAAGGCTTTTTGTTATACAAAAAATACTGAAAACAGCATTAAATGAGAGCTCATAAGACCAGATATGCAGTTTATTTACTTGACTTGAACTTGGTTTCTTTTTCCTTAAGAGATTAAACTTCTGGAGAAGAACTGTGATAAAAACTCTTGTGGTGCACCAGTGTGTGCATATGTCTATGTGTGCTTTTATTAAAATATGCGGTGTAATATCAGGTCAGAGAGGGAAAATAAACTTTGAACATTGTAGTTCCCATGGCAACCAAGTGAGCTATTAAATGAACTGTAGAAGTAGCCTCTTTCAGCTCCTTATGAATTGAGGGGAAAAAGGAGTTGCAGCGCGGAAGCTGAAAAGCATGGATGGAAGGAAAGAAAAGTGCAGAAAAGAAATATAACAGTCACCAAAAAAAAAACCCCCAAGGAAAAAAAACATGTTGATCGAAAAGCTTTAAATTAGCCCTTTCTAACTCCCTGGAAGTGTTAGACTACAATTCTATAATTTCTCCTGCAACACATCTAGAGGTTATCAACTTGTGTTAAGTCTATTTAAATGGATACAAGTGGTGGCTCTATGAATTCTGGTAATATTGTTGGACATAATCATGGAACAATGCATACATTTTCAGTAATTGCAGGAGGAGAATCTCTGAGCCTCGATCCATATTCAGTGCTCAGATGAACATCCATATTCAGTAGAGACTCATCTAATTATTTTTGTATTTGTATTGCTCTATGCCAGAGGTCTCCAAACTTGGCAAATTCTGGGAGTTGAAGTCCACAAGTCTTAAAGTTGCCAAGTTTGGGGACCCCTGCTCTATGCCTTTGAAGATTCATATCTTATGAGCAACTCTGTGTTACTTGTTTTTTTCCTGTAGAACAGGAATAACAACATTGCTTGATGCTGTATAAATAATTCACAGCACATAAGACAAGGACATATTCTTTCTTGGGGGGAAAAGTAGATTTTTTTTTCTAGGCCACATTGGACTCCCTCTATAGGTTATTTGTTGAGGTCTGTAGACTGAGCTCTATAGACTGGAGTAATATATCAGCATGCTCTTATTTGCTTTCATTGCACATTAGCCCTCCACACCTCCTAGTTATCCACGTTTCCAGGAATTAAGGAGTAAAATGACTTCACTCTGGACAAAAGAATAGGATACATGCTGAGAGTGAGCATTGGATAAAAGGGAGCCAAATTGAAGATCAAGTGCTCATGTGAGAAGATGTATTTAGCAACAGGAATTATCCACAACTTGTAAAATTATCTGTATCAACAGATGCATGGAAATTTTGGAATAAGAGCTTAGAATAGTTGTTTTATTCCTCACAGAAAATTGCATTTAGAGTTTGGATGAAGTTGGACTTTTTAAAATTATCATGTTCTAATTTTAATGCATAATTTTACTTGTATTATTTAAACTGTAACAAACTTCTTAGCTGCAATACTTTACCATCTTGAAAATATTGAAATGAGATGCAATCCCCTTCATATAACATGAAAAATAATGGTTGATATAAGAGGAACCTTTAATCGAAGGTAGAAAATAGAGTTGGAATTAATCTTTTACTTCATACAAACTGCCAGTAAAAAAAAAGACAACAAACCAAACTGATAGACGATAGAAGAAACTCTGCAAGGAGAAAACACTCATTTGTTGATTGGGATATTTTATTGTCAGAAAGTGGTATAACACCTTCCCAAACATTAACTATAGACTGAACCAGGTCTTGAAAAGCAGGGCTTATACCTGGCATAGTGTTGTTGTTTGAGAAATGCAAAAGAAAAGTATAGTTACTTTTCATCTCAGAATTCCTAAATGCACCTGCAATTATAAAACGTTTTTACCAAATTGTAAGTTTAATGTGATAAAGGGAGGGAATACTATAGATATAGAAGTAAATTTAGGTTTAAAGAAACTGACTCCTTCATGCTTTTTGGATTGTGAAACATCATTAATCCAGAAAATAAAGATCACAAGCAAGCAAGCAAGAACAAGCAAAACATAAGAGAATTTCTTAAACTGTTGCAGTTGTCAAAATGAAACTAAGATAAAGGACAGGAGGTTTCTTCATGACACATGCACTATGTATTTGGGTGGCGCTTCCTACCAAAACACTTGGCTCTGGAATGTTTTAAACTGGGTTGTCCAATCTTGACAACTTTAAGATTTGTGGACTTCAACTCCCAGAATTCCCTAGCCAGTATGGCTGGCTGGGGAATTCTGGGCATTAATGTTCACAGGTCTTAAAGTTTGGGCATCCCCGTTCTAAATAATTCTCTCTGGAGATAATTGAAGCTCTTATCTGTGCACATATAAATAGGTCCTTGCCCAGCCTCAGTCAAAGGAAAGCATCATATTCTTGTATGCACAGCCAGAAATGTGTTAGATTAAAATGGAGAAGTTATTCATAAAGCTAAATTCTAGATTCAGGTAATAGTTGTCAGTTCAGAGGAAGGGACTGTGCCCAGATTGAGATGGAGGGAACTGAAGCAGAAAATCTTAACTCTGGATTTTGTGGGCATCTGTTGCCTCCAACAAGGCAACAATACAAAGCCAATAGCTGGCCTTAAGAATGTATATTACATCGTAGTGAACATAACACAAATGCCAAAATCATACTGGTATGGGAATTAAAAAAATAAAAAAATGTACCAGGAAATAAGAAGGAGAATTGCCACATAATACTCAAACTTAACAATGGTCAATAAGAAAGACATAAAATAGAATAAAAAAATAAAATATTGGTCAAGTGTGATTGGACACACAAGGAATTTGTCTTGGTGCAAGTGCTTTCAGTGTACATAAAGTCTGGATAGTGGATATAGCAGTACCTGGAGACAGCAGGAGAGAAGAGAAAAAAACCTGGAGAAGGTCACAAAATAGTAGAATGGCAGTGGCAAAAGAAAGCAAAGATAGTACAATTAGTAACGAGTGCTTTGGGCGCAATCTCAAAATAAATGGAGCACCAGTAGAACTCTGTTGATGTTCTATCAGCATTGACAAGATCACCATTTTACTTGGAACAGCTTACATCCTGTTCCAAGACAGGATACGAGCTTATCCCAGGTCCTTAGAAGGGCTCGATAGGTGGAGAAAAATGCCACATCCAATCTTAAACATCTGTCTGACCATGTGACCAGCCATAATTTGTAGGACAGGAAAGTACAATCTGTCTGTGCTCTAAACACCCAGACAGTTCAGACATGCTGTTACAATGGTGCCCTGTGTGTGTGGGAAGACAGATAGTGCATTTTCCAGACCCTGATTAAATGAGTTCTTCTGATTCCCATTAACTAACTTTCAGCTCTTCTTACAATTACTCAGAGGTCTTTGGATATTTCTGCTCTTTCTGTAAAAACAGTCATATAAATATAGAGTATTTAGATCAGAGGATAAAATTTGATATGCAACAAAATGCCTCCAAGGTCTTGTTCCATATTTCTTGCTCACAGGTAAAGGTTATGTGTGGTGAGAAACATTTTGGATTAGTTTGATAATCATGATTATCAACAGAAAAACAATCCTTATCCAGTTTAGCTATTCAACCCAACAATTTAATAAATTGGTGGTTTAAATCGGAAGTTGGGTGATTGTTTCTATTACAACAGTAATCTAACTTATTAAATGTAAACAAATGTTTAAGGAAGGAACAAGTCCCTTGTCAAGCCTTTCTCTGCTACCATTTTCAAAGGCTTGGAAAAACCTTTTGCCAGGGAGTAAAAAATCTTCCAAAACATCCCTGCTAATTAGAGGTGATAGACCATTGCTGTCAATAATGATAAATGATCTTTGCTGTCAATGATGATAAAAACGAGACCCAGAAAGTAATCTAAAAACATTTTTTATTTATAAAATAAAGAAACCTACACGGAGCTACATGTTTGCAATCTAATCTCCACCAAGGCATATAGAAAAAGAACAAAGGAAAATATAATGGAAGTTACAAATGAAGTGAAGTGAAGACTTTGTACACATGCGCAGTGAATCAAAACATTACAAAACTTTCTTATCTCATTACTATGAAGACAAGACAACACAGTGCTGGCTAGCAGACACCTGCTTGCTATAATATGAGCTTAGGAGCTTGAACAGACAAACCAAAAAAACGCAGTGACATCCCTTTAAAAAAAAGAAGAAAAACTGATGTTCTGCAAAGGTTAATAGATAGGATCCTCTAGTCCAAAGGTCTCCAAACTTGGCAACTTTAAGACTTGTGGACTTCAACTCCCAGAATTGCTGGCTGAGCCACTATGCTGGCTGGAGAATTCTGGGAGTTGAAGTCCACAAGTCTTAAAGTTGCCAAGTTTGGGGACCCCTGCTCTAGTCTAAAGGGACTATGAGCATCTAATTGGTAGAAGATATTAGCAACCTTTCTATTCGGTTATAGCAAGAAGTCAGCAATTTTCTAACAATTGCAAGCATTCTGTGGACTTTTAAGCACTTACAAAACAATTTAGATATCAATTTGCATTATTTAGTAGGTAGTAGAAAAACCTATCTTCTATATTATGTAGTGCTGTGTTGTTATATTATCTTGCTTTTCCTATGATGCTGAACTTTTAATCAATTGTACTACTATGCAGCCTTCTCTCAGATGTACCCTATTAGGATGTTAAAAATGTTAGGATAGAAGTGTCTTAAAACTCTACCTCCCACCTCTGATAGTATGATCTGCATGACATTTATGGCAATATGATTATCAAAAGAAACTATGTGACATCTTATGAATGGAATCTGGATATTCATGAGGATGAGCTGGGACAAGGAAAACTATTGGATAATTTGGACCAATCAGTCTCCTAGCCCAAAGCACTTTAATAATTGTTATTATGAGAATTAAGTGATAGGAGAACACTTTTATGTCCCCTTGAGCTCCTTGAAGGAAAGATGAAATGTAAAAAATGATAAATATTAGTAAATGTAAGCCCGACAGTTCAATCTAGTTTTCAGTCTGCTTTTGAAGTCTTGACTCAAAAGGGTAAAGCCAATGAACATGCGTAATATAAATCTACAATTAATATAATAATAAAAGCATCACTATACTACCTTTGTAAGCATTTAAAATGTCACTTCCAAATATTTTTTAAAAATATTTAAAAATATTTTACCAATACATGTTTTTAAAAGCAAAGTAGAAAGTATTCTTTGAGAAAGTCTCATTGTCTTCAAGCACTTCACCATCCCTCCTCTTACTCAGATCAATATTGTTTTCTGAAGAGTTCTTTGTTTCACACTTTCACCTACCAGCTTTCAGGTATCAGCAGCCTCCACTGTTGCTCTGTTCACTTGCTTCTCTCTTTCAGATGGAATTGTTACCTTAGTGAATAGATTTAGGCTTTTCCTAATGGACAAAAGCGATTAGCTCATCTTTGAGGTTTATTGTGTGCCAACATTATTTTTTTAAAAAATTGTACTTATTTGAAAGTAACTGAATTTCAGTGCAGGTGGTGGGAATCAGAACAGGAATAATTTTGCACTAATGCCACGTAGCATATTTCTTTACTAGATTTATCCAGCACTTGTCTGTTACAAGCTTGTACTATCTCCATAAAATGGAAAGAATCTGCCTCCTTAAAATCTGTTGAAGATCAAGGATGACAAATTCTTTGTATTTAATGAACTCTTGTTTATAAAACTGAAGCCACGGTCTTAAAAACCATTTCTTTCAAGAAAACAGTTTTGCAATATCTCATGATTGTGAGGATATCTTTGTAAATTTTCTGGCACCATTGTCAGTAAAAGATTTGGAATATCAATGGAGGTAGAGTTCTCCCTATTCAGTTCCTGAGCTTTTATTTCCTGATGTCCTCCTACTTAAGAACTGCATGCCTACACCAGATGAATACCCATTTAATTTTACATTTTGTTTCTCCCTAAAGCCAATCAAATGCCTCTAGGCATGAACATGAAAGAGAAAAATATATTCTTTTCAATGCTAAATTCATAATTCCATAAATCCATAATAACCTTTCCTATCTTGATGCTTTTCAGATGCATTGGACAATAAATCCCATACTTCTAAACCAGCATGATCTCTTTTTTTCAATTAAAATAATACCAGTGATAGAGCTTAAAATTGGCTCCTGTAGATACATTATTTCATTTCATATTATCTGACATTGTTCCTTTTTGGTTATGATACAGAAGACTCTTCCAGTTCATTTAGAAAAAGGGAGTAACAGCAAATAAAAATAAAACGAAAACTATAGAATATATAGAAAATAACCAAAGAGAAAATGAAGATTGATAGTTTTAGCTCAGATATTCTCTTGGCAGGATGTCAACAGAATAAGTGCAAAGAAATAACATGGGGCTGTGTTGACCCATAATTCTAACAGAGAAATGAAAAATGTAATTTGTTGCTGCATGGTAAATGATCTATTTATAATTTTCTATTAATTATACACTGTAAGATGTCCTACATTTCATCTGATTACTTCAGAATTATATGGCACAATGATATCCTCTTTGAATCTCACTTGAATTAGAGCCTCAAGGCTATACAGAGAAGTTCATCAGGCAAGACAAATCATGTGTTTAGAACTGGGGACATTTTCTTCCAGATAAAAGGCCATATAATCCACATAAAGGATTTACAAGAGATATGGAATTAAATAAGATGTACTTTTTTCTGATTCAATAGTATTTCATCTACTGAAGCATGAATTAATCAAATATGCAAAAAAGAATGTTCATGGTACTCACACCTTTTAAAGAAGATGATCAATTAATAGAATGTACCTTTTCAGCAAAAATGGCTAAATTAGTTAATCTGCCTTCCAAGGTAGATTGGATTTATCTTAAATTTGTATTTGTACTTATGGGTACAAAGGTGCCCTGGAGTGTTGGTATGAATTTTCTCACTGATTTAAATTAGTTGTAAGATTCAGGTTATTTAAAAAAATAAGAAACAGTCATGTTGCAGACCTAAATATTCCAGCATCATCATTATTCTGAAGAATGCCTCTGAGTCTCAGATGAAGTATCTAAGCATTCTTAAAAAATAAACTTGTGAATTGGCTACAGTCTAGTACTTCATTTGGAAATATACACTTGCCTAGGAGCATGACAAACTTATAATCTTGACTCCAGAAGCTTTTAGACTAGTCATTAATAAATTGGGGTTTTAAATTAGCAGAAGTACTAATGCAATGAAGTACTGAAATGACAAATTCAGAACAGCAGTAATGGTGTAGTACTATCGTCTTGTGACAAAGTTGGGATGGGCTATTCTTCCATGACCCCAAGAAGTGAAGACAAAGTAATGATATTCCAGAACTACACAGAGGAGAACTATCCTGTAGTGTTTATTGAGTTAGCAACACAAACAGATGACTCTTATACATGTTGTCAAATTAATGCAGTTTGATTTGTCTGACAGTACAAAGTCTTAGGGCACAGTACAATAGGAAAGAGATATTCAGAGAGATACAATAGAATACCTCCTGTGTTAGATGATTTGGCTTGGCAATTAACAAATGTGGATGCTAAGAGAATCCTGAACAATAACAATAAGAGCTTGATGGAAATAACAAATAGAACAGAATCAAAGGATAAGCATGATTGGAAGGGTGAGTCTCCAGTGGAAGCACATACATAAGAAGATGCAAAAAGTATCATCATTCCCTTAGAATGCAACCAGAAATCTTACCAGCTGTGAGCTATCTATCACATGTGACAATGGTTCATTTCAGATGGAGCAAATCCTGTAAATTTACCAGTCTTTGGAGATTGGAGTCACTTAGAATATCAGAACATAAATCATAGAAACCTCAGCTTTTATAAACTATATAATAAAATGTTGTACTCTTCAGGGGGCCTGGTTATATGTGGGAATCACATTTAAATGCATATTATTCAGTCTCCTTACTATCTGTGTAAATGCAAGTAAAAGATGCACTGGCAGAAAGATGTGCCATATGTCCTAAGCTGCCCACACTGAAGATGTATGCAGTTACAGAATTAATTAAACTTAATTGCTGTACAATAATTGCTAATTAAAGTATCTCTCCCTCCATCTCCACCCCAGTATTAAACTTCAAATTAGTTGCCTTTAGTCCCATATGCTAAAATATCTGAAGATAATGTAGACAAGAAATCCAAGGCACATAAAGTCGTGGAGATGATTTTTGTGATAGAATGGGTCTCAATGATGAGGTTCCAACACAAAATTATTTCAATGCTTCTCCCCACCAGTTCAGCAGAAGTATCTCCCTTGCTAGGGAATTAGTCTAAATTAAGACTGAGTTAAGTTAAGAAGTACTTATGTTGGTCTAACATTGCTAAGCATTCAGCAGTGTAGATCTATTGAATATGAATGGGACTATCAGAAAGAGCCATCCATGGGATTATAAATTTTGGGCATATGTAAGCAAGTATATTTTATGTATCCATCTCCCTCAGTCCCTTGCAATTGCTCCATAGATTTCGGGTGGATGGTTGGCTAGGCAAGGACCACTTACCATTGCTCTTAAGTTATTTCCAATGAAGCAAAATTTATATACAAACAATAGTAGTAATCTGAAAAGAAGGTAGACATTAGGGCCCAACAATTGAGCTGGTCAAGGAAAATTAATGTCTTCAGGAAAAGGAGCTGGAATTCAGAACTCACTTTGATTAGACTCCTTCTAGATAAACGTTTTGGTATAAATGTATTGGCACATTGCAAGATGTTAGCCTTCGAAGATTGCTGGACAATTTGAGAAAAAGAAGAAAATTCTATTTTCATCATGATTGCATTGAGACTGAGAGAGCAGATAGCAGTTTATACTATAATTCTTACAAAGTCCTTTCAGGTGCCCATCCAGCTGGTCTTAGAGTACAAAAGCTCTAATAGCATCATAATAGTGGAATGCTTTAACTGCTAGTGGAAACAGTTGATAACAGGAGTGGAATCAAGTGAGACCTTTACTTTCTGGGGTTTGATTTCTGCTTTCTACATCTTGGCTGGGGTTCTCTGACTTTTAACCAGAGTAAGTTAATAAATCTTCTCCAAGGAGTTGGCTTTTGGACCTCTCTATACTGGCCACAGGTCATAGCATCAGAAGTGGTTAACTGGATTATGTAGCTAAAATCCAGAACTACATTTAATTGATAAAAAAAATATCGGAATCTTGGCTCCATTATTTACCTATGTAGAACAAACAACCAGACTAGCCAAAGAGTAGGATTTTGTCATAATAGCATCAATTTTAAGAAGGAGAGATTTACTGTACCTCAACATCTTGGCAGGTAATTCACGTGTTATAATAGCAAGCTATATGTGGAAAGTCACAGATTGGATGAAAGTAACCTATTCTTGCTCTTCAACAGGCAAACTTCAAAGAAAACTGCACTAGAGTAGAGGAAGAATTGTTGTTGAAACATTTAATTGATAAATACACAGAAAGATGTGTTCCATATGACACATTTATTGACTTTTAGAGGCCTATAATAATATCTCCTAAAATAAACCATGGGAAAAGCTCTTAGGTACATTCATTGCCCAATTACTGCTTATCTCCACCTAAAAATATTCATCTTTAGGTAGAATATAATCACCATCATCATTCTATCCATTATCTATCCACTGCAGAATGAAGGCCTCTTCTACATGTTCCCAACCAATATGTTCTTGAGCTTTCTTTTGCCAATTGGAAGGGCTAATACAGGAGG
This sequence comes from Naja naja, assembly GCA_009733165.1. NCBI lineage: Eukaryota > Metazoa > Chordata > Lepidosauria > Squamata > Elapidae > Naja > Naja naja. Next base: position 110,135,758 of record CM019150.1, on the reverse strand, counting down.
GCAAATCTCTGAACCTGACCCCATAAGGTGAAGATCAAACAAGGCTGCAATGTTTCCCCTGCATTATTCAATGTTTCTATAGATTCTATAATTGGTTTGTCTCACAAAAGTAGAACACCATCCACCAAACATTGCAGATAGACAGATAGCAATGCAGATAAGACCATGATTTTATCATTGACCCCAAGAGACTAATGAGAGTCTTTCATTCCTTCTTCCTCTTCCATTTGAATCACCATTTAAAATTGACTCACAATAAAGTAAGTGTTATGATGCTGTCAGAAAGACCCAAAGCTTGAAATAAATTGGCAGTAGGTGGCATGTTTTAACTACCTTGGCATGATTTTTCAGACACCTGAATCATATAGTTCACTTCTTGCAAGCTTTCCTAAAGCTTCAAGGAAGCACTGTCACCATTCTGAGTTATTCTATACAAAAGGAGCATAATATATTGCAGCTGCCATTAAGGTCTTTGTGGTCAAACCTCTACCCCAGGGGTGTCAAACTCACAGTCCGCAGGCCAGATGCGTCATGCACTGGCCACACCCCTGCTAAACACAGTTTAGCAAAGAGAAAAAAGTTGTGATACATCATGTGACAACGTGTCATTGAGAGTTTGACACCCCTGCTCTACCCCAAAGTTTCTTAATCTCAACAACTTGAAGATGTATGGACTTCCAGAATTCCCCAGCCAGCATGCATCTTAAAGTTGCTGAGGTTGAAAAACTCTAGTCCAACTTGGTTACAAAGTGGAATTAGAGATAGAACACCAGATGTTTCTGCTTGAGGCTATCCAAACCCTTTTTTTTGGAGAGAAAAAAAATCTTTCTAGTGGCACACTAAATGAAATGCAATCTTTCACCTGAAGTTGGGTCTGCCCAAGGTTAGCATCTGTTTGAGGATGTGTAATATTTGGCTAAAATTGAATTTTCTATCACAAGGCTTGAATCACAGACATTGGTAAAAATGTGAATATGCCAGATGACACTTAACCCTAAAATATCTTTCTTAAAAATAAGGCTACAAACTGAAGTGAAGAAGCTTCTTGGATGAGAAGCAAAACATCTTCAAGGAAAAACAAAGAAAGTCCAATTGGGACAACCATGACCCGGTTAATCGATAATCTCCATAGACATAAGGATACAAAAAATTACTTGGCATGTAGCAAAATTCTGAAGACAGAAGTCCCTTAAGGAACATCAAATTTTGTTATATAACTATTTTAGGATTTTTCCTATGTTACTACAATGAGAGAGCACTGATCTATGAGTGCAGAGACACAGGATCTAATCCTCTGTCAGGCATGAAAACCAGTTTGGTACATCAAACCAGTCGCTTTTTCTTAACCCTAGATTGGGAAGTTGAGAAAAAAATCTTACCTCCCAGCCCACATTGGACCATCATGGTAAATTATGATCCATAACCTTCATCATTCAAGTGAATTGCTTCATGTTGATAATATTACTGAACTCATAGAAGCTGATGAATTAGGACCTGTAATCCTAATAAATAATTCAACAAAATGTCTTATCAATCAATAGTTTTTAAGTTTTATTATTTTAGTGTTGCAAATTTAAAAATTTCAGTAGTATAAGAAAATATTTAGTTAACCGTTAATTATTTAATTGAATTAAAGTGTTTTATATTAAATACAATAAAATGACCACAGTAATATTCATTCATTTATTTATTCATTCATTCATGGATACATAAGAAAAAAGCAATGAAGTTTATTTTAGGGGCTAATGTGAATAGCCAGGAGCAAGTTAAGTTTTCTTTGTGGTAAACATGCAGTTTTAAACATGCTTTTATCATTCCAAACGGGTCTGTTGCATCATAAAAATAAACAAATGTGAATGATTTTGCTTCTCATCTTATTTCATTGGCCCTAAGAGGATTCCAGGATTTCCATCATCAATCTGTGTGCTAGCAGATATCCATATGCATTTGAAGCAAACTATACTCCAATTTGCCACCAGAGAAAATAAAATCAATGCCTTATCATTCTCTTTATCATCTTATTCTTGCCAGAATCCAAAGTCACAGAGTTTACACAATAATTTGATTTTTTTTTTTTTGGTATTGCTTGTGGTGGAATAGCCAAAAATTATGAATTAATTCCAAAGTCACTTGCCAGAAAAGAGGCTAATAAGCATACACTATTGCTTTTCTTCTATCCTAATGGAATAAAGTTATGTTTCATTTGTTTTATCTTTGGACTTCTGGACTTTTAGTAATAATGGATTGCAGACATCTCTAACCCCCTACCTTTTTAATCATGTCAGCTTCCCATTTTCTCTTCAGCATTACTGTCTCTTGTTCCTTTCACTTGTTGTTGCTTTGTCTGGGTCCTTTGCTTTATTTTTGGGTGATTGCCACTTGGGTGCCACCAAAAAGAGTGCAACAACAATGGAGAAGATGCAGATTAGCATTAACATTTCCATATATGTTAACTACTGTATATAAATGTTTAATTGAAATCCAAGTTATAAGCCAAATAAAATTATATCTCACTACTGAGGAACATATTTTCATCCTTTTGTCCAAAGAAAGCTTTTTTAAAAAATGTGATCACTTTTTAAAATTTGTTGAACCTTAATGCATAGCGTCTAGACAACATTATCTTCCACTTGTAATATAGCCTTATTTTCCCTCTGCTTTTTTCCTATGTTATTCCTTTCATAAAAAGTGATTGATGAAGAAAAAGATATAAGTGAGTAGTACTTAGTGCAAGAAATCTTCTTTCTGGAAACATAGTGGCTATTATTGTGGACATCCTTAAAAAAAACTTGGGCCTCCTCTCCTGACTGTGTTAGCATCCATTCCTTTCATCTGTCAACTTGAAGTGAACCTGTCTGAGGCCATCTTTGGGGCTTCATGGTTGTCACACAGCAGCAGGGGAGAAAGAGAAGGGGGAAATTTGGATAGCTTGATTTTGTCGTCCAAATAAAAAGTTTTCCTGTGGGAACCAAGGTCATTCCAACTGGTAGCTGGGAAGAGGAGGAGTGGGGTAACCAGGCAACCTACTAGCAACACTATTAGACAACGTGACCAATGACCGGGGGAAGAGGGATCTTTCACTTTTTAATTAGGTGAAAACCACGGGAATTTTCAGAGTCAGTTTTCACCAGTTGTGCGAATAAGATGTATCCAATAAATTGTTCTTTGAGGAATCTTCCTGCAATGGAGTTCTGCTTTCAATGGGTGCATTACTTGGAACGCTAACTGTTATGTATGTAGGTTTGAAGTCATTGGTTTAGTTTGAACTGTTCTTGTAAAATGTTGGAAATGATTGGTTTAAAAAGTGCGGGAAAACCCTGCACTCTGATTGGCTGGCAACTGCGGCTGCTGGCTATAAGCAGCTGCAGCCCAGCCAAATTGGGTCTGTTCTGCGCTGTAGTCACTAATAAACTAAGAGCTTGAAGCACTCCGCGTCTGTCTCTTCATGCAAACTTAACACTGACATCATGCTTGAATCAGGTGAAAAGTATGTCAGCAGAATTTGTATTGCTCTGTTAACTGATTTTCTACTGTCTGAGTGATAAGGGTGGTACTCGGCACTTACAAGAATCCTATGTTGTTTTAACATTCTATTTAGGTGGCTCATTCCTCAAGGAATGTTAATATTGTGGCAAGATAAAAAGTTCAAAATAGATAGCATAGAAAAGGCTAGGGTTTTTTTTAGTTGTATGTGGTATCGGAAGAAGACCAAACAAATAAAGAAGAAGTAGAGAGTAGGAGTCAGGAAGAATAACAGCTAAAGGAAAGAGAAATAGAACAAGAGGAAAGAGAACAGGAAAAAGTTGAAAGACAAAAAAAGAGAAGGAATAACAACAAGACGAAAAAGAGAAACAAAAAAGGGCATTAATAAATAATAAACACAAACTAAAATGGATGAAAAAATCAAATTAGTTTCTATAAATGTCAATGGCTTAAACTCACCAATTAAGAGGAAAAAAATATTAACTAAATTACCGAAACAAAATATAGTCATTGTATGCCTTCAAGAAACACATACACATAAATATCAGAGCAAATCGTTAGAATCAACAAAATTGGGAGATTTATTTTGTTAGCTCAACAAAAAAAGGGAGAATAGCAATATATATTAGAAAACACAATCAAATGTGATAGAGTTATTGTGAGTTGTTATCTGGGATGGTGCCTTTAGCCACCTTTCCAACTGCTTCAATGAGAGGTTGCTGCAGTAGAGGTTATCCATGCTGGTAACCTCTCACTTGGAATATTTCTGAACAAAGGTGTAGCAGTGTTTGAGTAGACCTCTGGACTGTTTATTTAAACATATGTCTAGCACTCTTTTGAAAGACTACAGGTAGTCCTCAACTTACAACCTTTCATTTAGTGAATGTCTGAAGTTACAACATCACTGGGAAAAATGACTTATGACCATTTTTCATACTTACGACTGTTGCAGCATCCCCATGGTCACCTGATCAACATGTGGTCAATTAGCAACTGACTCATATTTATGATGGGTTGCAGTGTCCTGGGGTCATGTGATCACCTTTTGCTACCTTCTGACACCAAAGTCAATGGGGAAGCCAGATTCATTTTACTATCCTGTAACTAACTTAACAACTGCAATGATTACCTTGACAACTGTAGCAAGGTAGTGTTGTGGCCCGCTGGCAGCTAGCAGATCTAGCAGCACAGTTGGACAGTGAGGCGGTTGGGGAGGAACATGGGCCAATCCTGGAGGCTGAGGCTTGGGTGAGGGCTCTGCATCAGAGGCAGAGATGGGGCCAGGGCAGTCTGGTAATTATCAGCTGCCTTCAGAGTCAGACAGCATTGAGGCAGGGGAGCTTCTGGAACCAGTTTCCAGCCTGTGCATACGCAGAGCTGCCAAAAGAAAAGAACAATTACAAACTAAGGGTCGATGTGGGAATAAAGCCACAGGTGGAAGATGAATGGCTCCTCCCATAGGGATTAAAAGAGGAGCAAAAGGGGAGGGGGCTTTTGCAGGAAACCATTTGTTCGTTGCAGCAGTGTGAAGATCTGTCTGTGCATTTCAGAGACTCTGTGCCAAGTCCTTCCTTGTCAGCACTGCGTTTGAAAATATTTACTTGGCAGCTCTCCAAGCTAGATAAGGTCTGTGCTCCTAATTACACGCTTGAAAGACTGTTTACCAGGCGTTTGGCTGAATGCGAATGCAAGAAATTCACCTTCTTTTAATAAAAGGGGTTTTGCCAAGACAAAGAGTCTGCTTAGTGCTTTTTGGGGAAGCCTAGGTCAGAACAGTTAGGTTGTAAAATGGGGCAAAACTCACTTAACACCTCACTTGGCATCAGAAAATTTGAGCTCAATCGTGGTCATAAGTAAAGGACTACCTATACTAAATTGGCATTCATAATACAGCTGTCCTAACAGGTTATGTGTGTACCTCAGCATCGACTGAATTGTGTTGGAATTCTGCCAGCAGGCCATTATCCAATTCACAGTTTCCTGCTTCTTTCCACCTTTCATGCAACCTTCTGTTGAACTCAAAGGAAAACAGGCAGATTTTTTTTTCCAATTTTGTCACAGCAACCATATATCACAAGTGCTGCAAAGGAATGACCATGATGGCTGTAAAAGGGCACTGCCAGTGGCATCAAGACATAGCTCAGTGCAATGTAATGGAGTATGCCAAATCCACCCTCCCAAAGAAATAAAACCAATACAAAACACAGCCACATGAAACCCTTTGTCAGTAGAGGCAGCAGAAACTCTATAATGCACTTGTTTGGAAGAGATGATTGACAGAACCTGGCTTGCTTTGTCAATTTACATCTAATTTCTAGAACTGTTCTAAACTGAGCTAAGGAACCCATGTGCCCAGTCAAGCATTATGCCGGCATGCATATTGGCAGGAGCCAAGTGTTAAGTTTGCATGAAGAGTCAGATGCGGAGTGCTTCAGTGAAGAGTTTATTAGTGACTACAGCTCATAACAGACCCAACTTGGCTGGGCTGCGGCTGCTATTTATAGCCAGCAGCCGCAGTTGCCAGCCAATCAGAGTGCAGGGTTTTTCCCGCACTTTTTAAACCAATCATATTTTACATTTTACAAGAACAGTTCAAACTAAACCAATGACATTCAAACCTGCATACATAACACCCCTCCCCACTAGGTTCAGTCCATACTCAAACCCCAACCTATCTAATGTATTCTTTTAAATAGGTGGGGCTCTTATGTGTACGTTGAGACCTTCGTGGTTCAGAAGTTTTAATGTTCTCACCCAGTGAGAGAGGAAATGTGTCTGCTGACATTTCCCCACTGGGACTTCCTGTGAAAGAAGACCCTGTTTGATTGTTAGAATCTGGTCTCTCCTCCCAACCCATCTCCAGCCCAATGTCAGCACCCAAGTCAGGTAGTGATGTACAATCTTCCACTTGTAAGGATGGATTTTGACATTATGACAGGTTTTGGTATGGTTCCTGTCGTAATGGCTCGTTACACATGGGGTTGATTCTTGTTTGCTGATTATCCTCATGTTCCTCCCCCTCCCCCCTAGAAAAGGTATTAGGTATGGGAACTAGAGAGGAACAATTGCGATGTTCCTGAGGTAACCTGGATCTAAGCCGATCAATGTGCCTGCTCCAGAGGACTCCATCCTCTGTTTGTACCCTGTAAGAACGAGGGCCTGTGATTTGAGTTATTTCAGCAGGAATCCATGAAGGTTCACCCATAAGGTTCTTAGCATAAACAGAATCACCCACACTGAACATGCGAACTTTGCTAGTGGAATCAAGTGGTGCGTTGGGTGCGTAAGTGGGATGACCTAAGTTTCCTACCCATCAGCAACTGTGCTGGGGATAAGTTAGTTGATGGGTTAGGAGTGATGTGCTGAACACTAAGAAGTTTTTCAACTTTCTCAGTGATGTCCCCAGGACCCAATTGCTGAAGCTTTTCCTTGGTAAAACATACAATTCGTTCAGCCCAGCCGTTAGCCGAAGGGTGCCCAGGGGCTGTCAGGGCATGTCTGATACCCAGTTGTGCTAGATAGGATTCAAAAGGGTTGGATGTAAATTGAGGGCCATTGTCAGAGACAAGAACATCAGGTAACCCGTGGGTTACAAAAAACTTTTTAAGCTGCTTGACAACAGCATCAGTTGTGGTGGATGCCATAGGGATGACCTCTAACCATTTGGAATATGCATCTACTATAATAAGGAAGGTGTGCCCTCTGGTAGGGCCAGCGAAATCAATGTGAGTCCTAGACCATGGGCCCCTAGGACATTCCCATTCCTGTGGGGGGGCAAGAGGTGGGGCAGGCCTGACTTCCTGACAGTTGGGGCAAGATGCAACCCAGTTTTCAACCATTTTGTCAATACCTGGCCACCATACATAACTCCTGGCCAATCCCTTCATCCTTACAAGACCTGGATGACCCTCATGTAACATTTCCAAAACCTCTCTTTGCAGTTTTGCAGGAATAACCACCCTGTTACCCCACAAAATACATCCTCTTAATACAGATAATTCAGTTTGCCTGGACTTAAAAGGTTGGGCAAGGTGAGGTAGATCTTGAAAAGGCCAACCTTTCTTAATCCAGCCTATAACAGGAGCCAACACAGTGTCTTTGGCAGTCTCTCTGGCAATTTCAGCAGCGTGTACTGGAAGCTTGGCAACAGTTTCTAGAAAAGGTGTGCCTCAGGTTCACAGTCCTCAGTGTGAAACGGAAGTGGGCAGCAACTCAAAGCATCAGCATGGCCAATGTCTTTGCCAGGCTTGTGGATGAGCTTGTATGAATAAGCAGCAAGAAATTCAGTCCACATCAGCATTCTTGGTGACAGGATAGTGGGTGTAGGTTTGTCTCCTGCCACAATGCCTAACAAAGGTTTGTGATCTGTGACAATGGTAAATGTTCCATATAGATACTCATGGAATTTCTTGACAGCTGCAACAATTGCCAATGCTTCCTTGTCCAATTGGCTGTAATTCCTCTCTGCTTTGGTCAAAGTGCGAGAGTAAAATGCAATAGGGGCTTCCCTTCCGCTGGGAAGCCTGTGGCTCAAACCCTCCCCCACTCCAAAAGGGGATGCATCACAAGTAAGTACAACAGGCAAATTCTCAGAGAACTGTATCAGTACAGCATCAGACGTGATTAGTCTTTTAATATTGTTGAATGCTGATTTTTCCTTCCTGCCCCATACCCAAGCAGATTTTTTGTCCAATAATCTGTGTAATGGTTCCGCAATGGTTGCCTTCTGAGGTAGGAACATGTGATAAAAGTTAATAAGTCCAAGGAAGGCTTGCAAATCTGTTTTGCATTTTGGTCTAGTGGCTTCTTTGATTGCTTTAACCTTGGCATCTGTAGGGTGGATGCCATGCTTGTCAATCATATAACCCAAGAACTCAACCTTGTCAGTTCTAAGAGTGCATTTTTCTTCCTTGACTTTTAACCCCGCTTTCTTGAATCTGGTAAGGACTTCTCTGAGTCTCTCTTGTAATTGAGTATCATTTTCAGCAGAGATTAACACATCATCAAAGTAAGGCACCACCCCTGGCAGTCCTTGGAGCATCCTTTTCATAAGGCTTTGGAAGATGCCTGGTGCGCACTCCAAACTGTAACCTTTTACATTTGAAGGCACCACAATGGTTTGGGCCTCTGAAGTGGCATCATCAACTGTTAGTTGTTGATATGCCTGGGCCAGATCCAATTTGGCAAAGACTGTGCCCCTGCCAAGTGAATGTAGTAAATGATGCACCACTGGAACTGGATATGCGCTCTGCTGAAGCGCATGGTTCAATGTCCCCTTATAGTCTCCACAGATTCTCACTGACCCATCAGTCTTGACTGGTGTGACTATGGGTGACTCCCATCTGGAGTGGTCAGTGGGCTCTAAAACTCCTTGAGCTATTAGTTTATCTAATTGTGCATCAATTTTTCCTTTAAGGCAAATGGGACCCTTCTGGGCTTTAAACGAATTGGGGGCACCTTGGGATCTAGGTTGAAAGTGATAGGGGTTCCCATATACTTGCCCAATCCGTCACTGAAGACCTCTGGAAACTCAGACTTCAAGGCCTCCTCCCATTCAGTGTTGCTCACATGATTGATGCCAGTCACCTCGATGCCTAATGGATTGAACCACTCAAGTCCCAGCAAGCTTGGGTGGTCCTTGTCCACGATGGTCAGGGGCAAACGTTTGGTGTGGCCTTTGAACTTCACGTTGAAATCTCTTGTTCCAACTACTAGAATCTCGTTCCCTTGGTAGTCTTTAAGAGTCAGTGCTTGCTTCTGGAAATATTTCTTCTGAATGTTGGGAAGTAGCCTGTGAATAGTGTCCCATGACACCATAGATAAATAGGAGCCTGAGTCCACTTCCATTTGGCAAGGCCTTCCTTCAATTAGTACCTTCACATGTACTTTTCTGCTTCTTAAGGGTGAAGAATGACCAATGGTGACTGTTTGATGAGTTTCATTCTTCCCATTTGCTTCTGTGTTGCGCCCCATTTTCTCATTTCTCATTTCAAGCCTGTTAGGCTTGAATTCTTTGTCAGGAAACTTCCTTCTGTGTGGTGGAGTTTTGGATGATTTGCAGACTCTTGCTAGATGACCTCTTTTTTTCACACGGAGGCAGATGGTATCAGATGGTATCAGAAACTTGCATTCAGTGCTTGGGGTGGCTTCCCCACAACCTCTGCAGTAAAAATCTTGCCTCTTTCTTCCCAGGTCTTTCTTTTTCCTCTCCATTCTGAGTCTATAAATTCCTTCCTCCACCTCACTACAGTCTGATTCAGAATCTATTTGCTCCCAATGAGTTGTTGTGGACTTTTCCACATCAGGATGGCTTTTTTTTTTATTACATTTATATGCGGCCCTTCTCCGGAGACTCAGGGCTGCTTACAATTTTTGGGATGCAACCCAGTGTGCTCAGCAATAGCCTTCATTCCATTGTATATGCCTGCTTATTACTAAGCGGCATTTTTACAAGGTCAGCTAATTGCCCCCAACAATCTTGGGTCCTCAATTTTCCTACCCCGAGAGCATGGAAGGCTGAGTCAACCTTGAGCCTGGTGGGATTTGAGCCTACAGCAGTTGTAGGCAGCTGGAACTTAAGTGCAGGCAATTAACAGCCTGAGCCACCAGGCTTGAGGCCTTGTTAATTTTCTTTATGGCTGCTGCTGAGGACTTGGTGGCTTCTGCTGAGGAGGCCTCTTCTATGGCTTCCTTCAACGTGATCTTAGGTTTTAATAATAATTTGCTCTGAAGCACCTTATCTTTGAGGCCTAGAACAAATCGATTGCGCGTGGCCTCTTCCAAGTTGTTAAACTCGCATGCACCCCCAATGGCTCTTAAACTTGCCACGAAGTCATTAACGCTTTCCCCTTGATCCCGACGGTAAAGCTCATGTCTCTTAATGAGGCATGATACTTTTGGGGCGTAATGGGCTCTTAAAAGCTTTTCTAAGTCGGGCCAGTCCATTACCTTCCGTCTGCAGCTCCCGCCAATGCCTTCGCCATCTTGAAAACTGCCGGACCGCAGTGCGTGAGAAAGACCGCCTCTTCCGCTCGAAATGTTGGCGAGATCATTTCCTCCAAATACATTTGGAAGCGATCATACAATTCCCAGTCTTCTGCCATCGGATCGACGAGGCTGGGGTGTTCAGCGCCATCTCTCTCAGCTTGTTTCCCACGTCGTCTTCTCTTCAGGAAGGATCCCACCTTCGTCGCCAGTGTTAAGTTTGCATGAAGAGTCAGACGCGGAGTGCTTCAGTGAAGAGTTTATTAGTGACTACAGCTCATAACAGACCCAACTTGGCTGGGCTGCGGCTGCTACTTATAGCCAGCAGCCGCAGTTGCCAGCCAATCAGAGTGCAGGGTTTTTCCCGCACTTTTTAAACCAATCATATTTTACATTTTACAAGAACAGTTCAAACTAAACCAATGACATTCAAACCTGCATACATAACACCAAGCGTCTGGCATCTCCAGCAGTCAAAGTCCAAAGGGCCATGGAGAGCAGTCCCCAGCCATGGGATATGAAGGAGTATGCAGTCAATACAAACTGTCGGATTCCAGCCCCTAACCATAACATTTATCAATGAGGCATTGTAGAATGTTCATAGAACAAGAGTTCTTTTAAGAGAACAGAGGAAAGACTACTTTAAAAGTGGAACAGCTAAGCATGCCTTTAAACTTCCTCTGGTAGGCTCAGGATGATTTGAAGGTGACACAATGAGGATATATGCCCTGTAAAAATGTTTAATATCTTTGTGCTGGGGTTAGCACGTTCTCAGAATGAACCCGTGGATTGGATACCTTCTCACATATTCAAATAAGACTGGCATTTGGAAAGTAGGTCACATGGCCTCCACGCTTCCATTCTGTGAAGGTAGAAGGATACTCTTTTTAACCTAACATCTATAGATATTGTTCTGACCAAGGCTTCCGAGACCGTAAATACACACATACTTATTTTAAAAACAACTCTTATTTTATTGCAACGCTGGGAATTATTTTCATTCCCAGCTGGTAATGAATCTCAAACAGTCCCTCGAGATAAGCACCGACCTTTCTTTCCTGTGAAGTGCTGCCAATAACAGAAGTGTCAAATAACCTAGAACAAAAACCAACCAAAGTACAAAGAGCTTCAAGAATGAGTCTGAACCGAACGAATGACTTTGCTTCCTGCAAAGGTTTTGTCATCCTGGCCTGTCCTTTATACCTTATGAGAGGGGCAATCACTTCCCAACCTTACTCCTGAGTCGCCCCTGTTGTTTCAGCTGCTCTCGCCTTCTAGCAGCTCTGCGCACGCGCGCACTGGGAACAGGATCCCCTGGCTACTCTGCTTCTCTGCTGCCAGACTCCAAAGGCTCCGGAAGCAGCACCCCACTCCCAGATGGTCCTGGCCCCATCTCTGCATTGGACGCAGGACCCTCATCCGAGTTCTCTCCAGTCTCCCTGATTGGTCCCTGTTCTTTCCCACTGTCCAATTTCGCTGCCATCTGCACAGGCTGCTGGCGAACCACAACAGATGTGGTGGGGAGACTCGCCAAACAATACAGCAGAGAGCTACATCTCCTGAGGCGAAATTAAAAACCACTTAAAAGTCAGTAGATCTCCAACACAGCATTATGTAGATATTCAAATCTTGTTGTCTTTTATTTGCATGCATACACACATACGCATGTGCACAAATGCCCACATACTGATATAAATGTGTATGGGCCCAGCCTGCTTAATAAACTTCAATTCTTCTGGGAGCAGACATACCAACTCCTTAGAACTCCTTTAGGGCAAGAAAGGTTACTGCTGGGCTCTCACAGGAGACATTTTCATTATGAAAGAACATCGCTATTTGTTCTTCATAATCACGCCTCTTTCATCCTGCAATTAGAATTGTTGTGGGGGTGTGGAATGCAAAACAAACTTCCCCATGGTCTACTCTTCATGCTCTATGGATTTTTTTAAATATCAAGTGCAGCATTGTGGCTGAAGTGTATAATGACAGAATCAACATGTGCTGTATATATACATATGCTATAAGCCTCCAAGGGATTGTATAATTGCATTTTGTCTGTATGTGTCAGAACTTATACAATATATGTGTCGGGGGTATTTTTCTTCAGCATTAATTTAATACCATCAGCTTTTATTTCTAAAACAATTTAGTTCTAGGCATAGAGTCAAGATTTTACCTTGTTGGATAATAAATAGCTCTTTCACATAAGTTCTCTCATGAGAAGTTAAATCAAGAAATAAGAAAAAGACTGTATCACTAAAGAAGGATAATATGGTTGAAATGTATATGTCGCATCAGAAAGAAGGCAAAATAAGGTGTGCAGATATAGTATCATAAGAAAACACACACACACACACTTCACCCCTTATCAGAAAAACATTTCTGGGCTCTGCCAAAAGATTATATTTCAGAGTAAAAAGAAATGTAACCAGTCTGTCACTTAGAAAAGGATTTGATTGCTTGATTCCCTGGAAAATAATCTGGAGGTTCCAGTGCTTCATATCAGTTATATATGGGAAGGCATGTCTCTCAACTGTGGGAAGACTTGACATATCTTTATATGCTTTGAGTGATATGTCAATCAAATGGTAGAAATACACATGGAATTGTATCTGACAAAAATGTAGATAACAAAATTAGGTGCAATTGCCAATTCTTTACTCACAAATAGGAGGAATAATGTCTGAAGGTACAGTATGTAACTAAATGGTGTGAGGAAGCTAATGCCAAGGACAATTGTTTCTTAAAGTTTTACTTCAAGCAGAGGATTGAGGCATCACTTAAGAAAACCACCTTTAAGTAAAGATCCTTAAACTGAGGAAGGAAGTGTGCTGTCTCTGACCAAGGTTAGGAGTATAAAATTATATTTATTTCATTAATGTTATTATATATTGAACCAACTACTATTTTCTTGATAAATATTTTTCAAAAAGATGTGCTGAACCAGAGATACAACTAAGATGGTGCATATTTCAAAAATAATTTGGGGATCTCATGGGACTCTCAACTCAGCAGCCTTCTGCTTTTCAAAAAAGCATTGAAGTCTTCTTTCAGTCTTCTGTTGCTTTAATGGGATCCTTAATGTGACTCTTAAAACAGCTGCTTTAATTTCCATTTTCCTGCAGAAGCCACTCAAAAGACTTCATATTTCATATACAGCAGAAGACTGTGTATGGCACAGTTTCCTCAGGTTATTGTATCTTGGCTTGTGCTTGCTCAAGTTACCCTATCTTGGCTGGAAATCTTCAGACGACCAGTATATCATAGAAAAGATTTGGAGGTTTCTTTATCCGTTTCCTGCCACCTGCGATCATCTGGATTTGTGTAATGCAGCTACAATAGCACTGATGCATGGGCCTGAAGCAGTTCTTTTGAATAATTTGCAAAATATATACAGACCTAATAATTATCTTATTGAACGCCTTATGCACTCAATTGGAGACACATTAACAAAATGAAGTTAGGTGCTACACTGAGTGCTAACTTAATTTGATATGGTTAGTTTTGCCTTCTTGATCCCTAAGTCCTACTCTTATCATTCATTGACTTTCTTTCTAAGTCCATTAGCCATGAGGGGCTATTTAGTCTATGCCCTTCTTTAAATCCTTCTACTGTTGCCTCCCTGGTCCTCTGCTTCTTCTTTTTCTAGGCTATCCTAGAGCTGTGATGGTGCAGTGGTTAGAATGCAGTACTGCAGGCTACTTCTGCTGACTGCCGGCTGACTGCAATTTGGCAGTTCAAATCTCACCAGGCAAGGATTGTCTATAGCTGTGATGGCGAACCTATGGCATGCATGCCAGAAGTGGCACAAAGAGCCCTTTCTATGGGCATGTAAGCCATCACCCCAGCTCAGCTCTGCTGTGCATGCCCATATGCACCTCCTGCCGGCCAGCTGGTCTTCGGGTTTCTGCTGCGCATGCGTGTGGGGTGGGGTATATGCACAGGGCAGGGTGCATGAACATGGGACATGCACGTGTTACATTTTGGTGGTGCACATGTGTATACTTTGGGCACTCATTGCCAAAAAAGGTTAGCCATCATTAGTCTATAGGCTATTGAGTTCATAAAGAGGTCCTTAGCCCTGAGCCTTTTTCGGTATGTTCTGTGATCTATTACCTAGTAATAAAACGAAAGAGGACAAAACATTAGATGAACTAGACAAATATTAACTGTTTTGTGTTGTGGCCCCGCCTCCTGAGCCTGTGCTGACAGAGGAAGAGGACTTGGATGATGAAGGGGAGGAACGGGCAATGCCTTCCTCCCCAGGACCTTCCTCCCCAGGACCTTCCTCCCTGGCAAGGCCTTCTTCCCCAGGACCTTCCTCCCTGGCAATACCTCAGGTTTCATCGGAAAGCCTAGAGGGACAGCCTGAGACATGCCAGGAGGGAAGTATTTCAGCACAGCCACAGCTGGGGAGTGAGGAGGAGGATTCCTGGCTTGATCCCAGGCAGCGTTGGAGGGAGAAACGTCAGCAGCAACGTAGGAGGCGTGGGAGGGCTAGAGAGTGAGCTGGACCACACCCCACAAGGTATAAAAGTGGGTGTGCCTATGTTGTGAACTCTGTGCGTGACAAAGTTCGAACAAACCAAGACTCCTGTTTGTGTTGTGGCTGGACTGTATCTGGAGGAGCTCTTGTTCGTGGACTTTGAGAATAAAAAGCCCATTCTGACTCAGTGAGTAATCCGATACTTGACAAATCTGTACTTGGCAGTCGGAATGTGTGTGATTGCCAAGAGCCTTATCAGCTGTAGCAGATTGGCTTTTGGAGACAAGCCAGTGTGACCTTCTGTGCGGGTGTTGGTGCCAAGTTCCTTACCTTCTGGGAGAAGGGAAGGGGAGACAGAACAGTTTTGTATAGATGCAAAGCTATAATTATTTATTGTAAATTATGTAGAAATATATTTGATTGTTATAGAAAAGAATATGCCAGATAACCAGTGTGCCTACTTAATGAACTTACTGAAGTTTATGGGCAATTAAAATACTCTACAGTATTAATCCGTCTTATTATTTTTTTATCTTGAAATCAGATGCAGGCTAGGTAGCTTTAAATCAGGAGAGGCAAAGGTGGTATTCAGCAGGTTCTGACCAGTTCTGGAGAACCAGTAGCAGAAATTTTGAGTAATTTTACCACCTCTGACTGGAGATTTTACAGTATCCTTCCCTGCCACGCCCACCAAGCCACGCCCACAGAATTGGTAGTAAAAAAAATTGAATCCCACCACTGAGGAGAGCATAGGACTGCCAGATGCAAACTGCAAAAATATGTACGGTCATTAGACGGCAGTAAACAATGAAAGAAAATCTTAATCTTGCCACTTGGTCTTGTATAGTTTTGCAGTCCAGATCTGGTAGCTCAAGGTATGGGCAACTTTTCTGGGACAAGAGCTATATTCTTGGCCTTGAAATGTCATACTCCAAATACAGTTACGGGCTAATAAGACAAGTCAGGTACAGGGGCCAGGAAATAAAATAGATTTCATTTAATTAAAATTAAGTACAGGTGAAATTATTAATGTCATGTGTTTAATAACTTTCCCCTTCTGTAATAAAATTGCAGTTTGATGGCAAATATTGAACTGACATTCAAATTATGAGAAGGGTTTGTTGTAGCCTGGCGCTTTTAACTTTTTAACTGAATACAATTTCAAATGATGGTGGGAAATACTTTTGAGTCTGTAGGCCAGCTGGTATTTGCTTTAGTAGAGCTGGAAACCCATAGTCATACACACACACACACACACACACACACACACACACATATATATATATATATATATATATATATATATATATATATATATATTCGTAGATTTTCACGGGTAAAGGTATGTAGGTCTTGGTGTATTCGGGTCTTGTCCCATGTAAGATTGAGAATACCTTGGCAATGTTTCGAAATCTCATCCGTCATCTTCAGGCTGGTGTCTTCAGCTTTGTTCTTCTGGGAGAAGTGTGTGATAGTGGCTGTTTTCCCTTTTAAACTCCAGAGTTGGCTGTGTTGTTACTTCTTGATTGGTTGATGGAGTTGATGTATGCAGATTGGATGGCTTTTTCCTGAGACCCTGTGTGGCTGAGGTGCTGGCTGTGTGTCTCTCAGCCTTTTGTGTTGTAACGACCTGGGTAATGGGCTGTGTGATGACCTTCTGAGTTCTATTGTTGTGATGTCCTGGGTGTGGTGCTGTAATCTCCTGGGTCATTGTCTGTGTTGCAACCTCCTGATGTTTTGTGTTGTAATCTCCTGAGTTCTGTGATGTAGTATCCTGGGTGGAAGGCTGTGATGTGACATTCGGGCCTTGGTTTGGCTCGAGTTTGAGGTCTGGCTATGTGTTTATAGCGTGTGTCAATTTGCTTAGTTTGGGGTCGGAGGGGGTGTAGCAGCTGGTGTTGCAGCCATGGTCTGGTTTCTGGATGGTGGTTGCCTTTCATCTGTGGCGTGGGCTTGGGTTTGAGTCTGGTGAAGGAGATTGGTGGTGGCATCATGTGTTATTTTGGGTCGGTGTTGGTTTTCGTGGCTGGGACTCGTTTGTTGATTAGGGCTAGTTTCCAGATGTCTAGGTTGTTATGGGGATGTTTCTCTATTTGATGGCTTCCCTAATTATTCTCTTGTTGAAGTGTTCAGTATTGGAGATAAGTTTGGTCCCTCAAAATCAATTTCATGTCCTGTGGCTTTAAGGTGCTGGAAAAGGGAGGAAGTTTTTTCTTCTTTTCTGACTGCGTTCTTGTGTTCGTGCATTTATTCTCCTGTTGGTTTGTCCAATGTATGTGGCTGGGCAAATTTTGCACGGTATTTTATAAACTCCTTGGTTTTCTAGCTGGATCTTGTCTTTGGGGTTTCTTAAGATGTTGGCTATTTTTTGGTCAGTGCCAAAGGCTATCCTGATATTGTGTTTGTGGAGAATTTTGCTGATTTTATCTGTGGTGCCTTTGATGTAAGGGAGGAGGGCGATGCCATTGTCCTGTTCTGTGTCTTGGTTTTTGGGGGGAGTCTCCCTTAGGATTAGGTTGGTGATTGTGCTTCGTCGAAACGTTGCCAAGGTATTCTCAATCTTACATGGGACAAGACCCGAATACACCAAGACCTACATAAATATATATATATATATATATTCCCTTTCATAGTTATGCTTTTTCTTTTCTTTAAGCACCCAGCCAGGATAGATCCTACATGTTAAATGTTAAATTTAATTAATCACTTTTTCCTCCTTTTTTTTGCACACTATTTTTTTTCTTTTTTGTTGTTGTTAGGGTTGAATGTATGCTTTTGTTTTGTTTCATTTTGTTGGATGGTTTGACTATTTGGTATTTTATTTTTATGATAAAATAATAAATAAGATTTAAAAATTATGGGACTCATTGTTCTGCAATGTATCTAGGCATCTCAGATCCTGCATGCACTGTATAATCTCTTTTGATTTCCGCACATTTAATGGTTTATAACTATCATAATAATCAATACCTAGCTTTGTATTTGTTTTGTCAGATAAGCCTATGTCTATCATACATACAATACAGATAATTACAATACAGATAAATAAATAGGAGCATGTTAAAGCTTCAGCTGGTTTAGTATGCAGCAGCATGTGCCTATTGGGTACACCATGGTATACATATGTAACACAGCTGGTTTTTCATCCAGACATTCCCAGGAAGTTTATGGAAACCTGGTGTCTGTGTGTAATGTTGGTAAGGAAATGTTTTTACAGGGATTGTTTAAAATTGATATTGATTGTGTATTATATTTTAATCTTTTGTTTGCCACCAATAGTTGCATTGGTAGATGGGCAATTGGGCATTCATATTATTGTGTTTACTCTGTAATAAATTAATACATGTACCTAAAAAAAACCCTCCTGAGCTTTCTTCAGGAGGAAAAAAAAGCAAAAGGCAATCAAAATTAGCCTTTCCATTCAGTATGTTTCACTGTTTTGATTCATATAAAGCTTTGTTTACAGATTCAAGTTCTCTTACTGTTGTCATGGCAACTCAGGCAGAAATATATATGTGTGCATATGTACACATATCTTTCCCAAGATAGGATGACCTCTTTTTCTTATTTATTTATCAGTATTGTAACTATATATGATGGGCATAGACTTATCTGACAAAACAAATACAAAGCTAGGCATTGATTGTTGTCATAGTTATAAACCATTAAAATATGTGGAAATCAAAAGAGATTTTTTTTTAATTACATTTATATGCCGCCCTTCTCCGAAGACTCAGGGCGGCTTACAATTTTTGGAGCACAACCCAATGCGCTCAGCAATAGCCTTCATTCCATTGTATATGCCTGCTTATTACTAAGCGGCATTTTTACAAAATCAGCTTATTGCCCCCAACAATCTTGGGTCCTCAATTTACCTACCCCGAGAGGATGGAAGGCTGAGTCAACCTTGAGCCTGGTGGGATTCGAGCCTACAGTAATTGTAGACAGCTGGATCTTAAGAGCAGGCATTTAACAGCCTGAGCCACCAAGGACTCATACAGATTATACAGTGCATGCAAGATCTGAGATGCCTAGATACATTGCCGAAGAATGAGCCCCATAGATTTTGAAGGCAAGATGGACAATGGCTGTAATTGAGTCCCACATACCCTTGGAGAATATATTTTCAAGGGTAGCGCTTGTGGAGTAAATTTCTTAGAGGTGACTAAGACATGAGTGACTCATACCTCCCAATCTAGAAATGTGTGTGCAACTGCTATACAATGTGTACTTATGTGCGGGCCTCTTGGCATAGCTATCACATCTTTCTTGAGCAGGAACCATAAGTTCCAGAAAACCTCCAGACTGTGCTTCAACTGTGCCTCAGGGAGTCACCTCATTCAGAATTAACAATGCAAAATCATTTGCCCTGAAATTCATAGCCATCCAGCATTGTCCAGGTTGAGCTGAAGCCTGTCAGATCTACAAGCTTCCAGGCCCTGGAAAAACATCTCGATCATGTGGATAGCAATAGCACTTAGACTTATATATTGCTTCATTGTGCTTTACAGCCCTCTAAATGATTTACAGAATCAGCATAATGCCCCCAACAATCTGGGTCCTCATAGGATGGCCCAAAGAAGATTAAACAAACAAAAACATAGCTGAAGTGTATGGGATAACTATGCATACATAGTGCATGCCAACTGGAGGAAGTTTTCACTGTTGGGTAATATTGGGAAGGGCTAGAATTTCAGTCAGGGAAACCACCAATCACAGCACTTAGAATATTGGGTATTTAACTGCACAGGCCCATTTTAGGTACATGTTAAGCATACAATTGTGTAAGTGGCAAAGATTTCTTGATGGCTCTGCAGTAGGAGTAGAGCATAGCAAAGCAGCTCTATTGAACGTGGCTAAAGGTTGATGTTTAAGAGCTACACAACAAACTGCAAATAAACAAGTCACTCAGCCCTGTAGGAATTCACTGGAGAGTTCTCAAGAATTCTAATTTGAAAGTTCTATTTCTTTTTAAACAAAATATGAATGTGAATAACTCAGTGAATACATTTACAATACATATGCAAGAATAATGTAGAACAGATGCAGAAAGGGACAGTCATAAATACTGAGAAGTTGGAGCCTTTTCCTACAAGGGAACTCTAAATATGTGGGCCCTTTTGAAGTAGGAAGAGAAACAGGTGATTAAATACTACTTGTGATTTATGTGACTACACCCACTGTAGATCTGTTAGTTCCCAGTCCGACCGAGCCCAGCTAAGAGCCTTTATTAGGACTTACCTGGTAGCTATGAGAGAGGCGAGAAGATCTTATCTCTCCACTCTAATCGCCCGGCCGCCCTGTTTCGGGTTACTCGTTCCCTCCTTCATTCAGAGGGGGGGCCGGACCCGTTGCGGGGTAAGGCTGAGGAATTTGTTTAATATCTGTCGGATAAGATTGCTCATATTCGGGACGGGTTGTCCTCCGATTTGCAGTGGTCTGAGGAAGGGGGTGCAGGGAGTCTGGCTATTGTTATCTGGGATGAGTTCGATCCGGTTTCCGAGGATGAAGTGGACAGGATCATGCGGCGAATGAGTTCCACCACATGTTTGTTGGACCCGTGTCCCTCCTGGCTGGCTTATGCCGCCAGGGAGGTCACCTGCGGTTGGCTCCGGGCAGTTATCAATGCTTCCTTAAGGGAGGGTGTCTTTCCCGCTGCCTTGAAAGAGGCGGTGGTGAGACCCCTCCTGAAGAAGCCTGCCCTGGACCCGACTGTGTTAGACAACTTTCGTCCAGTCTCCAACCTTCGTTTTTTGGCAAAGGTTGTTGAGAGTGTGGTGGCTCAGCAGGTTCCGCTTTTCCTGGATGAAGCGGACTACCTAGATCCGTATCAATCGGGCTTCCAACCCGGTACAGCACGGAGACGGCATTGGTGCGCTGATGGATGATCTCTGGAGGGCTCGGATAGGGTTTTCCTCTGTCCTGGTCCTATTAGACCTCTCAGCGGCTTTCGATACCATCGACCATGGTATCCTTTTGCGTCGCCTTGAGGGGTTGGGAGTGGGGGCACCGTTCTTCGGTGGTTCTCCTCCTACCTCTCGGGCGTCGCAATCGGTGTTGGCGGGGGTCAGGTCGCCCCTGGGGTGCTCTCTTGTGGGGTCCCTCAGGGTCGGTCCTTTCCCCTTTTGTTTAACATCTACATGAAGCCGCTGGGTGAGATCATCCGTGGTTTTGGGGTGAAATTCCATCAGTACGCTGATGATACTCAGCTGTACATTTCCACCCCAGACCAGATCAGTGATGCCCTCTCCCTGATGACTCGGTGTTTGGATGCAGTACAGAACTGGATGAGCAGGAACATACTTCGACTCAACCCGGCCAAGACTGAGTGGCTGTGCATATCGGCGTCCCGCCCAGTCTAGATTATCCATCTTTGGCCATAGGGGGGGAGGTGTTACCCCCTGTGGATAGGGCACGGAATCTGGGGGTCCTCCTGGATTTACCGCTCCGGTTGGAGGATCAGGTGGGGGCCGTTGCCAGGGGACCCTTTGCCCAGCTCTGCCTTGTTCGACAACTTCGCCCTTTTCTGGACCGGGACGCCCTGCGCATGGTCACTCATGCCCTTGTTACCTCTAGGCTCGACTACTGCAACGCTCTTTATTTGGGACTGCCCTTGCATACCATCCGGAGATTGCAGCTGGTGCAGAATCGCGGCGCTGGTGGTGATGGGAGTTACCGGTTCTCCCATACGACCCCCTCCTGCGCGGCCTGCATTGGTTGCCGGTTGCGCTCCGGGTGAGATTCAAGGTTTTGGTGTTAACATACAAAGTCCTTCACGACATGGGTCCTCAATACTTAAGGGAGCGTCTTCTTCCAATATCAAATACCGGTCGCCCTGTGCGAGCCCATAGGCAAGGACTCCTCGGGGTCCCGTCGGCGGGCCAATGCCGTCTGGCGGTTCCCCGATGACGAGCCTTTTCTGTCGCGGCCCCTGACCTCTGGAATCAACTGCCTCTGGGGCTCCGCCTGGCCCCTGACCTCCGCACCTTTCGCCGTGAGCTAAAGACCTGGTTGTTTGACCAAGCCGGGCTGTGACCCCTTGGGGAGGGATGGTTTTAAGGTTTTATAATGTTTGAACTTATAATCTAATTTAATTGTTTTTTAAGTATTTATTGTTCCTGTTTTAGTTGTAAGCCGCCCCGAGTCTTCGGAGATGGGGCAGCATATAAGTTCAAATAAATAAATAAATAAATAAATATCTAGGGACCCTAATGGGATCATGGATATTTCACTGGGTGCTTTTTTTTAAAGACCAAAAGTTGGGCTACTGCAAAGAAAGCCCCATCTTTCTTAATCACCTTTTATTTCTAAGCATGCCTATAAATTGAATTTCTTCCCACTACAGTATATATGTTGATTGTAGATCTCTTGGTTTTCTTTTACATCTCTTTTGACTTTTCATTGACTTGTCAAACAGATGTTTGCTATGCCATCTGACAAGTTCTCACTGAGCAGCTTATTGTTCTTGAGATAGGATATACCTTTTCTATTATTGACAGGAAAATATGCCTCTCCATGAAAGTGTGTGAGTTAAGCAAAGTGCTATCTATGTGAAGGTGGATTAATTTGTGTCATAATTTACCATAAAGCTGCATTTCTAACACAGTTTCATAAACATGAATCAATCTGCTTTCCTATCTCTTGTCAAATCAGTGCGATCCTGGCATTATCTCCAGCTTCTGTTCTTTGTATTTGTCTCCACTGCAGAAGACACATTTAGAAAGCTGACATCTAAATGGATTGTTTACCAAATAAGATAAAACCTGAAAAACACAGTATGAAAGTTACATTTTCTTATATTAGATAGCTTCATTTTTGACATATTAGCCAATTTTACATCAGGAATAAAACCTACTATGATAGATCCGGTTGACGTATTTTTAATTTTAAATGCATATCATGGGAAGTCTCCTAAAACAGGAGAACTGACTTGTTCCTATCTGCCTCTAGAGTGTTCTCGGCAACCTTAGCTTACTGTTTTCTCTTTCCTAGTCAGGTGGACATGATTCTACACAAAACACTGCCTTGTAAAGGTGCTTTTTCAAGAGGCAACTGGACTTTCTGGTTTTTCCTTGAAGATGTTTTGCTTCTCATCCAAGAAGCTTCTCATCTGAAGAAGCTTCTTGGATAAGAAGCAAAACATCTTCAAAAAAAACCCCCAGAAAGTACAGTTGCCTCTTGAAAAAGCACCTTTGGGACAACTATGACCTGGATGACTGAGAATCTCAATAGACACTGCTTTGTAATCACATTTGTTTTTCTTTTTTAAGAATACTTAATGGGTTAATGTGAAATACAGAAATATTCTTGGAAATAAAAATAAATCCTGAAGGCTGGTGCCTTACATTGTAATTTGCTAACTTCCCATTTATTATTATTTTTAAAATAGCCGAATATTGTTATAAGAGTACAAAAAAAGGCAAACTATAAGGAAAGTATCTCTGGTACCATGTTTCCTCTCTACAGCACTGGTGCAGCTCTATTTATCCCATTATGGTCTATCTTTAAAAAATAGATCAAATGATCAATATTGATCATCAACATCTAATTTTCAGATCTATATGTTTCCTTAATGTCATTTTTCTTAAAACATGGTTTTTAGATCACCTATGAAACAAAAAACCTTCTCAAGGAAGGTTATATATTTTATATAACATCAGTAGTATACAAATTATTATAAAACATAATGAAAGCCCAATAGTAGAACCCAAAGCAAATGTAAACATGAAAACCAAACATGCAGTTTTTCAATCAGTCTGTCATATCTATCGCACAACTTTTGGTGATAGATATATTTCTAGCAGTGTATCAACTTCTGTAGTTAGATGGGTGACCAAAATTATCCTGGTTTATTTGGGAGGCAATAGCAAAACAGTGCCTGTGATATAATGACATGTTTCTTGATATATTAATAAGTATTGCAATCTGTAGCTGTCCTTTATTTATTTGTTCAATAAAATATCTTTGTTACAGTTTTTTTATCATATAAACTTGAATTTGTTCCTGCCAGAGGGACTTTAATTTTTATAGGTCCCAGCACAGATACCCTGGCATGTTACAGGTAGTCCTTGGCTTACTAGAGCAGGGATGGAAAATTTCATATTAAATGGTATAGTCTTAAATGAAGCATCGTGTGAGTGTTCCTGATTTTATGACTTTTTTCCCATAGTCATTAAGAAAATCACCATGATTGCTAAGTGAGACATCACAGGACTACTGCTTATGACCTTTCTTACCAGTTCCCAATTTTGCTTGTTGGATATGGCTAGGAAAATCACAAATGGTGATTATGTGACTGTGGGGTACTGCAATTGTCATAAATGCATGACACTTACCAAGTACCCAAACCATAGTCACATGACTGCAGGGATGCTGCAACAGTTGTAAGTGTGAGGACTGGTCATAAATCACTTTTTCCAGCACTGTTGTAACTTCAAACCATCGCTAAACAAATAGTCAAGGACTACCTGTATTAGGTTTGTAGTGGTCTCCCATCCAATAATCTGATCAAATAATCTGCTAGTTGATTATCCTTAGCCTAGTTGACATACCTTTAAACTGAAGCTATGACTATGGGCATTGACAGTACTATCCTTCTGCAGAGGTGGAACTATATAAACTCTAACTTTTATTGGAACCTATATGAGTGCTACTAGAGCTGTACAACTAGAGATTATGACCCACAATATTCTATTTGTATTTGTGTCAACAGTGTTTTATTTCATACTTCTGATCGTTTCTATGTTGTAATGTTAGCTTTAGGAGATATAATGAGGATAAATTCCACAGCATTGAATGGAGTCCATAGAGCTTAATTAATGCAAGGATTGTGTTTACCCAGGAGATTAGAGTATTACTAGAGGGACCTTGCTAGTGTTCCTGCATTTTCTTCAATCTTTTCTTCACCCTACTATTTCACACCTTCAGCAGATCCTGAGACTATATACAAAGCTGTGCCAATGTATATTTCTTTTGAATAATGTATCCACGCCCCCAGCCTATCAACAACATTTCAGTTGTAGGAGAGAGAAAATAATTTGCTTATGAAAGCTAATGCACAAGGAATGTATAGAATCATAAGTGTCTATTGGAGAGACACTGATTTGAGCAGTGGGGAAACAATAGCCTTCTTTTCTGAATTATGTACAGGGTCCACTTTTATCTGCTACGGTCTATCAAATCCCCTGGATCATAAACCATGTTTTTCTGCTTTCAAGCATGCCATACAAAATCCTCTACTTTTCTCTTACAAAGGTAAGAGGAAAGAAGACTACCTTTCTCCCAATTGCATAAACTATGAAGTTGTATTAGGAACACTACAGTCAACAAAGACTGAGGATGATTTAAAAGGATGATATTAAAAACATTGAATAACTTCAATGAGGAGCAGATAGCTCAAGATATACTGGGAAGAAGTTGCAGGGTGTCAAGTAAGTGCAACAGTACAGTACTCTAAAATTTATAATTATGGGCTATCAAATTAGTGTTGATTTTTAGTGACCATGTAGACAGGCCTTTTCTGGAATGACCTGTCCCCAATCATTTCCTCTACTTTTGTAATTCAGATTGCAAAATTAGAAGATATATAATTAGTAGATAGTTCACTGTTTAACTTGAGAGTCAGAAATAGTTTATACAGCAAACAGTATCTTGGCATGTCATATGGGTTAGTTCATAGAGAAAACCAACAGTTTGCTGACCATTCTTCTGGGTCTAGTTTACTCAAATGGTCACTCACAATTGCTTGGAGAAGAAGCAGTAGATACTTTCTCCCTTTGAACTTGATCCATTAATTTGTAATTATTGGACTACTGGATTAGGAATATCTCTTTTTAGCTGTCATACTTACTGGCATGGGTGGGATTCAAATTTTTTAACAACCAGTTCTGTGGGCATGGCTAGGTGGCCATGGCCATGTGACTGGTTGTGCATGGCTTCTTTTTTTTTGCAGGACATCCCCCCTGGCTTTTTTTTTTCTTTTTGCCTTCTGGGCCTCAGGGAAGTCTCCTGGAGGGGCATTTTTGCTCCCAGAAGGCTTCCCTGGGGCCCAGGAAGGCAAAAAATGGAGCACCACCCCCCCCCACCCCTACACACCCCTTTTTGCTTCCTGTGCCTCAGGGAAGCCTCCTGGGCAAAGCAGTAAGACAGTGAGAGGGATCCCGGCACAGCTGATCATCGTAACAGCTGATCATTGGGAGGGGGAAAAAGAGAAATATCTTAAGGAGTGACTGGGCGGGGAGAATGCAGTCAGTGATGTCGGGAATGCACACGATGTTACCATGCACAATAAGGACTGACTGGGTGGGGAGGGGCCAGCCAGGGGCACGATTTGCTGGTTCTCCGAACTGCACAAAATCATAACAACTGGTTCTATAGAACTGATCCGAACTGATAGAATCCCACCCCTGCTTAGTAGGTAACTGTGGACAAGAAAATGCTGTTTTAGGACAGCAGATACTGCTTTAAAAAACAAAGTATAAAATTACTTGTACTCAAGAATAAACTATCCTCCCATTGGAGAGGATTCTCATATTTCCTGGATTACCTGTTCTAGATTTAGTGTCACAAGAAGACTTTGAGAGATTTCAACATACATGTCTGGTATTTTTAAACTACTGACACCTATTTGCAATTTCCCCTTCAAATTACCCTTGGAATTTAGAAAAATAGACAAATATGCACAGATGCATGCATATAAATATATAGAGCATGGGAAATGATGCATTCTATACAGTGGTGGGATTCAAAAATTTTACTACCGGTTCTGTGTGTGTGGCTTGGTGGGCATGGCAGGGGAAGGATACTGTAAAATCCCCAGTCAGATGTGGTATTTGCTGGTTCTCCAAACTACTCAAAATTTCCACTACTGGTTTTCCAGAACTGTTCAGAACCTGCTGAATACCACTTCTGATTATCTATCTATCATCTATCTATCTATCTATCTATCTATCTATCTATCTATCTATCTATCCATCCATCCATCCATCCATATCTATCTATCTATCTATCTATCTATCTATCTATCTATCTATCTATCATCTATTTATCATTTCTTGAAAGGACCCAGTGGAATCAGAGAAGAGGAAGAAAAGACATACAACTATTGGCCAGCTTGAAATGGTAGCAAGAAAGCTCTGATTGTCTGCCTTTTTTCTCTCTGTATTGGCTTGACATGGATTGGCTGCTAATTCTTTGTGAAATATGGAACATATAGACAAAGTTCTAATCTCTTGGTTTCTGAATAGCTCAAATCAAACTTATTTTAAAGAGATGGCACAATTAGCTGGTGAAAATCCTCCATTCTTAAAACAGCACCTAAAACAGCCCTTTTCCTTCCTGACCTGGCTATGTCAGAATACAATCCAAACTGATCACTTCCTGGCCTTTCCTTTTTACAGGGAATTTGCCAAAGAGAGAGAGCGAGTGGAAAATCGCCGGGCTTTCATGAAACTGAGAAGACAGCAGCAGATTGAGCGGGAGCTGAATGGCTACCGGGCCTGGATAGACAAAGCAGGTAACACAAACTGTGCTGAGGCATTTCCAAGACCAATTAAATCAGTGGAGCTGTTGAACTGCTCCTTCAGAGAACCACTAGGAACACTACTGAAATAGATGCCCATCCTAGTCTTTGCACCCAATACTGTTGGCGAGACAATGAAACTACTTTTCCCTATGTTCAGCCTTTTTTCATTTGTTTCTAAAAATATGCTTTTTTTTAAAGTTCCTTTTCATAAAGTTTTATTGTTCTGGATTGTTATCATCTTATTTGTAAATGAAGTGTTCTGCTGCACACCTCTTGTGTAGGTGTGAGCATCTGGTAAGGTTTTTTTAAAAAAATTTGCTAAAATATGCCATGTTGTTTTTAAAAAGGCAATTTTTTTTAGCTTAAACAGGTTAGGAATCTACATAGGAACATCACAGTGCTCTTATAGATCCCAGTAAAATGTATTCCTTGTTCCTACACAACAATATAGATGAATAATTTCATATAACATTGTTGTGATGTCATAAGGGAGCTGGGACAAAGTTGTTTCATGAAAAATAAATGAAATTGACACAGCAGTTCAAGAGAGACCTTTTTACTTAAAAGAGCATATTCAAATAATTTTCCTGATTATTTCTCTGAATTATTTTTGTTTGTAATTATTCATGCATAGATTAAGTCTGTTAATCCCTTAATCCCAACGGTCAATAGTTTTTTCTAGATAATTGGAAAGGAGACAGACATATCTAATTGTGGCAGCCAGACTGAATTTTCCATTTTTTTTAAAGTTGGAAAAGTACTTTTCAAGATAAACAAAATACCTGTTGATCTGAAGTGACATCCACTAATTTTATCTTACATATGCATTATATCCAGATACAGTTGGATTATCTTTATCTTTTTTATTTTTAGAGCAGACCTAGATTTTGCACAGAGATATTCTTTCCTAATTAAATAGTCTTCCCAATGAACAATTTGTATTAGGAAAAGCAATTAAGAAAGATGCACTGATATGTCTGGATGTGTCAGGACTTTTTGGTACTTAAGGGAACTGCAGTTGGAATCACTGATTCTGGTGGATTCACTGTTACCTCATCAAAATAGGGGAAATTCTGTTCCATATTTGATGCTATTTAACAGTTATGTAAAGTTGCTTGGGAGAATCATATATGAGTTTGGAGAAACTCATGTATGATTGGAGCATACACTGATGGTACTGAGCAGTTCTTCTCTTCTTCTGTGGGTTCAGGATTGGACCCCTCAAACACCCTGCATATCTTCAGGTTATAAGAGATCGTCTCTACCCCATCCCATCAGGTCTGGCAGAAAGGGCATGCTTCAGGAACTGATTATTAGAATATCAGTCAGGACCAGGGAAACAGTGCCTTTTCAGTATCTGCCTTCTGGAACACCACTCCCACCAAGAATTGATAAGCCCCAAACCTTCTGGCCTTTCATAAAGTTCTTAAGATCTGGCTTTTCTCTCAGCCTGTAGATCAAATGTATTTGTGGGTTGATCGGTTTATCCTCGGTAGCCATTTTATGTTTTATGTATTTTATTTAATTCCATTGTTTATTGCATTTACATTCTTTTTGAATTAGCCACCCAGAATCACATATATGAAATGGGCACCCATATAAATCCAGGCAATGAATGAATGAATGAGTGAATGAATGAATGAATGAATGAATGAATGCAATTTGCAACTGGATATGGAAAATATATAATTGCTAAATCCAAAGATTTGGGATTTAGAATATCTGCTTGTTCTCAATAAGATTGCATTTCCTATGAAAAAAGAAGTTTGTAATCTGGGACTCTATATGAATATGTCATGGCTGCTGGACTATTCAGTCAACATGTCTGACTTAACTTTAATTTCATTAATATTTAGGAACACCCATCTTCCAAAAACAGCAAAGAAGAAGCAGGGTACAGAAGGATATTAGTAATAACACCCTCTAAAAATAAATTAATTAAAAATAGACATAAAGACAGATGGATACTTATTTATTTATTTTTATGCCAATTCTATTTTTTATATAAATAATTCAGGGCAGCAAACATACACTTTCCTCCTATTTTCTTCATAATCACAACCCTGTGCAGTGGGTTGGGCTGAGAGTGAGTGGCCCAAAGTACCCCAACCAGCTTTCATATTTATGGTGGGACTAGAACTCACAGTCTCCTCATTTCTAGGCTAATCTTAACCACTAAACCAAACTGGCACACATTTATACACAGGAAGATTCAGTGCCCTCAATCAGGATGAATCAAACTCAATGTCTTGTAATAACAATTGCAATAGTGCAAACTTTCTACATTCCTGGAGATTTTAATAGCAAAGTCAGCAAGTATAAAGTAGATATCCTTTAACATAATGTTAAACTTCAATTTCAGATGTGATTTCATACTGTATAGGAATAGAGTTGTGAGTTTTACGAATCAATACAGCATGACAAAAGGGGCTTTATTATCTTACCTGGAAGAGAGTGGCACAAGTAGCAATTACACAAGGTTAGATTGTATTTTCTTTGCAGAGCAGCTATTGAAGATAGTTTCAACATTACAGCTGGTCCTGAAATTGGTTGAACAGATAGGGAATGCCATCTCTCAGGACAGCTCCATCGCTGCCATGTTGAAATATCTATATTAGCTACTGGTTGTTTTCCAAACACAAGTCAAAGTGTTCATTTCAGTACATTTAATATTGACTGCCATATCTGATTATTCTATGGTGGAGGCCTATTTGTGGACAAACTCAGTGGTGGGCTGCTGGATGGTCAGCGGGGTTCGGGCAAACCCCTAGCTGTGATCTCTGGCTGGGCCCACCCGCCCATCCTTGTGCTATGCTTTCCCTAAATAACTAACTTTTCCCCCGCCCAGCCTGCCCAGGTGAGTTCCACACCACCCTGCTGTACTCACTGGAGCTGCCTTAGTCTACTAGCTGCCTCTGTGAAGCTGCGTTTTAGCCCCAAAGCAGCGTGTGCGAGCTCACAACCAGCAAAGCCCTTGTCAATGAAAGTGCAGCCCACCTCTGGACAAACTGCACCATCCTCATTATGATCCAAAATCATATTTTAGAGAATTATGCTGCCGTTTTAATGTCTATATTTCTAAAGATGTTTATTTGTAACATAGAAAGTAATAACCAAATCTGATGTTGGCAAAATAGCTGGCAATTGTTTTCTGTCAAGCACCAATTAGCCCATTAAACAATATTTTTCCAGTTGAATATTTCTTATTAGAGACATGTTTTGAACTGAGCAAAGGTATTTGACATTACATGTTTGTATCTACTGACGCATTGATTTACTTCCACGTAAGTTGGTTTCATAAAAGTTTTCTTTACTTTGATATCATAGTTACAAATCATACTATTGTTCAGGGATGGAGGGGTTAATTTATCCCAAAACTGACTAATTTGTCGTGGTCCCCATCCCTGACACAAACAAATAAACAAACAAAATTGAGCAGAGCAATTCCTTCCAATGAATGGTATCCTTATGTTTTATTCAGCCAGCTGATACAAGATAATTTTAAGCAGACAATGAAAGAGAAAATATTAACACTTTGTTATCATGTCCCATTCCTTTCTGTGCCTGAAATAGATTAGGGTTAGAGTTAGGGTTCATATTAAGCTTCCTTTGTGCTGCTTTATTTTCTTGCCTCCCTCTTTTTATTAATCCTCTTTCCCCTATTTCTATGGACATGAGAACTGAGAACTGTTTGCTTCACTAAAATTCAAGAAAGCTAGACAACTGAATAACCAGATCAATTATAAATTTTTCTGTAGAAGAAGTAATGCTGGCTGAAGAGAACAAAAATTCTGGCACATCAGCCTTAGAAGGTAAGAATCCTCGTCCTCTCTCAAAAAATAACTATTCTCTTCTCTCTAACTGATTCACAGTACACTTTCTGTCACAGTCATATGTCAGTTAATTCCTTATGCACAGCCCATGCATATTTGTCAGTAGAAGATGGGGTGAAACTGCCTGCATGCCACACATCTAGGTTCTTCTACCTTTCTGTCTATTTATGGAGGCAGCCAAAAGTGGAGAAAGAAGGGAATTTGCAAGGGAGAAGCAGCAGGGCATGAATATGTGTCTCCTGTGTGTTGTCTTTTCTTTATGATTGTTCCCCAATTGTGCTATTTTTTCAGGTAAGAGGAATAAAAAAGTCTAGTAGCCAGGAAGGCATCACAGGGCAGGTTTATCAAGTGATCCAGGTACTGGCATATTCAAACATCCCAGATACAGATATTTGGGTCAGTTCAACCTATTAACATGCAAGAGTAGCATGCGGTTTCCATATCAGATGATAACCCCATCTCTACTGCACCTAACATTGAAGAGTCAACTAATGGTTTTGGTAATCTAATCTAATATCCATTTAAAAAGAAGAAAGAAAAACTATTACTTCTACAAAATAATTACGGGTAGTCCCTTTTTTAGTAATTGCCTCATTGAGCAACTATGCATAGTTTTCATCACGATGCTGATGAAAAAGTAACTTCGTGGCCAATCCTTGTTTTCTACAACCTTCACAAATCTGTAAATCTGAAAGATGGATTAAAATCATAAACACAGTTGTGGTTTCATTTTGTAACTGCCTTGCATAACAACCAAGTTGCTGGTCTCAGTTATGGTAGTGAATTAATACATGTCCATACAGGACTTTACTGATTGGTTTTTCCATTATTTTTAAAAGGAGTCCATTGAAAGGCTGAAAGTGAACCCATATGAATCCAATATTTCAGTAAGAAGTAGACTTTTTTTCCAACAAAACAAAACATCTTCTTGGCAACACTCCAAGTTCAATAAATCTAACACTTTTCTTAGACAAATGTATTCCAAGTTTTCAGTATATAGTTTAGTATCTTTAAGCCATATTTCTCTTTGAAAAATGTTATTAATAATACTTTGAATATCAGACCATACAGAGTAATTGTAGAATAAACCCAAATTATAAACATCCTCTCGGCTTTAATTTATCTATAGTTGATGTCAGCCATAATAAATATACAAGCACACACATATACATATCCCCTGCCCTGATCATTATGCTCCCCAGATTATGGCTTGGCAATAAATCACAGATCTCTGAATACTTCATTATTTTGTTCCACTCCTCAGCTAGATCAGAAGACTCAGATAAGGGTCAGCTAGATTAGAAATTGTACTGAGACATGGATAATGTTGTCTCAGTGAACAGTGATAACAGGGTTTTACAGCCCTGGGGCCATATCTTCCACCTCCTCCCCTTCTAAGTGAATGGGTACATGGTACAATACTTAATGGTTTTGAACTAAGCAATTCTTGTATGGTTACATAGCATTCATCTCTGCCCTGCAAACAACTGGTTCTTAGTTTAACTCTCATAGTGATTTAGAAATTATATCTAAAGCAAAATGTCCAACTTTAATTTTATGAGATATATAACAAAGAATTCATACACTAAAATAATAAAAGTATGTGGAGTTAAGTGATATGTATTATATCATAAGGCAATACATAGGCAATACAATGAAATGCCTACTATTGTTGGCTCTCATTATTATAACTGTACCTCCAGGAATAATTCAGTTTCTGCTCAGTTATTATGAAAGTTAGGAACTGCCCACTATTACTACATAATGTAGAGGTAATATTTACTGGTGTGCTTTTTCTTCTCTTTTTTCAGTACTTAGGAGAGCAACTATTAAAAGGAACCGGACGGAAGCTATGAATCGTGATTCTAGTGATGAGCGGGTGGATATCTCATCTGTGGGTAAGATGAAGCTAACAATATATGTCCTTTGGCCAGTTAAGGTACCTCATTCTATTACAATGAAATATTTGTCCCAAATCATGAAACAGCCACATTCAAATAGAAGTGAAGAAACAGATCAGACCTATAATAAGTAAAGTGGACAACTGTATATTTGCTATACTACAGCTGCTGTACAGTCAATTGGAGATGCTGCTCCTGTATTTTTTTCCATTGTTTCTCCCTTTGACGTTTTGTGGATAGAAGGTAGGAAGAAAAACTTTCAAACTGGTAAGGAAAGGCCTCATGACGGAAGAGACAATGACAGAATAACCGTAAGCTTTTTAATAATTAAAGCCCATAGTGCATTCTAATAGCTCTCAGCACTTCTTATCTCTCTTCTTCATTCCATTGTAGGAACCCCACTTGCTCGATCCAGCATCAAAAGTGCAAAATTGGATGGGGCCTCATACTTCCGACACAAGGAACGCCTCCTGCGGATCTCCGTTCGCCACATGGTGAAATCCCAGGTGTTCTATTGGCTTGTCCTGAGCATAGTGGCCCTCAACACTGCTTGTGTGGCTATTGTCCACCACAAACAGCCTGCATGGCTTACACACCTGCTAAGTAAGTGATGGAGTTCTGTGTTGTTCATGTAACATTCTTGCAACCAATTTGAAGCAGAAAACAATATCACACTACTAACTAATATCACACTATCTGTAACCCACGTTACGTATATGATACTAACACAGTATAGAAAGTCCAGAAATATTTCACAAGAAGAGTTCTCCATTCCTCTACTCATTGCAGAATACCTTATGCCACCAGACTAGAGGTTCTAGACCTAGAAAACCTAGAACTACGCCGTCTTTGGTCCGATCTAGATATAGTATATAAAATCATATATTGCAATGTTCTTCCGGTCAATGAATACTTCAGCTTCAACATAACAATACAAGAGCACACAATAGATACAAACTCAAAGTTAACCACACCAAACTTGATTGCAGGAAATATGACTTCAGCAACAAAGTGGTCAGTGTCTGGAATACTCTACCTGGATCTGTGGTTTCTTCCCCAAACCCCAAAAACTTTAACCTTAGATTGTCTACTATTGACCTCACCCCTTTCCTAAGAGGTCTGTAGGGGGCGCACCAAAGTGACTACCGTCCCTTTCTATTGTTTCTTTTATTTTCTTATATGTATCCATGTATTCATAACTATGTTTATACTTATACCTATTATCTTGTAAGCAATTGACTAATCAAATAAATAAAATAAATAAATAA
This sequence comes from Naja naja, assembly GCA_009733165.1. Classification (NCBI taxonomy): domain Eukaryota; kingdom Metazoa; phylum Chordata; class Lepidosauria; order Squamata; family Elapidae; genus Naja; species Naja naja. The sequence goes on along the minus strand of CM019150.1, from coordinate 110,101,280 downwards.
ACAAGAAACATTAGCCTAGAATCAATTGCATTATAAATAAAAGTGTTTCACCTCCACACAGAGACTGAGCATTCCCAGTTTGAATTTTGGTGATTGTGGAGCTTATGAATATTATGACAGAAGTTTAGATCAGAATTATATTCCATTGAGGAAATATTCTCATGAGGAAATTCATGAGAACAGCAATAAATCTCCTTCTTACCTCCATAGTTAAGCTAGGACAAATCCTCAATTGCATTTACTGGAGAGGAGGCTATTGAAGTTTTTCAATGCATAACCCAAAAGAAGTGCAATCCAAAAAGTAGTTATATGAAAATATCTACTTTTTCCTGAACATTGTAATGTAATTCACAATTTGTTAATCTTTGCAGAATGGATATATTAGAAGAAAGTGAAAAGGAAAATGCATATATTAGGAAAACATATAGAATGCATTCTCATTTTCAAACAGAACAGTTTTTAGAATTGTAAATTGAAATAATAATGTTTTGGTTATCACTGACCTCATTCCTTTTTACTCTTAGTTAACAAAACGGACAACCTGCATTATTTTGTTAATGGTGTCACAAACTTAATTTGGTAATGGCATCATGGGTGCTTGTAAACAAAATTTCATAGGCCACAATAGCACCCCAAATAAATAACAGCCGGAAGAACAACAGGTCTAGAAACAATAGCAAGTCAGAAGAACAAAATTGTGAAATTATTGATAAACTTTTGCAAAAAGCCTAATGTGGAGAAGAATGTTTGACTCTTGAGTTCTGAATACTACAACTGCTAACCACTAAATTTCCTACAGCATGTCTTTACTTACTACATGAAAAGGCTTCCAAAATATTTTTGGGATATTACATGTTACTGCTGGCATGTGAAATAAGGGGTAAAAGAAGTAACTTGCTTCTTATCAAATTTGCTAAAGTAAATTAAAGTAAATCAAAAAAATCCACATCATTAGATGTTCAGAAAGAAGAATGCTTGAAAGATGGTTAGAGCAGAGATGGAGGAACTTCTAACTTCTTTGGATACATTACCATTTATTTTATTGCAGACATCTATGTTTTAATGGTATTGAGAGGCTGACTCAGATAAAATCTCTTAAATATCTGGTTTGATCATATAAAAACACAACTTACTTTGTAAGAATACCACCAGGCAAAAGCTCATCAGCAGAAATTGGGCAATGATCCACTAATGTGCCTTCTAATTTATTCTTGGAAATTGGATGGAGAAGCAATTTTTATCATTTTCCCTGCATTTTTATAAGCTGCAGTCATAAAGACTCTTTCTAGCTCCCAGGATGATTGTAACTAGCTTTTCTGACCTATGATGTGTGATTGGGTAGAAAAATTTGACAATGTCAGCCTGATATTTGAGGGTATATGCTGGTGTTAACCTATAAAGCCCTTCATGGCATTGGACCAGGGTATGTGCGGGAGACCCTGCTGCCACTAACAGTTTCCTGACATCCCGTGCATTCTCAGCGACAGGACCATCTCCGGGTACCGTTGACCAGGCAATGTCGGCTGGCGGTCCCCAGGAGTAGGGTCTTCTTGGCGGAAGCACCCACCCTATGGAACCAGCTCCCCCTAGAGCTCCGGGTGGCCCCTGACCTCCGCTCCTTCCGCCGTGGCCTAAAGACATGGCTATTCCAACTAGCCTACCCGGACTGATGGCGGGGCGGGTTTTTAGTATAATTTTTAGTATAGTTTTAATTGGAATTGTTTATGAGACCTTGAGTTTAATTGTTTTTAATATTTGTATATTTGTATTATCATTTTTACTTTGTAAGCCGCCCTGAGTCCTTAGGGAGATAGGGCGGCATATAAGTCTCATAAATAAATAAATAAATAAATAAATAAATAAATAAATAAATAAATAAAATATATCGATTGTTTTTATAAATTTTCTTTCAAAAATAAATGAGACAGAAAGGTAGAACTAGAACTAACCTACTTGGATGGCTTTCTTTTCAGACTATGCAGAGTTTATATTTCTGGGGCTGTTCCTGCTAGAGATGTCTTTGAAAATGTATGGAATGGGACCACGTCTTTATTTCCATTCTTCTTTCAACTGTTTTGACTGCGGGGTAAGCAGGGCAAGTGATAATGAAGGAAATAAGTTAGTTGGAGGAAATGCACTGATGTGAATGGACCCTTATAAATGAATAGGGAAGAGAATGTGATGCCAAAGATGAGCAAAAGGGAAGTTGGTTCAGTGGAAAGTTTTACAGTAATTTGATTAAACTGATGGTTATGTGACAATCCCTCTATATAGTCTATGTATGTCAGGTGTTTCTTCAAACTTACTTTTTAATTGGCTCTTTCCTATAAGGAAAGAAGTGGATTTCTGGGAAAATGTCAGTGCTACAGGTAAAAGAATACTGGGGGGATAGTCTTATAAGCCAGGAATACCATGGATGGATGGATGATGGATGGATGGATTAATATAAAAGAAGCAATGCTTTTGTTCACTGGTAATTTCCATCAGTGGAACTGAAAATAGAGTAGATAAAGAAAAACAGTGCATAATGAGAAAAGAAAATAGAAGAAAGAAGAAAAAGAAAGAGGATTATAAGGAAGTGGCTTCTGACCTTATTGACAGTGGTTATAAATGAATTTATATTTCATCTTTTCTCTTTAAGGTTGTATCATTGTTTCCCTCTTTACATACATTATCCTTTTGAATCACCAAACTCATCAGTTGTGCAAATAGTAATCTTGCAGCAATAATCATATGTAAAAATAGCAAAACCATTGTTTCTTAAACATTTCTTTCTTATCCTTACTCTTAATGGAATACCTCCATCCAGTCCTAATTGGTTAAAAAATAATTTCTCACCAGAAAATAATTGGAACTACAATTCTGTAAGGTGGAAGACTCCAATATAAGCTATTTGGCATTGCTAGCAAGCCACCGCTTTTAGGATTCTTTGAAAGAAGCTCTGATTACTTAATTGCCATAAAACTAGCCAGTGTGTTGTTTCTATTAGGGTTTAGTAATTCAGTACTTTGCATTGTTTTCAGGTGATGGATTTTGTACAATTTAGAACACAAAGTAACTCTAAAAAGAATGAAATAAAATACATAGCATGTTCATTGTTGCTATTGCTTAGTTTCATTGCATAGTGTAAATATATGTTTTGATCTTGTGTGTGCAAGAGAGCACAAATGTGTGAAACACCTTTTGAGAAGGGGAATTGTTCATACTGGTTGAAAGAGACTATTGGGATTATAGTTAAATATAGTATTCTCAGAGGGCTACAATTTGGAGACCACTGTACTATTTCAGAACTTCTTCTGCATGTGTTTTATCTCTTAGGTTACAGTGGGGAGCATCTTTGAAGTAGTTTGGGCTATTTTTAGACCTGGGACCTCTTTTGGGATTAGTGTCTTGCGAGCCCTACGACTTCTACGGATCTTTAAAGTCACAAAGTGAGATTTATTCTACCTGTTTTTTTCAGTGTTTTCCTCTGTCCTTTTTCTCTGCATTTTTGATTGTTTGATTGACAGGTAATAACTTTCCCCTTTTCCTTTGTCATCCTTAGTGTTAATAATTTTGGGCTATCTACCTATAAAAAGCTAAGCAAAAATTTAGAATGTTAAAACTGATCTAATAATAACACATAATTCTCCTTAATAAATACATACACACTCATGCTCATAAATTTTCCTTGGAACATAGTGGAAGTTCCAGAAGACTGGAAAACAGCCAGCATGGTTCCAATATTTAAGAAATAGAACAAGTAGACTTGGGAAACCATAGATCAATCAGCTTGACATCAATACGTGGGAAAATCCTACAAAAATAATTAAGCAGTGGGTGTTTGAGCATTTAGAAACAACTAGGGTAATTATCAGAATTCAGTATGGATTTGTTAAAAACAGGTCACGCCACACAAATCTTGTTGCTTTCTTTGATGAGACTAGATTAGTTGACCAAAAGAATGCTATGTATATTTAGTCTTTGGGAATTGATAAGGCAGACCATAATCTCCTTCTTGATAAAGTGGAAAAATGTGAGCTGGATGTTCCTGCTATAAGATGGACTCACTATTTGGCTGAACAACTATATCCAATATGTGATCCTTAATGTATCACAAGGTTATGCCTTGGACATAGTACTGTTCAATATCTATGACTTAGATGAGGGGACAGAAATCATGTTGATAAAATATGTGGATGATACAAAGTGGGCAGAAGGGGTATGCAGGCTCAAGATTCAAAAGGATCTTGATAAATTTGAACATTTATCTTTGATCAATGAACATATATTTGAACAACATACAAATGTTGTTCACTGTTGAGAAATGTAAGATTCTGCATTTAGGTAAGAAAAGCCATATCTACAGAATACATACAAGATTGGTAGTATCTGGCTGAGCAATAGTACTTGCAGCAAAGATCTGGGACTCTTGGTACCTCACAAGTTAAGAATGTTCCAGCGGTGTATTGCAGCTGCCAAAAAAGCCACTACAATTTGGGCAGCATCAATAGAGGTTTGGTGTAAAGGTCACACCTATCAGGCCATATCTGGAATACTATATACGGTTCTTACTTCTCCATACTCCAAAAAAGATGCTGAGGAAATGGGAAAAAATGCAGAGAGGAGCAACAAAGATGGTAAGGGACTTGGAGGTTAAATTTTACAAAGAGAAGTTAAAGGAACTTGTTATGTTTTGCTGAAAGATTAGAGGATTAGGGGGAGGTATGATAGAAGTCTTCTCATATATGAAGCGGTGTCACAGGGAAGAGGCATTAGATATATTCTTCCTAGCTTCTGAGGGTAAGACAAGAACCAATGGGTAGAAGCTTTACAGTGAGAGATACTTGAACTACACAGGGATTTCCTGATTGTGGGAACTACTGAGCAATGGAGCAGCCTGCCTGCTATAGCATGGATGTTCCATCACCAGAAGTTCTCAAGAAAATACTGTGCAGTGATTTGTTCAGAATGGCATGAACATTCCTGCTTTGGGCAAGGAGTTGGACTAGAATACCTTCAAGGTCTCTTCCAACCTTAGGATGCTATGATACTATGGCAAAATTCTGCTAAATTCTGGTTACCCAAATAAATTCTGGTGTACCCAAATAAAACAATTTTGTGATGCTTTTGGAAGCAGACTATAACAATATTTGGATTTTCCAGGTATTGGGCTTCCTTGAGGAATTTGGTGGTCTCTCTGATGAGTTCTATGAAGTCTATTATCAGCCTGCTCTTCCTCCTTTTCCTCTTCATTGTAGTCTTTGCTCTACTTGGGATGCAGCTTTTTGGTGGCAGGTAAGAAAGCTTTTTTCATATGTCACCCAAAATGCTAGATTATTCCAAAAAGCTGCCACAACATTTTCCAATAACTTAATGCTTAAGTGCCCTAGGAATAGCTTATGGGTTTCCTGAAGATATGGGGGCCTGGTGAAATTGATTCTGAAGAAAGATTTTGGAAGATAGATATGTCTTTCTTCTATTTTGCAGATTTACTGCACAAATGTAATAAGCATGTCACAGAAATAAGCATTCTTTCAGCTGCTTTAAAAAAATTGCTTGAAAGATTCATAGCTCTTACTTCTGGGTTTGGAAATTTGTACACATTGGCAAGTTGTTAGAATCTAGAGAAGCAGCAGAAGACTGAGATCATGCTTTTAATGATAAGGAGATACAGTTAAATATCTAAAACAGATCGCCATTGCTCTCCATTGCTTTTGAAGATAATTCCTGAATTATCTTGTTAAGTTGCATGAAGAGTCAGACGTGAGGAGTTCCAGCAAAGACTTTATTAGTGACTACAGCTCGAATGGACCCGTCCTGGCTTGGCTACGGCTGCTTCTTATAGCCTGCAGCCGTAGCTGCCAGCCAATAGGAGTGCAGGGTTTCTTCCCACACTATTTAAACCAATACCATTTGACATTTTACAAGAACAGTTCAAATAAACCAATAACATTCAAACCTACATACATAACATATCTTTTCAATTATCTTGCCCTGAATCTATTTTTTCTGCCACACAAGGGCCATTTAGACTGTTGGGCCCCCTGCAGGAATCCAAATTAAAACATCCCAGACAATGGCTGTCTGGCTTTCATTTGAGCAAATCCAGTAAAAGGAAGCCCATCACCTTTTTGAAATATAGAATTACAGAAAGAGACCAGAAGGTTCCTTTTTTGCTCTATTCTGTGGGCTGAAACAGAAAAAAAATGTCCTAGTGTTAATGTTGACATTTGTTTTCTTTTGTAAACAGGTTTAATTTTATGGATGGCACTCCTTCGGCAAATTTTGATACCTTTCCTGCAGCTATCATGACAGTTTTCCAGGTATAATTCTGTGCTTTGCAACCTAATATTAGAGAAATTAAATACAACACACAGGCTTTTACTAAGTAGTTTATTTTCACAGAAGGCATAATATATCAGGAAGGTACTGCTCTTAAAAATAATTAAATGTTAAAGTGCTGTCCCTTCCTCTCTGTAATGTATAATGAAATATATTGCATATCCTGATTTTGTGCATTTCCCCCAACCTTATTGGTAATAAGCAATATGGATGCTATAGAAGGGAGCCCATTAAGAATGGAAAGGCATTCTGGAAGGACTGGGAGATCTGAGACTATGTCATTAAAAACTCATTTTGGAGAAAACATAAATTTATCTGTAGAACCAAGCTATCATCCCGCCTTTCCAAATGCAAAATAATGAGAACAGTTGAGTGTCAATTAACAGATGTGAAATATTTGAACAAAGGATCCAAATATAGTCTTCTGTCCATCAGTCAGCTTGAAAAATAATAAATAAATTTTACTTTGAAGGATGAAATAAAATATTGTGGTCTGGTTTACATATCAAGCTAATTTAAGGTTTGTTTAATTGTGGTTGTTGAACAATCCGTAATGCCTAGCTGCAGATCACATGCTCTGCAAAGCTAATATCAAATCACATTATTGCTTAGTAAGATGTGTGAACTAGGTCAGTTGGTGAGAAAATATTTAAATAAGAGGGAGCAAGATACAAGCCCCACATTGGGTGCAATTAAAAGTTCAGATTTTAACCTATGAAGCCATATATATTTGTACCTTTGAACCAATGTATCTTTAAAGACTACCTACTCCAACTAAAACCAATACTCCCTATAAGAACATCTTCAACAAATTTTGTAGTTTCTCGCTACTGTGAATTTGGAGGGATGAGGCTAGTAGGAAATATTTCTTTGTAATATTTCTTTATTATTAAACTTCTATGCTATCCATCTCACTGAGCTGACTACAGGGGGTGGCTTATAGTTTTTACAATACAAGACCCTCAGTTATGGAATACTTCCCTAAAAAAACTATATTAAAAAGCTACATCAATTCTAATGTTATTGTCCTTCTGGAAGCAAGTCAAAATAGAGCTGTTCCAGAGGGCTTTTAAAATTTAATTTATTGAAAGAGCAGCATAAATATGTTTTATCATATTCTTTGTAATTGTTGTTTTATTATATTTTAGATACTGTATGCTTATACATTTTGTAATTATATTTGTGCAACATGGAGAATCATTTGATTGTGATGTCTTAGAAATCAAATCAGTTCAACAATCAGCCAGTACTGAGTGGGTACAAAAGCAGTATGGACTTTAAGCTAATTGCATAAGACTCAAATACAACTCCCACAATTGGGTTCAACTCCTTTTCGTGTTTCATTGTCTTTCTGTCAGGCAAAGATAACATTTTTTAAATATAAAATTAGCCTCTACAACAGCAATTTAATACAAATGCCCACATGATTTCATAGTTAAATAAATTTGAATTGTAAGGGCAAGAACTGGAATTCACATGTAGACAATTATAATTGGAATCATTTGATCAGATCAACTGAAAACTTAAAAATATTTTAATTTTTTAAATTATGAAATCTATACTCCACTTTATGCTTATATACACAATTAAAACTACAGATCATCATACAATAAAAAGGAAAAACTAAGAAGCTTAATGAATTATTTCTCATCACAAAATGTTTTTAAACTTTTTATTGCTCATTTCTTTTAACATTCTAATGTGTCAACGTATCTAATCATATGTAAGTTCTTCAAGTTATTGTCAAAGCCATCTGTTACCAGACCTGCTCAGTACAATTCTTCATTCCTTAATAAGAATTCACCAATTGATATTTTTTAACCTTTCACTCCCCATCATTACTCTGTCCTAGCCTTTTCTTATTTATACAAATCTGGGAATGAGCAACACAGAAATGAAATGAAATGAAGACTTGAGTTCTGAGGTGTTCTTATTGTCAAAGTTTCCACTTGTATTTTTAGCTATAAATAACTATAACTATAACAACTTATTAATTATAAGATAGCAGTGGTTAAATTAAAAAAATGACCTCTTCGCTAGAATTGGGGGGGGGGAGAAATAATTTTTGTGTGTGTTTATAATTTAGTATTAGTAATCTGCCTATGCCTGGAACAGTAGCATTCCTGCAGAAGGAATTGGACTAACAAACACATGGGAGTCCTTAGCCAATACAATTAACTACATGTGTTTCACTCTCTTTTGGCCTGTCCTACCTTGAAAGGTGTTATGAAATAAAATGAAAGGAGAACCTCTGAAAGCTGCCTTGAATTTAGGAGGAGAGGTGGAATTAAAATCAAATCAACTGTTTGTTTAGATATTAACAGGTGAAGATTGGAATGAAGTGATGTACAATGGAATTCGCTCTCAAGGTGGTGTCAGCTCAGGAATGTGGTCATCCATCTACTTCATAATCCTCACATTGTTTGGGAACTGTATCCTTCTTAATGTATTGTTTTGAAATATGTTATAACATTTGACTATGAAAAGAAGTAATGGGAGCACTCCTGTTAACATATGTAAGACTCAGCATTAGGGTATCTCCACACTTAACATTTGCCAGTCCTGAATTGATTCTATGCCACTGTGCTCCCACACTATCGTCTCCATTCAGCAGACTTCCTATTTCAGTACTCAATAGTTTTTATAGTTGAAGTATTAGTGTTCCATGCAACTTGGGAGCCCTGCCCCTTGGCTCCTAAACTCTCCCTACTCTCCTTAAGAAATTAAGTTACTATACATCAAACTAGTGCCTCACAGTTGGTTTTGATAGGTCAGCATGTTGCTTAACCCCTCTTCTTTTAAAGAGCACTAGACTCAGTACTTGGATGGAGAAGTGGGACACTGTTGGATTACCTTTTTGTACCCTTTTATTGGCCAAGTAACTTGCATGATGTTCTTCAAGTTTCAAGGTTGTCACAGTGAGAACACATGCAACTAGTTTTAGGCTGTTTCACAGGGTTTGGAAGGTAAAAAGATGACATGTTCATCTTTGTACCTCTGGGCTTAAAAATCAGTGGGACATCACTATTTTTCCTTAGGCCATTTTTCTGATTGAAATTTCTATCCATGTTCTATTTTCTTTCCCCCCTCAAATTATTGTTTAGACATTGTTGAGAAAGCTACAACCCTTCCTACTTGAATAATCAGTAAATGTCTACATGGCAGGTTGATTCTGCATTATTTCCATCTAGCTGCTTTGATGTGAAGTTTCATTCACCCCTCAACTATTCTAGATACCCTACTTAATGTATTCTTGGCCATCGCTGTGGACAACCTAGCCAATGCACAGGAACTGACAAAGGTAATAAAATGTTGTAGCATTTACAATCTACTGTATCTTAATAATATAGAAGTCAATGTGTTCTTAATCATGATTGTATCATTTTGAAATAGTTTCAAATTTGATTTATCAAACTTAAATTTTAAGGAGACAGAATATCAAGAGCTTAATCTTGGCATGTATAGCATTAATATGAAACAAAGGATCTTTTTCAGCCAATGCAAGGAACTTTTTATCAGTATTAAGGAGTCCTATTCTGCTCAAGCATATTTGGAATTTAGGAGCCAGAGTTTAGTAATAATGGCTTTAAGAATAACAGAATTACAGAATAACAGAGTTGGAAAGGACCTTGAAGGTCTTCAAGTTCAATCCCCTGCTCATACAGAACACCCTATACCATTTCTGATAAATGGTCGTCCAATCTTTTCTTAAAAACTTCCAATGTTGGATCACCCACAACTTCTGGAGGCAAGTTGTTCCATTGATTAACTGTTTCAACTGTCAGGAAATTTCTTCTTAGTTCTAGGTTGGTTCTCTCCTTGATTAATTTCCATCCATTGCCTTGTCTTCAGGTGCCTTGGAAATAAGTTGACCCCTTTTTTCTAGAAGAGAGAGAAGGCTTCACTTCTCCTGACTTTTCATCCTTCTGTTAGTAGTTGTCATCTTAATAGTTTTCAAAACAATAAAAACAATCCAATTAAGTAAAAGAAGAGAATTGCACAATAAAGAGAGAAGCAGAAAAAGAGAGTAAGCAATGAGAATTAGATTGGCAACAAAAATGTTTTAACTTGTAAAGCACAGGTACCCATCACAAATGAGATCATATCCTTAAAATCTGCCTTCTCACTTTCTTAAAGTTCCATTACTTATTATTTTCCCCACTGATTTTATTTGAAAAGCTTTTGCCAGTTTCTTCCACAAATAGGCAAAATCTCTTTTCATTTCAGCTAGGCTTACATCCTTCCTATTCAGATTGCTTAGTTTACAGACATAATCATTCTCATTACAGTCATCAGGGATTATTACAGTTATCTCTTTAATAGCTCAGTATCACAAATCTCACTCATTTTTCTCCAGTTTTCCTGTTGATACTTGTGCAATTATTAAATTACAGTTGTAAATTGGAATCATGCCTAGATGAGTTTCACTAGAAATTGTGTGCTTATGATCCATGTTATTAGAAAATATGCAGTGAGTCAGTTAAGAAACTGTGACCACTGCTGCTTTCATAATGGTGTTTTGGTAGAAATAGAAATAGAGTATGTCATAATTCTAATTTCTGGTCCAGCTGCATTAATTATTTGTACTATATGGATGTTAAGCAGACCCTCTGTTCCAGACAAATCTCTGACACAGTCAACAGGAATGCCACCAAACATAATAATTTATTTTTTTATTTGTCTGTGGGGTCAGATAAATCTGCATCTCTAAGTGGAAAAGGCCTGCGATGTTTTATATAAGTAATTCATTAAAATATTATTTATCATCCCTGTTTATTATTCAAATTTATACTCCACCACAGTCTTTAAAAAGAATCAGTGAATATTTAAAAGTAGAAAAGAAAAAAAGTATAAAGTAAACATTTTCAAAAGAAGATTGGTTAGCCATTTGTCTGGGATGCAATAAGATTTCCTGCCTTGGGCAGGGAATTGGACTAGAAGACTTCCAAAGTTTCTTCCAGTCCTATGATTCTATCATTAAATGATTTAAATTGGTGTACATTAGAAATGAGTTGTAAATATAGCACTTCTGTTCTTGGACTCGTGGCACAAAGTCATAATCTTCTGTATTCCCCAAAATCTGGCTTGGAATGGCTCCTACATAAGACATCATCTGAAAACTACATGTAAGCTACTTTGAAGAATTTGGAGGGTGAGCAGAATATAGTTTTATTGTTATTAAGCATAGAAATTTCATAGATAAAATCCACATACAAGGGCATCACTTGTTTATATTCAAGGACATTTTCCACTCACTGCATTTTACAGGGAAATCCTTATTTCAGCTGTTTTTGCTACTTTTGTTATTAAATTTATTTACCTCTCATTTCACTGTTTGAGGCAACTATGATCCATTAAGCTAGGAGACAGACTGTAATTTTGAATCAACTGAATGGAAAAAAGCATTATTTTACATGTATATTCAAATTGAATCAGATCAAATATTTTTATTACAGTCTTTGACCAGTCTTGATGATGCACATTTTGATTTTTTGGCTTGGGTAGTGATATTAAGATATTCTGAGTTGACTGCAGGAAAAATGGATGTAAGGGTAAAAATGAATAACAGCAGCAATGGTAATTTTACAGATATATTGTCCAGTTGGGACTCGAATGGCCATTGCTAAGCAATGTGATCATAAAGCAAAGTATCACACAACCATTCTGCTAACAACAATTTTGACAGTTCTGGTTGCCTTCAGTAAGCAAATCACCATTAAGCAAGAACATCCCATGATTGCCTTTTGCAATGTCCTCCTGGCTTCCTCATTGAATCTGCTTTATGGAAACTGGCAAAGAAGATCGCCAATGATGAATACATTATTGTGGGATGCTTCAATGTCTTAATTATGACCTGGATGCTAAGGGCTCAGGTCACAATCACGTGACTGCAGGGACATTGTGATGACTGGAACTCCAAGGAGCAGTCATAAGTACCACTAGTTCTGCACCATTGCTAGTTTGAAAAGTCGCTGAATGAGTGCTTATAAACTGAGGACTACCTGTAGATTGGATGCATGTTTTATAGATCTTTGAAGCCTTGCAGAAATCTCAATAAGTGGTTTTCTAGTAGGAATGCTTATGTACAGAGGTGTCCAACGCTCATGTATCTTTCTCACCCATGATCTCAAACAGATTTAAAATGGTAGTGCAAACCTCATGGTTGCAACTTGAGATAATTCTGTAAGTTATTCATTCAAAGTGTATGACCTTTTCTTCTATTTAACCAGTGCTTTTGCCTTTTCTTTAGGATGAGCAGGAGGAAGAAGAGGCTTTCAATCAAAAACATGCTCTGCAGAAAGCCAAAGAAGTCAGTCCAATGTCTGCTCCCAACATGCCTGCTATAGAGTGAGTTGCCGGTCTCATTCATCATGGGCGACATTATTTTCAATCCCCAAACTTGCTACAGTCATAACTCTCAGAAAGAAATAGAGAACATAATCTGTAAGATTGATAGAAAATATAAAATAAGGTACAGTGTTTGCTTGGCATATGGAAACTTCCAAGGATAATCTTTAGAAGTTTCTAGCAGAAAAACCATGTGGCACTAGAGTTATTGCTAGACTAGATGAATAAGTTTCTTATTCATGAAGGCAATTAAACTTTACTTTTTAGAAGTCCACACAAGGATGAAAAGAATATTTCCAGCTGTTTGAAGTTGATGGTTCAACCATTCAATCTTTTTCAGCCCCGTCAATCAAAACTGCTGATGCTGTTTCCATTAATATTTTCAGCAGATTTTTATAAATGCTTACACCAATGAAGTCTGTACTCAAGTGCTAGAAAAATGCAGAACAAAAGAGAAGGTGTTATTCTTCCTATCAAGCAACTGTAACATCTACCAAATTTCTCATGGTTCTCAACAATACCAGTAATGCTATTAGTAACTTAGAAAACTATTGCCACATTCCCTCCTTCTTTTTTCAAAGAAAGTTGTTGAGAAGGTAGGTGAGCAGAGAGCTTCAGATGGATGGATTATCTGGATCCATTCCAGTATGGATTCAATTGTTGGAAACAGACAGAAGCTATATAGTTTTATGGATGACCTGCAGTAGGCTTAGATGGAGGTAAGACTGGACTCTTTGTCCAGTGGCAGAGTTTGATATCTTCAACCATGAAGGTATCTTTTTGGACCACCTGTAAAGCTTGGCAGAGATATTGTTTTATAGGGTTTCTCTTCCTCCCTGAGTAGTAGATTCTAGCTAAAAGAGAGAAAAGGGAATAAAGACCTGCACCAATGGCATTGTCTTGTGGGGTACACCAGGACTCACTTCTCCCTCATTGCTTTTATTATCTACATAAAACTTTTGAGAGAGCTCATCTGCCAATAAGGAGTGAAATCATTAAGAACACACTCCAAACTGAACAGTGGAAGTGGTGGAAATGTTGTCCCAATGTTCAGAAATGTGAGGGTCTGAATAGGATGGAACAGGCTTAGGATGAATCCCAGAAGCTCTTGGGGTCCAAGCTTCCTTCATCTTTACCTCGTGATGCAGGAGAGGGTACTATAGCTCAGCAAGCAGAAATGCATTTGTGACTCCAGCTAGTACAGTTGATGGACTTCCTGGCCAGGAGGATATTCCCCCAACTTTACCAAAGCAGAATTGCAGCCTTTCCCAAACCAGGAAACAGTGGCAATGGTAATTTATGCCCTTTGTTGCCTTATACTTAGCAGTTTGCTCCACATAAAGCCTCACTTCCAGATCAATCAGATCAACCTTAATTTTGGGCAGAAAACAGAATCTCTGGGGATGATCTTACATCCTGATTATACACAGATGGGGGCATTTTGTCCATCAAGTAATTTAGTCACATGTTGTAGAGGACACCCATGTTTCAGAACTTTAAAAGTAAATACAGTACCTAATTTCTCCAAGGGGGAGTTATTTTCCCCTAGATAATTTTCTATGAAGTAGAGTAGTATTTGTTAATGTTCTATTATACATACTGAAAAGAATAGAAGGTCTATGAAAAGAAATGAATGAGTGGAAATTGCTTGCTTTATGAAGTCCATTCTATCATAATGCACTGAACTTCCCTACCCAGTACTACTTCCTTCCTTCCTTCCTTCCTTCCTTCCTTCCTTCCTTCCTTCCTTCCTTCCTTCCTTCCTTCCTTCCGTTTCTGCTGAAAGAAAGTGAGGAAAATATGTACTCTGTGTGTAGAGTGGTTCTGTGTGTGAGAGTGGTTTGTATATGATACAAACAGAACTGTTAGTATGTACAAATGAGGGATTAGTTAATTTTATAAACCTTGTGGCTTATTTTTCAGACAATTAATAGTTACTGAGGTAATTAAGATTTATATATTCCTCATATCCTTCACATGTATGATCTATGATAGGTATAAATGCATCACATATATGCATGGACATATACATATATCTTAAGCTACATATATTGAGCATCCAGAATGTATTTATTTATTTAATAAATTTATATAGCCATCCATCTCACCTCTGTGATTCTTGGCAACACACGAAGTTAAAAATTTGATTTCAGCTGACACATTTGTCCTTAAGAGATCCAAATACCTCTGTATAATTGCTCCATTAAGCTACAATTCCTGTATATTTTTATATTTTCCAACAAGATTTAACTTGTCCAAGATTTAACTTGTCCATCAACTTTTCTACCTTGACCTTTTTCTCATAACTCCTGGGCCTTTTCCACCTCAATCTCATTCCATTCCCATGAGAACTCTTTTTTTTCTGGAGCAATTTTGGGTGAAACATCTGGATGGACCTCCTTTGAACCAATTCTTATTTTCTACATACTATGTCAATGGAGACGATCTTGAGCAAGCCTTTCTGGCCCTGTCACCTGCTTTGAGTGGGCCTTACACATTCCATTTTCCATGCATGTTTATTCACAGAAAGACATGGCATAAAGCTACAAGTTACCTTTATATCTGTAGGAGAAGGGATGACACAACCTGAAGTGCAGTGGAAAACCTAGAATCCCAATGTTGACACAAAATAAATTGACCTAAATATATTTTTATTTCCATGTTTTTACTTCAGCTTTTCTATTAGACAACTCCTGCATTTGATTGTGCACACAGCTGAAGATTCTGCTGAAGATTCAATATTCACAATATGCCCTAATACTCCTCTGTAACTACATTTTAGAGGAAGTTCAAAAGAAGTACAATCTATCTTTTTTGACTACATTTTTTAAAAAAAGTTGATGAAAATCACACAACACTGTAAGATTCCCATTGCCCAGAATCAGTTGCTTATTTTCAAGATGAAATAACACAGTTATTTCTTCTGGAAGAGCTCATATTAGGAAGTAGCAACAAGTGGAAATGAATAAAAGATGCAGAACAGTACAGTGCCATTGATTGAATATGCTTTTATAAAGTGTTGGCAAAGTATCAAAAAAGCATTTTCTGTGTGTTCAAGATACAGATGTAACTTACTATAAAATGCAGATGTGACTTACCACTTGATAGGTGAATCTGGTGAAATATTTAAATAATTATTATATAACAAAAAGCTTCAACAAATAGCAACCCGTAGTTAGCTGTTGGCTATAATGGAGGTTGATCAAACAACCCAGAAAAAGCAGTGACATCAGTTCTATTTTGTTGCCAAGAAAATTCACCAGGAGGTAAACTTGACTTAAGGGTATCATTACTTTCATTATGTATCTCTGCCTAATATACTGATAGTCCTAAATGCAATGCCAGAAACTGACCTCAGATCTCTGCAGTTTGAAGCAAAAACCTTTGTAAAATTACTATCTCATCACCAAATGTTGGCATGTTGTTATTATTATTTATTAGATTTAATAGAGTCATCCACTTGAATGGACTCTGGGCGGCTTACAAAATATAATTAAAAATTAAAGGAATTAAAAACATAACATAAAACAAGACACCACACACTAAAAACAACACATCCCTGCTTCAGGAGGAAAAACATGCAGTCTAGCTTCCCATAAAGTTTTGACCTTTTGCTGCCTATCCAACACTCTAGTGCAGAACAAATATCTATTACATTTTTTTGCATACAAATGACCTTCATGGCTGTGAAAAATATGTATTCCAAACTCATAGACATTGACTTATATTTAATGTTCACTATGAAAGTAGTAGTTTAGGATTGATCTTTGTTTGTTTGTTTAACAAATTTATATAGCCACCCATTTCACCAGAAGTGAATTTATACACAAGTGTTAAGAGTTCTTTGGTTTTCTGCTTGTGAATTATATGGGATTCTGAGTGCTGGGACCATCAGTGACCTTGCAGTGGACTGAATGCATTCATTTTCCTTCCCCAGAAGAGACAGAAGGAGGAGACACCACATGTCGATGTGGGAACCACGTACCAGTAACCTGTATGTGTGCATGTGAATGCTTGTTGTGAGAGGTTACATGTGTGTTTGTGATAGACTCCTGCTATTGAGTTCAAGTATGTGTTGTTTCATGTTTATGTTGTAAGTATGGATGGATGTTTCAATCCAGTAGTGTTTATGTGTGTATAGTCTGAACAGCTGTAAATCAGCGTGGATCTATAATCTGTATTTATTATACAAGTATGAGAGTATGTTTTATGTTTGTTTGCAGAGTATGCTTCTGTGTATGAAACAGGTCTGTGAACCAACTTAAGCTGTATTGTAGCAACTACACTGTTGTGTGTGTGCAAACAATCCATTTAATTGTTCAGTGTGACTGTATGTATGTCGGTGTGTTGTGTGTTTGTTTACCAATATGTCAGACATGTGTCTTTTTATTCCTGTGTCCATATGTCTGTCCATAAAGTTATGGTATACAATTTTATAAGATCAGCAAAAACCCCTTGGAACATTCAGTGCCACAGACAAACATTTGCACAGCAGCACCTACAATTTGCAGTTGCTCCTTAAAACTGTTAGATTATATGAGATACAGGTTTGGTGAGACAAAAGGTAGAAATGTTGTATGTTAACAGACAATGTCCCTAGCAACTGAGAAGAGCAGCTTTCTTAGTTATCCAATCCTGTATATGTGCCAAGAGGACTTAGTTTCAAAACAGTGGGTTATGGGCTACAGCCTCAGGTGACAGACTGAATCCAAGAATGGAGAGGAGAACCTAAGCACTGCCAGGCTCTAAATATGGGGTTGGTGGGCCACTGGATCAGCCTGGATGCATTTGCTTCACCCCGGCACTGAGCTGAATGGGACTTGGTACCGCATGCCTCCCCTACTGCTACTTCTTCCTGAGACCTCTGCATGTACTTCTTTGGGTCCATCTTCCCTCTCAGAGTAGTAAAGGAAATGTCCCATTTGCCTACTAAATGGACCAGCCTTGAGTAGCCCTTGTGCTTGCATGCAATACTTTAAGTCACCTTTGCCATACTCCTGCTTGTTGATGAACACTTACTTCTTTTACTGTACTGTAAGTTTGTTAAAATTGCAGTACATGCAGACTGATGCCATATGTTTAAGTGATCGGGTGGGTGCTTTCACAAAGACAGTGTTGTGAATGTCTTTGGCCTCATTGTCCTGTTGCTTGGGCTTATTGCCATGTGCCCAGTGAATGTGGAATGAAATGTCTTCTAATGATTTGTTGACATCATGCAAGTGGACTTGATTCTCTTATTATCCTGGAGATACTGTGATTTTGCTGTGCATTCATGAATTTCAGGGAAACAGAGAATCAAGCCCCAATATGTGATTTTGTATGGTCCTAGCTGCATGCTGTATGTACTGGTATGTGTTCTTATGTTTCTGACAGGGCACAGATGAATTGAACCCATTTGTTTTCCTTTCCCAGGAGGGAGAGGAGAAGGAGACATCACATGTCTGTGTGGGAACAGCGGACTAGCCAGCTCCGCCGACATATGCAGATGTCCAGTCAAGAGGGCATCAACAAAGATGACCCCCCTCTGCTCAATCCAAATGCCAGTATTTTTCGGAAAAGGAAGTTACTGGAAAACTCTGGCCTGGAAAAGATTGAGGGTGATCAAGGGGGTAGGCCAGAGCAAACAAATGGAGAAACTCTGGAGCAAAAACTCCCAGGGTCCAAACCCTGCCCCAGCATCCGGGATGACCAGACAAGTCCATCTCCTCAGGCCAAGAGGGAATGGGAAGAGTGGCATCACAAATCATTTCACGGGAATTGTGATATCAATGACCAGGAAAGCAAAGGAAGCGTAAGCTTTGATGACAGGGCTCGGCTCCGACAGAGTCAAAGACGTAGTCGACATCGCAGGGTGAGGACTGAACCAAAGGAAAATAGAACAGTTAGCCAAGAGAATGGACCAGAAGGAGTCACGCCAGCAAAAGGAGAGCAGAATGGGGATCACAAGGAAAATGGAGAGGAAAAGGAGACAATTGCTAAAAAGGAACCAGTGGCTGATATGGACCTGAAAAGGTAGGTAATCAGATTCTGTTCTTGATGGTGCCACCCCAAGGAAATAAGTGGGTGTGTGCCTATCCTTTCTTATTTTTACTAACCACCAAAATAGGTGATTGCTAAATCCTTAAAAACATTTAGCAAATTGTAATAATCTATGTTGACTGTTAAGTTTGCATGAAGAGTCAGACGCGGAGAGCTTCAGTGAAGAGTTTATTAAGTGACTACAGCTCAAATGGACCCGACTTGGCTGGGCTATGGCTGCTTCTTATAGCCAGCAGTCGTAGTTGCCAGCCAATCAGAGTGCAGGGTTTTCCCGCACTATTTAAACCAATCCTATTTGACATTTTACAAGAACAATTCAAACTAAACCAATAACATTCAAACCTACATACATAACACCCCTCCCCACTAGGTTCAGTCCATACCAAACCCCAACCTATCTAATGTATTCTTTTAAATAGGTGGGGCTCTTGCGTGTACATTGAGACCTTCGTGGTTCAGAAGTTTTAACATTCTCACCCAGTGAGAGAGGATATGTGTCTGCTGACATTTCCCCACTGGGACTTCCTGTGAAAGAAGACCCTGTTTGATTGTTAGAATCTGGTCTCTCCTCCCAACCCATGTCCAGCCCAATGTCAGCACCCAAGTCAGGTAGTGATGTACAATCTTCCACTTGTAAGGATGGATTTTGGCATTGTGACAGGTTTTGGAGTGGTTCCTGTCGTAATGGCTCGTTACACATGGGGTTGATTCTTGCTTGCTGATTTTCCTCCTGTTCCTCCCCTTCCCCTAGAATTGACATCAGGTGAGGGAACTAGAAAGGAACAAGTGCGATGTTCCTGAGAGAACCTGGATCTAAGTTGATCAATGTGCCTGCTCCAGAGGAGTCCATCCTCTGTTTGCACCCTGTAAGAACGAGGGCCTGTGATCTGAGTTATCTCAGTAGGAATCCACAAAGGTTCACCCATAAGGTTCTTAGCATAAACAGAATCACCCACACTGAATGTGCGAACTTTGGAAGTGGAATCTAGTTGTGCGTTAGGTGCATAAGTGGGATGAAGGCGGTCAAGGGAAGACCTAAGTTTCCTACCCATCAACAACTCTGCTGGGGATAAGTTATTAGATGGGCTAGGAGTGATGTGCTGAACACTAAGAAGTTTTTCAACTTTCTCAGTGATGTCCCCAGGACCCAGTTGCTGAAGCTTCTCCTTGGTAAAGCGTACCATGCGTTCAGCCCGGCCGTTAGCCGAAGGGTGCCCAGGGGCAGTAAAGGCATGTCTGATACCCTGTTGTGCTAAATAGGATTCAAAGAGGTTGGATGTAAATTGAGGGCCATTGTCAGAGACAAGAACATCAGGTAACCCGTGGTTACAAAAAGTTTTCTGAGCTGCTTGATGACAGCATCAGTTGTGGTGGATGCCATGGGAATTACCTCTAGCCATTTGGAATATGCATCTACTATAATAAGAAAGGTGTGCCCTCTGGTAGGGCCAGCAAAATCAATGTGAATCCTGGACCATGGGCCCCTAGGACATTCCCATTCCTGTGTGGGGGCAAGAGGTGGGGCAGGCCTGACTACCTGACAGTTGGACAAGATGCAACCCAGTTTTCAACCATTTTGTCAATACCTGGCCACCATATATAACTCCTGGCCAATCCCTTCATCCTTACAATACCAGGATGACCCTCATGTAACATTTCCAAAACCTCTCTTTGCAGTTTTGCAGGAATAACCACCCTGTTACCCCACAAAATACATCCTCTTAATACAGATAATTCAGTTTGCCTGGACTTAAAAGGTTGGGCAAGGTGAGGTAGATCTTGAAGAGGCCAACCTTTCTTAATCCAGCCTATAACAGAAGCCAACACAGTGTCTTTGGCAGTCTCTCTGGCAATTTCAGCAGCATGAACTGGAAGCTTGGCAACAGTTTCTAGGAAAAAGGTGTGTGTTTCAGGTTCAAAGTCCTCCTTGTGGTAAGGAAGTGGGCAACGACTCAGTGCATCAGCATGTCCAATGTCCTTGCCAGGCTTATGGATAAGTTTGTATGAATAAGCAGCAAGAAATTCAGTCCACCTCAGCATTCTTGGTGACAGGATAGTAGGTGTAGGCTTGTCTCCTGCCACAATGCCTAACAAAGGTTTGTGATCTGTAACAATGGTAAATGTTCTCCCATATGAAATTTCTTAACAGCTGCAACAACTGCCAATGCCTCCTTGTCCAATTGGCTGTAATTCCTCTCTGCTTTGGTCAAAGTCGAGAGTAAAATGCAATAGGGGCTTCTCTCCCACTGGGAAGCCTGTGGCTCAAAAACCCCCCACTCCAAAAGGGGATGCATCACAAGTCAGTACAACAGGCAAATTCTCAGAGAACTGTATCAGTACAGCATCAGACGTGATTAGTCTTTTAATACTGTTAAATGCTGATTGTTCCCTCCTGCCCCAGACCCAAACAGACTTTTTATCAAGTAATCTGTGCAATGGTTCAGCAATGGTTGCCTTTTGAGGTAGGAACATGTGATAAAAGTTAATAAGTCCAAGGAAAGCTTGCAAATCTGTTTTGCATTTAGGTCTAGGGGCTTCTTTGATTGCTTGAACCTTGGCATCTGTAGGGTGGATGCCATGCTTGTCAATCATGTAGCCCAGGAACTCAACCATGTCAGTTTTAAGAGTGCATTTTTCTTCCTTGACTTTTAACCCCGCTTTCCTGAATCTGGTAAGGACTTCTCTGAGTCTTTCTTGTAACTGAGTGTCATTTTCAGCAGAGATTAACACATCATCAAAGTAAGGCACTACCCCTGGCAGTCCTTGGAGCATTCTTTCCATAAGGCTTTGAAAGATACCTGGTGCCACGCTTACTCCAAATTGTAACATTTTACATTTGAAAGCATCTCTATGA
This sequence comes from Naja naja, assembly GCA_009733165.1. Lineage (NCBI taxonomy): Eukaryota > Metazoa > Chordata > Lepidosauria > Squamata > Elapidae > Naja > Naja naja. The sequence continues at coordinate 110,079,715 of CM019150.1, read as the reverse complement.
GTCACAATGGTTTGGGCCTCTGCAGTGGCATCATCAACTGTTAGTTGTTGCTATGCCTGGGCCAAATCCAATTTGGCAAAGACTGTACCCTTGCCAAGTGAATGTAACAGATGATGGACCACTGGAACTGGATATGCGCTCTGCTGCAGCGCATGGTTCAGTGTCCCCTTATAGTCCCCGCAGATTCTTACTGACCCATCAGTCTTGACTGGTGTGACTATGGGTGTCTCCCATCCGGAGTGGTCAGTGGGCTCTAAAACCCCTTGAGCTATTAATTTGTCTAATTGTGCATCAATTTTTCCTTTAAAGCAAATGGAACCCTTCTGGGCTTTAAACGAATTGGGGGCACCTTTGGATCTAGGTTGAAAGTGATAGGGGTCCCCATATACTTGCCCAGTCCTTCGCTGAAGACCTCTGGAAACTCAGACTTGAAGGCCTCCTCCCATTCAGAGTTGCTCACGTGATTGATGCCAGTCACCTCGATGCCTAGTGGCTTGAACCACTCAAGTCCCAGCAAGCTTGGGTGATCCTTGTCCACGATGGTCAGGGGCAAATGTTTGGTGTGGCCTTTAAACTTCACGTTGAATTCTCTTGTTCCAACTACTGGAATCTTGTTCCCTTGGTAGTCTTTAAGAGTCAGTGCTTGCTTCTAGAATTGTTTCTTCTGAATGTTGGGAAGTAGCCTATGAATAGTGTCCCATGACACCATAGATAAATAGCAGCCAGAGTCCACTTCCATTTGGCAAGGCCTTCCTTCAATGAATACCTTCACATGTACTTTTCTGCTTCTCAAGGGTGAAGAATGACCAATGGTGATTGTTTGATGAGTTTCATTCTTTCCATTTGCTTCTGAGTTCCGCCCCATTTTCTCACTGAAATTGTTGGGCTTGAATTCTTTCTCAGGAAATTTCTTCCTACTAGGTGGAGTTCTGGAAGATTTGCAGACTCTTGCTAGGTGACCTCTTTTCTCACAACGTAGGCAGATGGTGTCTAAAAACTTGCATTCAGTGCAGGGGTGCCCCCCCCCACAGCCTCTGCAATAAAATTCTTGCCTCTTTTTTATTCTTTTCCAAGAATAAAATTCTTGCCTCTTTTTTCTTCTCCATTCTGAGTCTATAAATTCCTTCCTCCACCTCACTACAGTCTGAATCAGAGTCTATTTGTTCGCAGTGGGTTGTTGTGGACTTTTCCACATCAGAATGGCTTGAGGCCTTGTTAATTTTCTTCATGGCTGCTGCTGAGGACTTGGTTGCTTCCACTGAAACAGCTTCCTTTATGGCCTCCTTAAACGTGATCTTAGGTTTCATTAGTAATTTGCTCTGTAAGACCTTATCTTTAAGGCCTAGAACAAACCGATCACGCATGGCCTCTTCTAAGTTGGTAAAGTCTCAAGCACCCCCAATGTCCCTTAAACTTGCCACGAAGTCATTAACATTTTCGCTTTCCCCTTGATCCCGACGATAAAATTCGTGTCTCTTAATGAGGCACGATACTTGTGGGGCATAATGGGCTCTTAAAAGCTTTTCTAAATCAGGCCATTCCATTACCTTCAAGTCTGCAGCTCCCACCAATGCCTTCACCATCTTGAAGACTGCCGGACCGCAGTGCGTGAGAAATACCGCCCTCTTCCGCTTCGGGGATATCGGCGAGGTCGTTTCCTTCCAAATACATTTGGAAGCAAATACGATTCCCAGTCTTCTGCCGCCGGATCGAACAGGGCTGGGGGGATGTTCAGCGCAGCCATCTCGCTCTTCTGCTTGTCTTCCGCGTTGTCTCTTCTTCAGGGGAATCCCACCCTTCGCCAGTGTTAAGTTTGCATGAAGAGTCAGACGCAAAGAGCTTCAGTGAAGAGTTTATTAAGTGACTACAGCTCGAATGGACCCGACTTGGCTGGGCTACGGCTGCTTCTTATAGCCAGCAGCCATAGTTGCCAGCCAATCAGAGTGCAGGGTTTTCCCGCACTATTTAAACCAATCCTATTTGACATTTTACAAGAACAATTCAAACAAAACCAATAACATTCAAACCTACATACATAACATTGACTATTATTGGATTGATGGCTAATAGCATTTTTACACATTCAGATCATCTAGGAATGATTATTATTAAAGTAAGAAATAGCTGACAATTAAGAGAAGCCAAAGTGAAGTCCATTATAGAAACCTGAAAGAAATGAAGCTAGAGCCCAGGAGAATGGGATATTTCCTTTGTACAATATTTTTACCCTAATAGACAGAATTAATAGAATAACAGAGTTGGAAGGGATCTTGAAGGTCTTCTAGTCCAACCCCCTGCTCAAGAAGGAAACCATATACCATTTCAGACAAATGGTTTCCAATCTCTTCTTAAAAACCTCTAGGGTTGGAGCACCCAAAATTTCTGGAGGCAAGTCATTCCACTGATTAATTGTTCTCATTGTCAGGAAATTTCTCCTTAGAATGAATGGGCTGGAAGGGACTTTGAGGTCTTCTAGTCCAGCCCCCTGCTCAATCAGGAGAACCTATACTATTTCAGATAAGTGACTGACTAGAATCTTCTTAAAAACACCCAGGGATGGAGCACCCACAATTTCTGGAGGCCAAGTGTTCCACTGGTTAATTGTCCTCACTGTTGGGAAGTTTCTCCTTAATTCCAGGTTGCTTCTCTCTTTGATCAGTTTCCAACCATTGTTTCTCATCCTGCCCCCTGGGTGCTTTCGAGAATAATTTGACCCGCTCTTCTTTGTGGCAGCCCCTCAAATACTGAAATACTGCTGTCATGTCGCCCTTAATTCTTCTTTTCTTTAGACTAGCCAGACCCAAATCCTGCAGCCGTTCTTCATATGTTTTAGTCTCCAGGCCTTTGATCATCTTAGTTGCTCTTCTCTGAACTTTTTCCAAAGCCTCAACATCTTTTTTGTGGTATGGTGACCTTAGTTCTAAGTTAGTTCTCTCCATTCATTGCTTGTTGTCCTACCTTCAGCTGTGTGACCTTCCTCTTTTAAATACTGTACTCTGCTTGTTTTGTGTATTGGCTGAATAAATGTCAGAAAACATAATTTTCTTTTGCTATTCTTCTTTGCTATTTTTTTAACATTCTTCTAAAATAAGATACAGCTAGTCCTCAACCACAGTTGAGTGTAAACGTTCTGTTGTTAAGTCAGACACTTGTCAAGTGAATTTTGCCTCATTTTACCACCTTTCTTGCCATAGATGTTAAATGAATCACTTCAGTTGTTAAGTTAGTAACATGGTTGTTATGTGAATCTGGCTTCCTCATGAATTTTGCTTGTCACCAAAGGTGATCACATTACCCTGAGACACTGCAACCATCATCAATATGAGTCAGATTCCAAGCATCAGAATTTTGATCACATAATCATGGGGATGCAACAATGGTTGTAAATGTGAAAAACGATCATAAGTCACTTTTTTCAGTGCCGTTGTAACTTTGCAATGGTCACTAAATGAGTTGTTGTAAGTTGAGGACTATCTGTGTATATCAGGTAAGATGTATATCAAATAGGTTAGATAGATATGGGTGTAGATGTAGGTATAGATACATATACAGATATACAGTAGATTCAAATGCAGGTATTACCCTTGAGCTCTAGACAAGCTACGTGTGGCAGTAATCATTTAATATCCTTACAAGCATAGATGAAAGGGATGAGATAAAGGTGAGATAACAGTAAAAAAAAGCAAACCTTAGTTTTGTGGAATAATAGGGGGTTTCCATTACAATTGAGTAACAGTTAATAACATTTAAATGACATGAATCACATGCAATTTGCTGTGATTCATGTCATTTATGTTACTTGTGCAAACCTGCCATAATCATAGAATTATATGGATGCTGTCATTTTATATAAATTACATAAATTATGCCAATTGTCCAGATTACTTCAAAAACAACAAACTTCATCTATTATTTGTGGCATAAAAACTACAATTCCTTTCTGAGTCTCCTATATGTGCTTCTTTGGGTTCATTTCCCCTTCTGTTGGCTATTCCCCCTCTTTTGGAATAATACTGGAGGACTCTCTGAATTATAGACTCTCGATGAGCTCTCTAAAAGATCATACAAGACAAAAGGTAGAAAAGAATGCAGAAGTAAAAAGGGGTGTGATGACCTGTAGCCTCTCAAAATAACCCAAAACCCAAAACATGAATTAAAGTCCGGCAATGCCTTCAACTTAACTGTTTTATTAGTCACAGTTTACAGTCCCAAATGTAAATAATGAGGCAAAAGGAAAAACAAGAACAAACCGTAGTGGCGAGAGTTCCGAAATCAAACCAAGATAAGTAATTATATGTTCCAAGCAGATAACCAGGGAAAGTCCTTGGGAAGCATGCCAACAAATATAAACCTCATTCAAAGGAAACACTAACTTTGACTCCAGCAATTTTGCATACGCAATTACCAACTTATATACATAGCTCCCAGCTGTAAGCCCTGAGGAGGATCATGGTCCTCTCTTCCCGAGTAGACCACACTTTTCCCTTATCCTCTCCTCCCTGTGTGCCCTGGGATGGATAGAGGATGGGCCTGGATTCTCTTCTGATTGCTCAGCTGGCCTCTGCCCTTCCCCAGCCTCCTCCACCACCTCTGGAGCCACACACTCCCACTCCCACTCCCTGTTGGCTGTTCCTCGGAGTCAGTCTCCACCAGGGGCATGACAAGGGGTCTCTTTTTAGCTTTGTTGCCTATTTATAATTACTACCACATACTATACATGAATCTCAGATATGATTAATTTGAATTTGTTAAACAGAAGGATTAAGCAAAGAAAAAATGTTGTTTGGCTATTTTTCAATATCCACATTTACAGTATATTAGGGTTATCAGATCAAAGTTGCAAACAAAAATGTTATTGCTATCCTGTGGTCATTCAAATTTTACTGCCCAGTTCTGGATAGTTCTACTTAACAATATATAGAATTATTTATCTTATTCCTGCTAGCGAGAAGTTTTCATTACACCAGTTTTATTTTTTGTCCTGATGGAATAGCCACAGAAATAAGCAAGCAACAGAAGAATCAATACAGATTCTAACCAAGCTATGCCAGCAATTCTGGAGAACAATACTGTATGGTGGCTAACAGATTAGAAGAGGTCAAACACATTCCTCTACTGAGAAAGGGAGGTTTAACAGAGTGTGCAAACTGTTGTGCAATATCCCTTAATTTCACATGCTAGCAAAATAATACTTAGACTCATTCAGTGCAGATTGGAGCCAGACAATGGAAAATGAGATGCCAGCTGAATTTAGGAAAAGTCATTGAATACAAAACTTTATTGCTGATGCAAACTGGAAGATTGAGGAAGCCAAAGAATGAAGAAAAAAAGTCAGCATGTGTTACATTGATTATAGAATAGCATTTGATTGTGTCAGTCATGCCAAGCTATGTAATGTGCTTAGGAAAATGAGAATTCCATTGCATTTCATTATCCTCATGCAAAGCCTATAGACAGATCAGGAAGTCACACTACGGGCAGAATGTGGTAAAATAAACTCTGTCCAGGTTGGGAAAGGAGTGAAATAGGACTATACTCTCCCCATATTTATTCAACCAATATGCCTAGTGTATTCCAAGTTGGATCATAAAAAAGCGATCCGATTTTAAAATTGGATGAAGAAATATCAATATCCTGAAATATGCAAACAACAATATTCTGATAGCTGAAAATGCAAAGGATATGCAGAGCCATAGTGATTCAGTGGTTAGAATGCAGTATTGCACACTAACTCACTACCCACTGCCAGGGGTTTGATCTTGACCTGCAAGGTTGATTCAGGCTAACATCCTTCCAAAATCAGTAAAACGAGGACCCAGATTGTTGGGGGTAATATGTTGACTCTGTAAACAGCTTAGAGAGGGCTGTGAAGCATTATGAAGTGATACATAAGTCTAAATTGTATTGCTATGTGCAAATTATAGTAATAAAAGCCAAAGGACAGAATGGGGAAAAATGGGACTAAAATATAAAGAAGACCAATCTAATGACAACAATCAGCCTTAGAACTGAGAATCAAGTTATTAAAATGATAGTTAATTTCTACCTTTTCAGGACCAATTATCAACAGGAAAGAATCCAACAGTTAAGAAATACACCCCAGACTAACACTTGGAAAAGCAACTATGAAGGCTTTGGAAAAGGTTTTATTTATTTTATTTTTATTTTATTTATTTTGTCAAGTGATTTTAAGATAACAGGTATAAGTATAACATAGTTATGAATACATGAAATGGATACACATAAGAAAAATAAAAAGAAACAATAGGACAGGGATGGTAGGCACGTTGGTGCGCTTATGCACGCCCCCTACAGACCTCTTAGGAAAGGGGTGAGGTCAATAGTAGACAGTCTAAGGTTAAAGTTTCTGGGGTTCGGGGAAGAAACCATAGAGTCAAGTAGAGTATTCCAGACATTGACAACTCTGTTGCTGAAGTCATATTTCCTGCAATTAAGTTTGGTGCAATTTACCTTAAGTTTGTATCTATTGTGTGCTCTTGTATTGTTATGGTTGAAACTGAAGTATTCATTGACAGGTAGGACATTGCAATGTATAATTTTATGTACTATACTTAGATCGGACCAAAGGCGGTATAGTTCTAGGTTGTCTAGGTCTAGAATTTCAAGTCTGGTGGCATAAGGTATTCTGCAACAAGTAGAGGAATGGAGAACTCTTCTTATGAAATATTTCTGGACTTTCTCAATTGTATTAATATCCAATACGTAATGCGGGTTCCAGACTGATAAGCTGTATTCAAGTATTGGTCTAGCAAATGTTTTGTATGCTCTAGTTAGTAGAGTGATATTACCGGAGAAAAAGCTAGGCAGGATTAGGTTAACAACTCTTAATGCCTTTTTCGCTATGTAGTTACAGTGGGCTCTAGCACTTAGATCATTTGAGATGAGTACTCCAAGGTCCTTGACCGAGTCTGGATCATCAACAAGGTCTTGACTATTTAGCTTGTATTTTATTTTCTGATTTTTTTGTCAATATGTAATACAGAGCATTTATTTGTTGAGATTTGAAGTTGCCATTTGTTTGACCATTCTGATACATAGTTGAGGTCTTTTTGAAGGGTAGCAGTATTGTCGGTCGTGTTGAATAGCTTTACATCATCAGTAAAAAGAACGCAGTTGCTCTTAGTATGATCACAGAGGTAATTTATGTAGAGTATGAAGAGAGTTGGTCCTAGAACACTGCCTTGGGGGAAACCACTGTTGACAGGTACAGAATTTGATAGGACGCTCCCAATTTTGACCATTTGTTGTCTGTTTGACAGGAATGCTTCTATCCAGTTATGCAGGTGTCCAGAGATACCATAAAATTTTAGTTTTAGTAGTAGTTTGTCATGTACCACTGAATCAAAGGCTTTACAGAAGTCTATGTTGATTGCGTCTATTGTTTTGCCCTGATCGAGTTTTGTAGTCCATATATTTTTGCAGTGTAAGAGTTGAAGATTACAGGATAGTTTTTTTTCTGAAACCATATTGTTTGTTAGAGAGTAGGTTGTTTGTCTCTAAGTGGAGGATAATGGATTGGTTAATAATTGATTCCATGACTTTACAGGTGACGCAGCATAAAGATATTGGTCTGTAATTTTCAACTAGGCTGGGGTCTCCCTTTTTGAAGATGGGGATGACCGTGGCTAGTGACCATAGGTTTGGCAAGGAGCTGGTCCTGAAAGATTTTTCAAAGATTATGCTTAGAGATTCAACTATGGCAGTGGATAGCTTTTTAAAGAAGTAGGCACATATTCCATCTGGTCCAATAGATAGAGATGGTTTTAGATTGTGTAGTGCTTTTTCAACATTGTCTTCTGTAAAATCGATATGTATTAGATCATTGTAGTTGTCTGTGATTCGACTAGGAAATACTGGGCATGATCCATTGCTGTTTACAAATACTGAGCCAAAGAATGTGTTAAAGAGGTTGGCTTTAATGGTGTCAAAGTTGCAGTCTTTACCATTAGGTCCTTTCAGGGGTGGGATGGACCTAGAGTCTTTTAGTTTGTTGTTTACAAAATTGTAGAAAGCACGGGTGGAATTGGTGCATAGAAGGTTTTCCTCTTGTTTAATGTGATAATTGGTGCATTCAGTCTTTATCTGGTAGCATAAATTTTTGTATCGGCTTTTGAAGTTGGCAACATGACCAGATTTGTTTTTCTACCAAAGTGATTTCCTTTTGGATTGAAGCTTCCTTATTGTTATGGGTAATCTGTTTTTTTCTGGTTTTGGGAGTTGTTATTGGTACATATAGTTTGATGACTCTTTTGACTTCAAGTAAAAATATGTTGTAATGGTCTTCAACAGTATTGCATCCAATGAATAGAAATTGCCAATCAAGAGATGAGAGATCGTTGTCTATAAGATCATAGTTGCCTTTTTTGAAGTTATAATTGGGGAACCTGTTGTTATGATGATTTTTGTGTGGACATATGTTGAGACAAAAGTCAATCATGTTGTGGTCACTGTTGGAAAAGGGTTCTTTAATTTGTATTCTGTAAATTGAATTCAAACTATTGCAGAAGATGAGATCGAGGCAGTTGTTAAGTCTAGTATTGTTGGTTACTAGTTGTTCCAGTCCCAGATTTGTTACAGCATTTTAGAAGGTTGCATGTATGGGTTCAGTTTTACATTCGTTTAGGGTCCAATTAATATGAGGTAGATTGAAGTCACCAAGAAAGATAAAAGCATGCGGTCATGATATTGCCCATGTTAATAGTGAATTTAACTTGTTCACATATTCAGTGTCATAATCAGGGGCTCTGTAACATAATAAGAATCAAAATGTGATATTTAAGGACAGTTCACAGACGATGGTATCAGAAAGAGCAAGTTCCTGGGTAACTTGGATGTTTTTTAGATGTAGGGACTTTTTATAGAAGATAGCAACAACAACACCTCTACGGATTTCACAATCTGATCGGTAAACATGACAGTCTCTTACTGTGGTAATGGAGTCAGGGAGAGATGCACTGAACCATGTTTCACAGACAAATATGATGTCTAATTTAGCCATATTTAGTAAGAGGAGAAATTCAGGTATTTTATTTACAAGGCTTCTTGCATTGAGTAGTTTGCATTTAAGGCCAGTTGTGTTTGCATTTAAGGCCAGATGCTGTGATGTGTCTATATCTACAAAAGGCAGGCAATGGTGTTCTTTGTGACACTCTATCGAAGTAAAAGTTGGACTTTGAAGATGGAAGTTAGAAAGAATATTGACACATTTGAAATCTGGTATTTCAGGGAAGTCCTGAGAATGCTCTGGACAGCTAGAAAAATAAACAAATCAATCATCAAAGAATTCAATCCTCACTCAAGGCACAAATAACCAGGCTCAAATTATCCTACTTTGGACACATTTTGAAAAAAAACTTAGCTCTCAGGAGAAAGTTCTAGTGCTGGGAAAAGTGGAAGGAACGAAAAGAAGAGGATGATGAACAGCAAGACAGATGGACTCAATTACAGTTAAAATGAATGCACCGACCTGAAGGATCAAGTTAGGAACACATCACAATGGGGAAAATCTATCCATGCCATTACTGATTGACTTAATGGCACAAAACTGATCCATTTTATGCAAATACATTTTTTTCAATGTTGATCTAGTTTGGAAGACTACATTTAATTCTCTTCGCTGGTTGTTTTTAAAGTCATAACTAACCTTGACACCAGGTATGATACAGTGGTTAAGATTGTTGAGTTGTGAGCCAGGACATCCCCTATTCAGATTCTACCATACACTTTTCAGAAAGCATTATTTGTCTTGTTCCACTCATTAATATAAACAAGACTCTGCTAATACTGTATTTCCTGAGTTTTTAGAGGGTTCAATGTTGTTTTTGCTGACATGGTATTCCCTTTGAAAATCTCCTTTGATGTTCAGTATAAATACAGAATTGGTCATCCCTGCTAGAATGTTTGCTCATGAAATCAGAGATATTTCTAGATGAGCCACATACCGGTATGTGTAGTATTTGACAGGAAGGTCAACCAGTTGATGCTGTTTCTAATCTGGAATCCTCTCATTTATTCCTGCCAGTTTTCAGCCCTAATTCTTAACGTGGAAAATAATTTAAGGAAAGCAGAATTGAAATTATAGCACCAAGCTTTTGGACAGAAGAGAAGGAAATGCACAACTGAGACATAGTTGAAGATGTTTCCAGATGAGAAAAGTCAATGAGATTGGAGAGGTTTTTTAAAAAGCTGCCATTCATGACTGTACCGTGACTCTGAGAAAGGGCTCATGAAATTTTTCCTTTGCAGAGTAATTAAGTGAACCAGGGGATCTCATTCCTCCTACATGGGTACAGTCTCCTTTCTCTTCATTTCCCTAAACACACTGAAGGATGTCAGACTTTCTAGGAAAACAGTGAATAGAAAAGGAAAGATTAATTGGCTTTACTTTGAATGTGGCTTTTCCTGAAAGCAAAACACAGGTATAAAGGAAAATGCATACTACTCATATAAGCAAGCAGACATCTTTGCATTGTAAAAGTGACTAGTATGAAATTAACTGCATCAGAAATAGGCATCTTCCCAGAAAATTAATGGATTTTACGGACCATTTTCTTCAAGTTTAGTTATAAGTAAGTATAATCTTCTAGCCCTCTTAGGTGTATAATAAAATAGCGTATAATAATAGAATAGCCTATAACAATAGAATAGCCTAGAATAATAGAATAATAGATTAGTGCAAGTCACCATGTAAGCCAAAATGTGTTGTTATTCATTTACACAGGAATCACATTGTTGAAGAGATTTAAAGTAGTGTCATTGCCAGGCTTTGAACCATACTAGGCAAACAATGTGCAATTTTAAAACCTGGAAAAGAAGATGTTAATGGTGGTGGTAGAAAACTGGAAGAACAGAGCACTGGCTGCTTCAAAATAGATGAGTAGAATTCTTCCACATACTGTGCTATCTAATAATTGCTGCATAGAGAGACACGAATAAGACACATGCACTAAAAAAGTGAATATTCACTTTAATTGCTTGTAGCTTACAGCAAAAAAGCAAATTTTTTCCTGCAGTGCTTAGGAAGATCACATCTACAAATAACCGATATATCTAAGTTATTTAAAACACTGTGATATCCTAGCTATTATATTTACTCTTATTCTCCTCTTTGCTTTGGCTCACAAACACATGTTCATAATCTCTATCCCTTACTATGGCCCTCTCTTTCTAAATTCTTCACCCAGGACTAGTGAAGCAACAGCAAATAATGCTGAGCTTCCCATGCCCACCCAAGATCCAAGTCCCTCAGAGGGTCATCAGATGTTGGACAAAAGCAAGGAGGCCAGTCCAGTGAAGCAAGATGGCAGCAGCCTAGAGACAAGTGAGCAAGCGCTTTTGGGTGACCTATCAATGGAGACAGAGAGGACTATCAGCAGGAGTGAACCTGATCTTTCATCTATCACTGCCAACATGGATAAAGTGACAGAGAGCACTACCATCATGATTGATGTGCAAGACTCCACTGTGGTACAGAGTAAGTATCCATCTCTTTTCTAGTTTGATACCAAATCTCAGCTTGTTAAAGGGAGATACAGATTGCCATGCAGCATTGTCAGCCATTCTTGGTTGAGATCAAGTGATCCCCCTTAAAAACATTCCTCTGCTCCTTTGTGTCAAGTCGGGCCAAAGTTTGTTATAGATCTGTTGGTGCTTTCATAAAGAAGTGACCGACAGTTTGACTGAAGAAACTTTCATTTATAGAGTTTTTATTGTGATGTGACTTGTGTTGGTACTATATTGTTGAAACAACCATCAGCTAATATTCTCTGAACCAGATTCATTTATTAATTCAGGGGTGTCATAAAAGGACATCTGAAATGAAATACAACCCCCTCCCAAATTCTTCTCTAGCTTGGCTCAAAATACACGAGCTACCTTCCTTTCCTTACCTGTGAAATTGCAATAATGATCTTATTAACAGTTGATGGGATAGGATGAATGCCTTCCTTTCCTTGCTCTTTTCTCTTGTCCCAACATGTAGGCTACCTTTGGAAGAGACTGCAAATCTCGGGAAAGGAAGGTTTGCTAAGTGTCTTTGTCAGCGTTGCATTTAAAGCATCTCTCAGAAAAACTACTTTTCTTATAACCTCCAAAATGTTCTAATGTAAAGAAAGAAGGAAAGAAAGAAGAGAGGGAGGAATCTGTCTGTCTGTCTGTCTGTCTGTCTGTCTGTCTGTCTGTCTGCTGTCTGCCTGCCTGCCTGCCTGCCTGTACCTTCATGCTGCCACTACAGCTCTTGATTTGATACAATACCAGGGCGAACATTTGAGAGAAAGAACGGCTATTTAGAGGCTGGCAAGAAATTTACAGGAAGAATTGTGAGAAATGGACCTCATAGACTTGAGAGTTTCTTTCTTCTTTTCACATCCTATATCACATTTTGAACTTTGGACAACTTGCCCAGGTCATCATAGTTCTTGAGAAAGTCATTTGTCCCTTGGAAGTGCTTTAAAACAGGGCTGGTTTTAAGCTGAGAATACTATATAATTATAAAGAGTTGCTTTATAGGTTAAATAGACAGCACAGCATAATAAATAAACAAATTGCTGAAGATGATGGTGAGAGCAGACTGAGTCCAGTGGCATCCATGGAGAGTTGGGCAGGGATGAGAGGATTAGAGTGCTGTATGAAAATTATGGCATTCAGCATAATGCCCCTTTTCTATGGGTGATATGATATCATCTTCCCCACCCAAAGGGTGCATGGTTTGTGTCCTGTTGCTGATTTTGTCATTCAGCCCCTAAGCTTTGCCCTCTTGCATCTCCTCTGCCCATAGTCTTTTTTAATTAGCCCCTTTTTCTTTTTCTTGATTTTTCCTGATGCATCTCCTCTACCTACTCGCTTTTTTCCCTTCTCCATTTCATGTATGGATGAATTTTCTGTTAATTTTTGGCAAAGCCTTCCATGGGTCACTAAAGAAAGTATTTCTTCTGTTAATAATGATGAGTCAAGAGTACATTTCCCCCTCTCCCTCCCTCCTTTTTTCTTTTTTTAAATAAACATTTATTTATTTTTGGTACTACGTGGAAGTAGGCAGCTATTGCAAAGAAAGACAGATGCCACTGAGAGATTATTTTGCTACTGATTTCTCTTTTTCAGGGAAGGAATACAACCAAACCCATATATATAAAGAAATGTCAGGCTAGGCCTAAAAATAACTTTTGGATAATTCCAAACTTCAATTAATTTTGATGCCTTAGATATAGGAGTTGTAAAAATAGAATAGTCATTCCAGTAAGATAATTTCATAGCATTCAATCCAACTGCTTTCTCAGTCTGACCCTTGACAAAGGCTATGAAGTACTTTTCTGTGTCTTCACAATTAAAAACTCCCTATGAAATCTGGATATTAGTTACACAAAACTATTGCAAAAATACTTTTTTCTGTTTTGTTTGGCACCCTCTTTTTCCCTCTCCCCATCCTCCTCTCTTCAGATCTTCATCTAACTAGCTACATAGCCAGGTGTTGAGAATATAAGATAGCAATTGATGGCATGCTTTTCTTGGCAGAAATTATATCTTTAAACTGCCATTCCAGAGGTGTTAGATTTGTACTGCAGCAGCTGTGGAAATAAATAGTAGACAGGGTTAGGTACATGCCATGATTTGCCTGCAGTACTAAACAAGTCTAGAATATGCTAAAGTGCACACAATTCTGAAAATCTCCATTTTTATTTTTAAAAAGCCATATTTCTAGCCCTTACACTCAAATAGATGAAGAAAGATGATTTACCAGGTGTTAACTTATCACACAGCACATAGGACAAACCAGATATTCATATTACTTTCTTGCACCTGCTCGGATAGGAATGGAGAGTTTGATGTTCTGTTCATGTCTCAATAGGATAACACATCTACAAGATTACAAGGGATTGGGGGCAGATCTTTATTTCATTGCCGTGCTCCTTTCTCTTCCATTGAATTACAAGTATAAAAATAAGTTATGTGCAACAGTGACAGTTGAAGGTTAAAATATGCAAATTACAGTTTGCAAAAATTACTTTTCTTGGCCCATAATTTGAACTGCTAGTGTGCAGGATGTAATCTTTGTAAAAACTGTATGCACATATTTTTTCTACTCAGGACTGAACTTTTCAGCTTTTCAGCATGGGTTACTTCTTTTATGTAATGAGTCCTCTATGTCTACAAGGCCACATATTCTTTTCATGTTTATTCACATATGTAGTACTGGGCACTCTATCTGCTTTTGTCATTCCTTTCCTACCTTTAGCAATCTCTCTTTCTCTCTCTCCCTCCCTCCCTCCCTCCCTCTCCCTCCCTCCCTCCCTCAATTCCTTCCCCCCTCTTTATGTGTGTGTGGTGTGTAATTCTTTTCTATTTTCCAGAGGCCCTCCTATCAAGTGCTCATTCACTGCATTCTTCTTCCTAGGCAAAGGACTAACAAGATTTGTTCATTTTACAGTTAGCAACAAGACAGATGGAGAGGCCAGTCCACTGAAGGAGGCAGAAACAAAGGAAGAGGATGAGGTGGAGGCAGACAAGAAGAATAAAAAGCGAAAAAAGGAGAAGAGCTCCGAGACAGGCAAACCAATGGTGCCCCATAGCTCCATGTTTATTTTCAGCACCACAAACCCGTGAGATATATTCCATTAGTTTTCCTTCTTTCTGGAATTGCTTAATATATTGATCTATTTCAGAGAACTGTGGGTTTTTTTAATGTGATCACATGTTCCAAACAGGAAGTTCAGTAATGCCATAGGCAAATAGATTGCCCCATTGCTACCCATTAGGGATATCTATTATATACAGCAAACTCCCGGGGGCATGACATAGGTGGTATTCAGCAGGTTCTGACCACTTCTGCAGAACCAGTAGCGGAAATTTTGAGTCATTCGGGGAACTGGCAAATACCACCTCTGACTGGACTCACCCCCATCTATTCTTTGCCTCTCGAGTCCCAGCTGATCGGCTGGGTCTTCTTTTGTTGCCCTGCACAGGAGAACGGGGCCGGAAAGCAGGTTAGTGGGGTGGGGAGGGAATGGGATTTTGCAGTAACCTTCCCCCAGGAGTGGGGAGGGAATGGAGATTTTGCAGTATCCTTCCCCTGCCACTCCCACCAAGCCACACCCACAGAACCAGTAATAAAAATTTTGAATCCCACCACTGGTGCATGAGTCATAGGCTGAAACATCTGAATCACACACTGCATAAATTGATTGTGTGCCTACTGTAAATCACTTCATAGAAACCCCTACAGGAGATCCCATAGCAAGGATTCACTAAAGGCAGAAGAAAAACATAATGGAAAATGAAAAGGATTCTTGTCAGCAACAAAGGAGACACTTCCTGCCCCTCTGTGTTGTGGCAGCTTTTTTCACTTACTTTCCAGCAACATCCTCAGGGTTATAGAATTTGGAGGATAATAGAAAGTTGGCTTTTGGGGAGGGCGGAGCTGGTGTCACAGTGGTACAACGTGCAATCTTGATGCTCCAAGATTGCCGTCGATATCTCTGCTGTTGGACGGTCCCACTGGACCTAAACCATCCTATAGAGACAGTGATTGATAAGGGCATGTCCTGCTGATCTCAGGGACACCACAAAGTCCCTGGTAGATCCAGGAGAAGCCCTTTTTGCCAGCGGCGGAGAAGCAGCCATTTAAGCTGCTGAAGCTGGGACAGCTCCGGAACGGAAGAAATCGGAAGGAAGTGTGTCAGTTTGGTGAGATGAATTTCTACTTATTATTTTTTGGAGAGAACACCCTAAAAGACTGAAAGTGAATTAAAAGTGAAGATAAAAGTGGTCAAGCGGCGAGATTAAGCTAGTTTAAATTGAAGGGGTTTTTTTCCTTTTTATTGGAACTTGGAATTTGGCAAATTTTAAACTGGACTGGGCTTTTTAAATTTTTTATTCTTTTTAATAACTTTCTTGAAAGTCTGTTTTGATTAAGACTCTTCTTTTTTATTTGAAAAAGATTTATTGTTTTTGCTCTTCTATGAAACTATAAGTAGACTGGAGTTGAAGTTGAAAGAAAGAAGATTGAAGTGACCTTGAAAATACTGGAAGTGGAAAGTTTGATTTGACTTACTAAAGAGCCTTGGATATTTAGTGGCAGTGGCTCGCTTTTTGTCAGAAGAATTGTTTGCTTTTTTTTTTTTACTTCCCCTCTAGCTGGATTTTTATGTTTGGATTTTAGCCTTTTAATCCAGGAACTAGACTATATTCTAGACTGGATTATATGAGAGAAATTGTTTCATAAGGACAAAAACAAAATGAGGATTCCATCTATTTCACACTTTTAGATAGAGATCAAATTGCCTGTAGCTTTAGAGCAGAGGTCTCCAAACTTGTCAACTTTAAGACTTGTGGACTTCAACTCCCAGAATTCTCCAGCCAGCATAGCTGGCTCAGCCAGCAATTCTAGGAGTTGAAGTCCCCAAGTCTTAAAGTTGCCAAGTTTGGGGACCCCTGCTTTAGAGGATCCTGTTGCAGAATTTGTTGCCATAACAAAAAGTTGTCTTTGTGACACCATTTTTTATCACCCTATTTCCATTCTTGTTCAAACAGACCAGCTACAGTTGACCAAAGGCTCTGTGTAGTTGATATAGATTTCATTGTTTATTATTATTGTTGTTGTTGTTGTTGTAATTGTTATTATTATTGAAGTAATAATGTAGAATTAAAAGATTTATAGTACTTATTCATTTCATTCTGTGTTGAAAGATTTGTTTATATATTTTTTTAAATTTAGCCATCATCTAGAGAGGTAGAAGAAGTTGTCCACTTCTGGATTATAGGATTGCTAGAAAACTAGAGAGATAGTATAACTGCTATATAAATGCCTCCATTTTAAATTATCAGAAATTCTGTTTAATGCTGTGGCCATTGCATGGATTTGTGGTTTCTTTGACAGAATCCGAAGAGCTTGCCACTACGTTGTCAATCTGCGCTACTTTGAGATGTGTATCCTTCTTGTGATTGCAGCAAGCAGCATCGCCTTGGCAGCAGAGGATCCTGTCCTGACCAACTCAGACAGAAATAAAGTAATTACTCAGTAATTACTTGACAATTCTGTTTTGCTCTGAGGTCTTAGTGTACCTGGATTCATGTTCTGCATCTACTTATAATTCACTGCAAAGCTAAACACCGGCTCAGAAAATATACATGTTTCATCTCTTGCTGGCTATTTTGGATTTTATTGACTTTATTGATTCTTTCATGTATGAATTCTCAATTGCATACCAGAGAGGGAGAGAGAGAGAAAAGAGATTTTATCCTATCTGAATTTGTTTAATTATAAGGGGTAGAAGGAATTAGGAATCCAATTTCCTAATCTGTATTTTTGAGTATTTTAGATCATGACAAATTGTAGCACAAGATTCTACTAATTGTTTAATTTTGGTTCATAATAAGGGGGGTTGAAGCTTCTTTATTCAATGGTGAAGAGAAATTTACTCCCCAGGATGTTATTCTATAGCTAAAGCTAGTCATAGTTACTTTTTCCTCAAGTAGTTACTTGTTTCCCAATAGCGAAAGTTGTCCTTTCAGTGTTCTTGCCTATGGTGGCTTAAATTGGATTTTGTTACAAAAATCAGTTTCCATGGAAATTAAGATTTGGAGCAGTCACACATACCAGCAACCAATACCTTGCTGAAAGTCATAGATGTAAAATCTGATCAATAAAATGGTAAAGCATGCATTTATTCATTTATTTAATTTATATGGCAACCCATCTCCATAAGTTACTTTGAGTGGCCATACAAACTTCATACTGAGACATTAATGGACAAGAATGTTCTTTAACAGCTGTATAAAGAATGAAATTGACAAACAATCCTTCATAGTTGTTAAACCCAGCTGGAGGATAGGAAGAACCAAGCATAGAAGTGAAAAACCTAGAAGATGGTTGGGATTAGACAAGGACTGGCTCTCTGGTTACCCATGCTATTAAGTAATGATCTACTAACCATAATTAATATCTGAAAGTTTTACCCAACACACCTATCATCTTACAAGAAGCAGGATGCTGGCAGCCTGTGTGCTGATACTCCACTCCAGGGGTGTTTTAAACTCAGGACCCATGGGCTGAATCCAACCTGTGGGGTGCTTAGATCAAACCCCCCTGGAAACAGTGAAGGACCAGCCCATGGTGTGTCTGCCAACAAAAATGTAGCTCGGGAGGAGCTGTGCATGGTCTTCCTGAGCTCCATTTTCGCTGGCACAGCACTCAGGCCACCACCACAGGTGTCTCTGACATGAGTGATGTTGAGGTAGGCATGCCAACCCCTCCCCACTGCCCCTGAGGTCAAACACAACCCTGATAATCTGCTCCACTCCTTTGGGTAGATGTGCATAAAATGACCCCCACTTTGTAATGAATCAGGAGAAAACAAGAGCTTAGTAATGAAGAAATTCACTCAAACTATTCAGAAGAACACATTAAGAATTTATGGAAAGGAAGAGAACTGAAAAAGCAAGAATAGCAAATAGAATTTAAAATGGCAGAGGAGGGAAGTGTGGTTATTTATACTTTCTATGCTGCAGGAGTTTAGAACATCTGACTTGCCTCATTTTACACATTGAATTGCTGAGGCCATTAATGCTTGCTCTTAGTTTCCAATCTCCAGTTTGTTGAATGGATTTCTCTAGTCCCAAAGGCAATAATTAGTTAACCAGTGTGAGTGGCAAATTAACTTGGAAGAGGTATGTCACTGTTATTGCCAGTTGTTTTATGTAGAAATTGGGGAGGCACAGCACTACTGATTTCTAAAATAGTGGCTTTTAGTTTTTCTGTACCTAGACACAGGGAGGACCAGACTTTTTAAAACAGCTGCATTTCTCAGTTTGATGAAAAGTGGGCCTCAAAGGATATGCACATTGCTTGTGTAGGCTACATTTTCAGCAGTTCCAGCTAATGCCTGTGTGAGAGCTCCGCAGTAATAACTGCAGGATAGTGCCAGAGGGTGTGCCAGGACGTAGGTGGAAACATGCCTCTGAATCCCAAACGTTGGAATATGAGCAGGAGGGTGCAATGGCATTCAGATCCTGCCTGTATGCTTCCTGCAAGCATCTGGCTGCTCCTTGCAAAAAGAGAACACTGGGCCATGTGGTCTTTTAGTCTGATTTATAAATAACATCATTTTGCTGCTATGGCAAAATGCCAGCGGCAGACAGAAAACAGATCAGAGCAGACATAACAGAAAGTACACAAAGCTTAAGGTACAGCCAGATTGTAGAAATTGTTGTCCCAATAAAGGAGAATATTTGTAGCTCAGGGTTGAAATGCAGGGTTCTTGGTGCTTCTTGTTTCTCTTCTTGTTTCAGTCTTGAACCAAGAATTTCAGGTAGCCTTAGCCTGCATTCTGTGGCAGAGAAGGGACATGGAGGAGATAATTCTAAATGAATTGCGTTCTGGACATTATTCATTTCAAAAGTCATAACGTAATGTATGTTAAAATATGTTTTATTAATGAGAATCATTCCTTTCAAACAAAACAGTTAAAAGTGCTAAACCCGTTTGCTAGGTCAGGTTAAAGACATTAGTTTTAGTACTCTGTTACATTTAAGAAGGAGGGTTTTCACTGATCTGGCTTGTAATTTTATAGCTAAGTTCTTAAAAATTAACATTTCTTGCCATTGTTTAAACTTCAGAATAAGACTGTTTTATACTTATTTATTTAATTTATATGCCTCCAATTTTATTCTGCAATGTGATAATTCTTTCTTATTCCACACTGTTCCATTGTTTTCATCTTTGCAGGTCCTGAGGTATTTCGACTATGTTTTCACTGGAGTCTTCACCTTTGAGATGGTTATTAAGGTAAGTGAGAAGGGAAGTGTTTTCCTGAGTCAATTGGAAAACAGTGGACAGTTTCATATTCATAGATAGAGCTTTATCATCTCTTTTCAAAAAAGTAGATCTTCCAAATGAATTCTCTAGAATGGCTAGATTAATTAAGATCCAACATTTCTGAGAGCAATTTCTCCTTTGACAATTTTCTTCCTTCAGTGCCTTGTAGTTAAAGTCATGCTTGAGTTTTCCTTAGACTGCCGCTTGCTTGGACACTGAGAGGTTTTCTCAGGATTGTTACTAAATACATTATTAAATATTTTTAAAACTTCAATAAATGAAGGAACTCTGATCTTTTAGGAAGTTAGTTGGGTTGGCTCTTAAGACCTATTACAACTTTTTCAACCAAATACTGTAGGAATTCTGGGAGTTGCAATCCATTACATCTGGAAGACACCAATTTAGAGAAGTTGCTCTAGAAATTTCTCTTTCCTGCTGGGAAATGTTGTGATCGCAATCAAATAATGATTCTCTCCCTCATCTGTTTCAGTTCTTGGTATGTCAGAGAATTATGTACGAAACCCACACTAAGGTATTTCAGAGTGCTGCAAACAACAACAACAACAATATTAATGATAATAAAATAACAGTGAAAAGTTTTGTATTAAAAAGGTAGAATTATCCTTGGATAATTCTACTTTTTTAATACAAAACTTTTCACTGTTATTTTACCAAGCTATTTTTTTCAGCAGTTAACTGAGTCCACCAACATCATTCAATATGGGAGTAGCAGTAGCTGAGATATTAGTGCAATCTCAGTTTATAATGACAACAACGGTAACTTCCTCTTTGTGGGTGGCGAGTGTTGGCCTCTAAAGGAACAGAATATAAAACAGTTTCTTAAGCAAAAAAAGAAAATTGGACTTTTTTTAGCAGAACTTTTTGCACGTCCCTATCACTTCTCAAATGTCACTCCTACTGAACAGCGTTTCTAAAATAAGACTCAGCATTAGGAAGCAAAATTGTCCTTCTGATTTTTTTTTCCAAATAAATTCTAATAGAACTGAAAGGCACTGAGTCTTTTTTGTTCTATAATGATTAGTTAAGAAACTTTTGTATACTGTTAATTTGTGTTATTTAAGTTACCTTTTTCCCTTTTCCTCCAGGAGTTCAAGGCAGTGTAACCAGCACTTTCTCCCCTAGTTTTTTGTCAAAAAAATCCAGTGAGGTCAGCTGAGCATAAAGAATAGAATAGAGTAGAGTAGAGTAGAGTAGAGTAGAGTAGAGTAGAATAGAATTCTTTATTGGCCAAGTGTGATTGGACATACAAGGAATTTGTCTTGGTGCAAATGCTCTCGGTGTACATAAAAGAAAAGATACATTCATCAAGAGTCAAGAAGCATAAGGTACAACACTTAATGATAGTCGTAGGGTACAATCAAATCATACTAGGAAACAGTCAATAAAAAAACCATAAGGATACAAGCAACAAGGTTACAGTCATACAGTCATAAGTGGGAGGAGATAGGTGAAAGGAAGGATGGGAGGATTAATAGTAATAGTAATAGTAGTGCAGACTTTGTAAATAGTTGGACAGTGTTGAGGGAATTATTTGTTTAGCAGAGTGATGGTGTTCAGGAAAAACTGTTCTTGTGTCTAGTTATTCTGATAACTCTATAGCATCATTTTGAGGATAGAAGTTGAAACAATTTATGTCCAGGATGTGAGGGGTCTGTAGATATTTTCACATCCCTCTTTTTGACTCGTACAATGTACAGGTCCTCAGTGGAAGGCAGGTTGGTACTAATTGTTTTTTCTGCAGTCCTAATTACTCTCTGAAGTCTGTGTCTGTCCTGTTGGGCTGCTATACCAAACCAGACAATTATAGAGGTGCAGATAGACTCAATAATTCCTCTGTAGAACTGTAGAAAAAAGATAGTTACTGGGCTGAAAGAATCACTCTTTGAGCTTTTCAAGATTTGAACCTGATTCTTTTCAGTCCAATACCTTAACCAATTCACACAGTACTTCAAGTAATTCAAGTAATAGATTTTATATGGTGTGAAAAGCCTTCTGTGGACAGCAAAGAGGCCTCCTTTTCAGCAGCTGATGGTCGGTAGTTAGCTGAGCAGATTTCATTTCCAGTTTGATAATCATGTCTTATAAACAGTTTTAAATAGGTTTTGTATGGATTTGCCCCAGTCTGCTTTTTCGTTTTGTCGTATAACTAGAAGAAATTACTAGCTCCCACTTCTTGGGCATATATTTAGCATAAGCTGGTTAGGCAATTTCTAACACCACAACAGACCTATCCAAACTAATCTTTTTATTCCTTTTATCCTGCTGCTTGTGTCAGAATGATGTCAAAACAGGGCAGTGTTGTAACACATATAAAAAAAGAAGTGGGATTTGTTTTACAATGCCCCGATTCTGGTTTGGTCAACCTGACATGCTCTCTTCTGGTGATACTCCTGCTGGTTCAACAGTACTGTAATGTAAAACAAATTTGACAGAATTAACTTCCTAAGCAAACCTTTGATGGCATCTTTTATTTAGTAATTTTAAAATGAAATTATAAGGATCATCATTGCTACATCCATCTACCACAACCCCACCAGCAACTGAAAATACCTGTAAAGCCTTAAGTGAATTATCTTTGTCCGTATGTATTTGCATATAGGCTTACTGCAGCCTCAGTAATGGGATTTGAATGTAAAGAGCTCATAATCAGAAATTAGAGCTTAGGTTATTCTATTCTTCTATTCTTATGAGTATAAAGTATAAGAACTTGCCCTTACCTTTCTTTAGATGATTGATCAGGGATTAATACTGCAAGATGGCTCTTATTTTCGGGATCTTTGGAACATCCTGGATTTCATTGTGGTTGTTGGAGCGCTGATGGCCTTTGCCTTGGCGTAAGTACTTGCATTTTTTGGTTGGGTTCAGATCATTTTACATACATGAGAACCATGCTACTAATGCTCAAAATTTCATTGGCTGCTACTTCAAAAAAAACATCGTATCACTTAAAATAGCATGCTTGTTTCCTTGCTGGCTTAGGCATCAATCACAGATATTTTTATAATGATTAAATATGAGGAAATATATTTTATGTGATTTAAAAATTTCTAGCTGAATGGGTGGGTGGTAAGAAGGCATAACTGCAAAGTATTGCAGATATATGAAGAAAATAATAATCTTGATTGACCCAGAATTTTGCCTAACTTCTAAACTTATTTTCTCTCTTATTAAGAGGAGTAAAGCTGAACATACAATGTGAGCTTTAAAATCATACAATTTCACAATACAACACAACAGAATACACACAAATTCCATCTTTTAGGGTTATCAGATTTTTTTAAATGCTTATTATAGTTTTCTGGGTCTTCATATTTCTGGTTTGGAGTAGAGGTTTGGGAGTTCCATTTGACATTACCTATCTTTTGAGGGGATACTGGATAGTCTTAAGATGTGCACCCTTCTCACTTCTTTTTTGAGAGACTGATTCATCTCACAAGAGATAAAGAAAAGGAAAATTTAAAGAAGAGAAACCTATAAAATCACATTTTAATTTTAAAATGTTAAAATATTAATATTGTATGCAGTATTGTGTGAGGTAAGTACAAAACTACCCAGTTTGTAATACACAGCACATGACAAGTAGGTTAAACTAAAAAAAAGTTTAAAATGTTTAAAACTTCTGAAAAACCTTGCTAAGAATACTTCATGGACTTGTCTTGGCAATCTTGAAGAATCAAACACTATTGAACAGAAGGAAAGAAAAAAAAAGAACACAAGACAACATTGACTTATTAAAATGTTCCCCAGGCTGCATGTTTTACAGAGCCCAAAGAATATCTCAGGGAAAAGTAATTATCTCAAGAGATTTGAAAGAACTATCTTCATGCACAATCTGATACATTAATAAAATATTAAACTATCACTGAGCTTGTAAAAAGATGTGAAAGATATTGATTTAAGCACACAAAAACAATAAAGTACAAAATTAACACAGTTTTGGCCTATCGTAATTACTAATTTCTTAGAGATGAACTGAGGCCTGAACTAAATTGACTCTGACTCTTTTCCCTAGACCAGCCGTGGGCAAACTACGGCCCGGGGGCCGGATCCGGCCCGTTCAGCTGTTCTATCCAGCCCGCGGAGCTGAAAGAGCAGAGGGTTCTCTTGCTCTCCCAGAAGGCTACGTGAAGTAATCTAACTTTGAATTTATATTAGTTCACACAAACACTCCATCCATGCTTTTGTTCCGGCCCTCCGGTCCAGTTTAAGAACCCATTGTGGCCCTCGAGTCAAAAAGTTTGCCCACCCCTGCCCTAGACTAACCCCAGCCTTTGGGGATAAGTACAGATGTTTATCAGAATTATTCAAGAAACATGCAGCCATTTCTTTCTCTGGTTCTCTGGAGTTGTGCCTCTGATTTTAAAAGAATCAGTCAATCTAAATAACTTCCTATCTTCTTTGCTTCTGGTATTCAGGTTGACTACCAAATTCTTCAAAATATGTTTGATCTTCACGGTTTACTTTCAAGAATCCCTTGGAATTGACATTTTGTAAGACCTGGAGAATTCTATGTTATGATCCATGATCCTTCCTATAGAAGCCAGTGCTTTGGGTACCTTGAGTGAAAATCATAGAAAATAAACAACTTTAAATCCATAGATCTAAACTGGAGAGTATTGTAAAGCATATAATAAAACACTGATACTTGGTTTTCAAGAAGGGTCTTGGATGCTAAAGTTTCAAGTTACTTGAACATTTCTGCCCCTACTGCTGCTTTGAGGAATAACAGCTAGTTCCTCTGATCTGCACTATCCTTGTAAACAATGTTTGTTTTGAAGATGTATATAGCAACAAAAATATAATATATGAAATGGCTCTTGTTGACTAAGCTATAAATGAGAGAAGGAAGGTGGGTTCTGGGTGGAAAAAGTAATGGAATGCCAGGGTATCAAGGCTGTGAGGTGAGGTTATTGCTCTTTCAGATGCAAATCTTCTTCCAACAGTCTCCTTGTTCCTTTGCTCTCTGCTGATGGCCCATTTCCTGATATTTTCTGTTTTCTTTCCACCTGTCTATCGATCTGGCTTTGTGACTGTACATCTGGGCCTTTACTCACAGGAATGCTTTGGGGTAATTATTTTTCTTGTTTATCTTTGGAGGGGACCCAAGTGAGGGAAATGGGCCTTTAATGGAAGAATTTGGTTTGCTTATCTGTCTGTTACATTGCTATCAGAAAGGCTGCTTGGGTTAGCACTAGTCGAAGGTGCAATGCGACTAGCTTCTCACAAAGTTTTCCAAGACAAGTCCTATTTCCAATCTGTGCTTCCCATGAGACTAGATACAATTACAAAGCATTACATGCATACAATTTCAGCCTGCAGTATATTGACTCTGCACCAAAGACTGAGATTGTCAAGCTGTTTTAAAGAAATCCATTTCCTGCTATTTCTGGCAAAGTGTCAAAAGCAGAAGTTTCAACATCATTTCATGGAGGAGTGTGAACACAACACCATAACTGAAATGAGATAAAAACAGAATGCCACTTACATTACATCAAGGGAATAAAATGGCAGAGGCCACAGATCATTGGTTATGTATTGGTTAACGTGGTATTTTTACTTTCAAAGAAATTGAGTACTTTCTGCCTCATATGCAAAAAAACCTTTAAATACATTTAATATGCCACTTTCATCGGATGGAGCCACCTACCAGCTACTACAACACTGCTCAGACACCCAAATTGTGCCACTCTTGCATACAAAGGGACCTTATGAGGCATGGCTGAATTAGGTACTACTACTTGAGTTATTATCTGCTAAGATGCCATTGTCTGTTTATTTCATTATGGGGTTTATCTACTGTGTACTTCCTTGAGGTCAAGTCAATATACAGAACACATACTTCGAAATCTGAACTATAAACAAAATTCCCAAATTAACTAGGTAAAGGCAGCCCTATCAGCATTAGCATCCAAATATTTGGAGTATATAAAAGTAAGTCTGATGCATCCTGGATGGATGGCTTGATTTAAGAATGAACTTGGATGAACACAAAAACAAAAAGATAGTTCTTGTTTAGCAACCACTAGTGTGTATGTATATGAGTGTGTATATATGTGTATATGTGTATTTCTGTGTGTATATGTTTATATAAAAATAAGGAATAAATGTTCTGTTACAGCTAAAATGGAGGGTTTCCACTGGTCTGGCTAGTAATCTTATAGCTAAGTTCTTAAAAATTAAAATTTCTTGCCATTGTTTAAACTTTAAACTAAGACTTTGTAATCTTTATTTAATTTATGTGCTGCCTATCTCACTCTGCAAAATGATCATCCTTCCTTATCTCACTGTGTTGTAAAAGCAAATTCCTAGTCAGGGACCATAGTATGTTTCATTGATGAGGAAGAAGCAAAGAAGAGGGCCAGTTTCAAAGGCAACGAAGGACAATTTTCTCACATAAAAGCTGCTGGCACAAAGGCAACAGCAAATGCTGCTGAGTAGCAACTGAGGGGAACTTACAGAGTTAAGATAGTTGAGCAGGCAGTAGTTCCTCTTTCAGCTACTTCAGCACTGTGTCAGGGATCAGTGCCAGGTTTGGTTGCTTTAAAGAACAAGGATCTCCACTTCTAACTATTTCAAATGCAGTCTTTGATGGATATAATATTAAGCTTCAACAATATAGCAGTCATGATTCATTAAAGCTGCAATCTTATAATAGATGTAGAACTCCGCTTTCTAGTGACAGTCTCCGAGGCTGATTTTTCTGATGTTGGGAACTTCAGCATCAGGAAAAAGCAGAAGAGAGAGTTTCAAAGGTCCAGGGTCTAGTCAGATGAAAGAAACTCCCAGCTCTGAGGGAAATTTAAACCAATGATTGTGATGTCAGAAAGACTTATTTTAAAAAGTGGGAAGGGTAGAGAGATAGATGTTTCTCCACGTTCATTTCTCCCCTGCCAATCTGTTGTTGAGAGTCTTTTGATCATTTTGGTGCCTCTGATACCAAACCACTCTGAGAGATGGTTTAGGATTGCCACTTGTGACTTTACTGAGTAACTGTATGGTTTTCAATTTAAAACCAAGGCAGGGTATCTGATCCACTGACACTATCCTTAGTGAATATGAACTCTATGAAAGCTGGAGGAGAGATCATAATTTGCTTTTCTGCCCAAACATCTAAGTTTGATTGTAAGATTGTGACTCATCTCCCAAGATCATTAAAAGCTGTTGTTGTGTGAAGTCATGACATATTGCCATAAATGATTGAATGAACGTGTGAGAAATAATTTTTAGGTTACATAATGCTGAAAAACACTGAGATGTGTGTATGTGTAAGAGAGAAATAAGCTAGATAATAATGCAGATTAACCATCAATATTTCAAATGTTCTTTCATTAGAAATTCATAGTCATTCTCATTTATATTTGGAAGACATACAAGCTGTCTAGAAAGTATGTTGGCTTGGTATACTCCATGAAAAAAGATTATTTTCATTTTCAAAGAGAGTAATGAAAAGGTATAGTTTGTGTAAAGTGTTCCTGTATAGGTGCAGTGCACGTTACTACAACTTTATAGACCTATTCCAAACTGGGGAAGACCATAGTTGGTGTTTGCTTATCAATGAGGCAAGTAAATAGATAGGAAAAGAGAATAAAATTAATTGTGAAGATAATATGGATCTGAAAGAAAGGATGCTTTTAATGCCATGTTAGTTTCCATCCCACCTCACCTTTGGCTCTCTCCCTATTATTTTGAGAGGAGAAGGATAGGTGAAGTTTATATAACAGGAATATTTTTCTTCTTAAATGCTTCTATGTAAGGATCTTCATCTCATAAAGCAACTTAAGATTCTATGCAACAACCGACTTCCGGTTGAGCCTTCTCGAGAACGGGCGGCGGTTTGCGATCGTCCGCGACCGCAGCCTGGCTCTTGCGTCGGAGAGCCCCGATCCTGCAAGGTTCGGGGCTGAAGCTGCCTCGTAGGGGCGGCAGAGAAAGAGAAATCTGCCAGCCAGAGTGAGGGGAGCCGCATCTCTCCCCTTTTGGGTCTGGTCTTTTCCCTCCGAAGACGTCAAGAAGTGGTGGTCAAAAATGGCCACCTCAAAGAGAAGGTCTCAACGGGATTAAGATTGGTGCAGGAGGAAAGAGAGAAGTCAACAGCAGAGGAACCGGGAGTATCGGATGGTAAGATCAAGGCACCCTGGGATTAAGATAAAGATGAGGTTTTTTTAAAAAGAAACAGAAGCAGCGCAGTCTCAAGTGAAGGAAAAAATAAGTAAAATATTTTGACAGCTATAAGGGCTTCGAACCGGAAAGGAAGAAGCCAGCGTAAGAATTTAAGTTTGGGGCTCAGAAAACTTTGAATATCAAAATAAAAGGAAAGGGTTAAGACTCTGTGCAGAAAGTGCCACTTTGTGGAGAAAAATTGGAAGCTAAAGAAGAAAGAAATTATCTTGTTCCTTTGTGGATTGGAGTTGTTACATTTTAAAGAGACGCTGAAACAAAAAAGCAAGACTCATAGAAAGTGAAAGCTTGAATACACAAAGACGGACTACCAGATTAGTTGGTGACATTGATATAGATTCTGGACTTGGGTTAGGATCTTAGAAAATTTAAAGAAGAAGAAATAAGGAAAACAAAAATTCTGGTGGCCATCCAAAGAATCAAAAATGGAGTTTAAAAGTATGAAAGAACTGCTACAGGAAGTGACTGAACTAATTTGGCTCGTTGCAGAAAACATGGGCATTGAAATGGTGAATAAAGAACAAGAAGAAGGAACCTTGGAAAGGGAGGAGCCAGCACAAGAGAAAGCCATCTTAAAAAGACAATACAAAGATTAATACAAATAAAAGGGAAAGGAAGGGTGACTAAAAAAACGGAACCTAAGAAAGTATCTAAAAGGGAACATTTATGAAATTAAGCATGTTAGAAAGGTTCAGAAAGAAAGGGAACAGAAAGGTAAAGAGAGAGAGAGGGATTCAAACTGGACAGAGAAGGGGAGAGAGGATAAAAGGGAGGAGAAGGAGCCAGCACAAGCGAAAGCCATTTTAAGAAGACAACTAACACAAAGATTAATACAAATAAAAGGAAAGGAGGATGGAAAAATGAAACTTAAGAAGGTAATTAAAAGGGGAACATTCATGAAATTAGGCATGTTAGAAAGGTCCAGAAGGATAGGATCAGAAAGGTAAAGAGAGAGAGGGATTTAAACTGGATAGAGAAGGGGATAGCGGGATAAAAGGAGGAGAAGGAACAAGAAACAAGAACAGAAGATAGAGAAACATGGGAATTACATAATGAAGAAAGAAACTTGTTTGCATAGAGATAATGGCTAATGCATTAAGAAGGGGGGTTCTGCATGAAGAAGTGGTAATAAGAATATATTGCAATTATAAAAGTGTAAAACAATAGGGGTTACTGACAATTTTTACTGGTAAAAGGTCACACTTTTAATTTTTATTTACAAAAGAAAGGTAAATGTTGATTAGATAAATTGAATTAATTGAAATGATTTTAGAAAATGTTTAAAATGAGATTTGTCAATAACCAAGATTAGTTATTTTATTATTATTTTGGAACCATAAATAAACCTTAGGGGGGATATGTGTTGCAGAACCCGATTGATTAGAGATATATTGTAAGGTAGCTTTTCTTTTTTCATTTTTCTTTTTCTTTCTTCTCTATCTTTCGCTTTAAAGGGAATGATTATGATTATGCTACTATATTAACCACTGAGGTGTCACTTTCAAAGTAGTAAAAGGGGGCAAGTCTAGGTTTTTTTTCTTCTCATTCTTTTTAGTGTTAAAACCTGTACGGATTTAGAATCATGGAGAGAATATGTGATGAAAGGGCAAATCTGACGGATAAAAGAATTCTGTAAATGATAAAAGAGTATTAACAATGTGAAGATAATTAAAGGATAGATATGGATGAACTTTATCTTTAATATGATGGGCAAACATATTGTTATTTGATATAGATCTACTGTCATATTTGCATGTAAAAGCAATGACCCGGGAACATGCTGTCTACTGAAAAGAGCTGTTTTAAAAATTGTTAAAAATTGAATAAAATTTGTTATAAAAAAAAAGATTCTATGCAACTGAAACTCACAAACACTAAATCTTCTTAAGTAATCTCTATAGCAGGAGTGTCAAACTCGCGTCGTGACATGATGTATTGGACTTTTTTCCCCTTTGCTAAACTGGGCATGAGCGTGGCCAGCACGTGGTGCATCCGGCCCATGGCCCCACGAGTTTGACAGCCTCACTCTATAGAGATAAGTTGGCAATTGTCTTCAGAGCTTTTCTGCAGATAAAAACAAGCCCTGTGGTTGATTTTGAACCTTCTCCCACAGAAAAATGAACAAGCAGGACAGTGTCAAAGAGAAGCAAGGGATGCAGCAAGCATTAGATTTGTCACACAGCCTCTGGAACAAATAAGGGGGAAAAGTTGCTGTGCTATGCTGTGTTAGGAAAAAAATTATATGGCAGAAAGCAACTGCAAAAGCAATTGCTCTGAGGTTCATGCAAGGGGGTCAATGTCCCAACTCTGCTTCTCTCTGTCACTATCAACTTGTGACAAAGTTGATACTGTGTCTTCTTTCGAAATCCAATTGTATCTGTTGCTTTTTCTGCCAATAAATTAACCAGACTGCAATGCTGGCTCATCAAAGACAGTAAAAACAAAGGAGAATCTTTGTAGCTCAGAGCTGAAATGAGAGGTCCTTGGTGCTCTCTGAGACTAGTTTTGATAATGAAACATCTGCAAGAAAGCAACCAATCTCAGAGAGCACTAAGGACTCACAATAACAACATGGATCATATACAACAATATTTTTGTATTAAAAAAAAATATCTGTAGCTCTTTCCCAATGTGTGTTCATTTTTAATAAAAGAAAAGATTTTGGGGGGGTTGTATATCCTTGAAGTTGCATTTTATTGTCCAGACAGGTTCCAACCAACATTAATATTGTTATAGCAACACAACTGGCAGTGAATTATACTTTTAAAAATGCAGGTTCATTAAAATGTTGCTTTCACCTAGTAAAATTGCCCCATAAATTATTGAAAGGTAGTCTTACCCACTGTTCCTGCAAGGTAGCTACTGATTTAAAATGGAATCCAAATTATGGCAATACCTCCAGGGCACTTGTTTGTCATCCAAAACTCTGCTGCTGGATAAAAAAAATAAGATGCCTTCTAGATCTGGAGCATGTTTAACATGCTATTGAGTGGCCTTCATATTTTCTATAGAAATGTACAAATTCTATGTGAAAAACTAAAACAAATCATAGAAAGTTGCAGAAGAACGTGATTGAGCAATAGTGGCAACTGATATCTAGGACTGATAGGTACAAAGTAATGCACCATGAGAAATAGATTTACTTATCTAATTATGGATTACATGGTGTTAGGTCTGAAACTACCATACCTGTTATCACTCTGCAATGTGATCACTGTAAGGTCAAAAAGTATTGGAACAGGAGATCACCGGGTTTCATCTCAAAATGTTTTCAATGGTTTGGTGTGTTGAACACAAGGTCAATATACAGAATAGGAATGTAGATTCATTTTGTAATGAATCAGATTATAGGCTGTTTTTCTACTGATTAATGCAGTATGTCCTCAATTTAAGACAAAAGTGGGACTAGAAAGTAGAGTCCACTACATGACCAGACCCATGAGGGGGCAGTTTTGCAGTAGTCATTAAATGAATTACCATGGCCATTAAGCAAATGGTGCAGTCTTTAAGTGGACAGCGTGGTCATAAAATGAACCCATTCTTTTGAATGAGGGTTTTTGCACCAGAAACCAGCAAAAAAAGAGTCACAAATTGCAGTCCTGTGACTGGGACACTGCAATATTGCAGTGCACCAATCATAAGACTAGTTGGCTGCAAAGTGCCTAAAATGCAGTCACATGACAGGGGTGAGGGTGCACATTTGATGATGGCCAGAAGGGCTTTATGGGCCATAAATCACCTATTCTTAAACCATCTGTAATTCTAAACCATCTGTAATTCTGTAAAAACCCCAGTTGCTGGTAGTGATCTGAGAGGCCTAAGCAATGATTGTTTCTTTGAGAAATAAGACACATATACACAGTCCGTTGCCTTCAGCATCAACTTATACAATGATACAGTCTGACATTTGCTAGAACCCTTAAGGGCCCAAGGCTGTATTAGCACTATCTATTTGAAATAGACATAGAAAGGACAGCATGAGAGATCTTTGAGAAGCTTAAGAAAAAATGCTGTTGAAAGAGATATATTATAAAATATACCAGGTCTTTTTTTAAAAAACCATTTTCTAGAATTTGTTGGTGATTGTTTTGTTTTAATTTTCTATAATTTTCCCCTCTGTAAATGTGGACGGGAAAATAATGTGTCAGATAAAATAATAGCTAGATATTAGCATCAACTTTAATTTAGAATTTAATTGCCAGCAGAGCAAACAAAGCTTGCATCTGTCTTTCACTCTCCCTCTCTCTTTGTCTCTCCTAAAAGTATTAATTTGGTTTATTGTTAATTTGTGAATAAAGAACATTGTGAATCAAATCTATACAAAATTTTAGAGGGAAGTGGTTAGTTCTATTTAGTGTAAGAACTTATGCATCATGAACTTGCAGATGATAAGGGAATTTCAATAGTTTCAATAGAGTTTCCACTATTAACCTTTTCATGGAATAATTCCTGATACGTTTTATGGAATCCTTGCTTTTTCTAGAATGGATTTTGACTGTAAAGCAGGTGCTTATGGGTCAGTGGTGGGATTAAAAACATTTTTTACTACCGGTTCTGTGGGCGTGGCTTGGTGGGCATGGCATGGCTTGGTGGGCGTGGCAGGGGAAGGATACTGTAAAATCCCATTCCCTCCCCACTCCAGGGGAAACTCCCCATTCCTTCCCCGCTCCTGGAAAGGTTACTGCAAAATCCCATTCCTCCCCACCCCACTAACCTGCTTTCCAGCTTTGTTCTCCTGTGCAAGGCAACAAAAGAAGACCCAGCCAATCAGCTGGGACTTGGGAGGCAGAGAATAGATGGGGGCGGGGCCAATCAGAGGTGGTTCTCCAAACTACTCAAAATTTCCGCTACCGGTTCTCCAGAAATGGTCAGAACCTGCTGAAAGCCACCTCTGCTATGGGTGATGCCATAGGCCTCACCACCAAAGAACCTTCCTAATTTATATTAGGAAGCAGTATAGTGGAGTTGGAGGAGATTAGGTTTTTCTCAAAATTGAGTTTCTTAAAATCATCTTGTAGGGTCTAATTTTAACTCTAGATATCCTAAAAGATGAATGTAAGGGATAATACACAAGTAGAAGATTCCTATCCCTACTTTTTCCTTGAAGGTAAAGAGATACCTCCAGAACACTTCTTGATGCTACTATTCCTACTGAATTCTGTAGATAAGTATAGGAATTATTTCCATGCACTTCCTGAAGTTCATCTTTTAGGCTGCAGTCAATTTTTCAGTTCTTCCTGGATGCTGATTAATGACTAATGAAGATCTTTTTCTTAATAATTTGACTGAGGATAGCCTAGTTATGACAACCTTGTCTTTGCAATGTATATACAATCCTTTCAATTCAGTTATGACATCATATACCTCTGCTTATCAATACACTATATACATTCACATATTTATTTGTGTATGAATGGTATGTTGTTACAGCTTATTACAATAGTAGAACCATCCTAGGAAAAGAACTATTTTACTGCCACATTTGGATGAAAACAGAGAGCAAGATGATTGCTGGGATTCACCAGGTACATGAATGTATGATTCATAGTGGCATGGTGCCTTACAACAGATGGTTCAACTCAGCAAGAGTGTGAAATCACCTGTTTTAACCTTGTTAGCACACTCTTTCTCACAATAATAGGATTTGAAATCATCCATCAATTCAAATGAAAAGGGAATTCTCCTGGGCTTGCACTCTCTTTCTCTGTCACATACAGACACAAACACACTTTTTAATGTTCAGATTTTTTTAAAAAAATCTACTCAATAGTTCAAATTCATCAGGTTTCAAAAAGCCAATAAGGCCCATGCTTTTCACCATCTATACAAAAAAGTAATGTTTACTATGGCAAAAATACAGTTAGTTTTTCCTTAAGAAGTTCCTTTTTTGTTTTTATCCTTTTGTCTTAATGTTTTGGGTGGCTTGTTTATCCTCCCAAATGTACAGGTCCAACAAAGGTCGTGACATTAAAACAATCAAGTCCCTTCGTGTTCTACGTGTCTTGAGACCTTTGAAGACCATCAAGCGGTTGCCCAAACTCAAGGTATTTGCATGTGAAATTCAGGCAGTGACTGCTATTTTTAAAAAGTAACTTTTAAAGAGTGTCAAATGTGAAGAATGAGTGCCAATCTTTGCAATGACAAGTTGCCCTCTAGGGTGAGGGAAGGGTGTACTGGCCAGAGCTCCATAGTGAAGTAGATGGCAATAGCACTTAGCCTTATATACTACCTCATAGTGCTTTATAGCTCTCTCTGGGCAGTTTAAAATTGCCTCCAACAATCTAGGTCCTCATTTTACTGAAGGCTGAGTCAACCTTGAACCCCGTCAGGATTGAACTCCAGACGGTGGTCAGAGTTAGCCTGCAATTCTGTATTCTAACCACTTCACCACCAAGACTTCTTATCTTAAGTGGATAAGAAGAAGCTAGCTTTCCCTCTAGTCACAGGGGTGTCAAACTCATGGCCCGCAGGCTGATTGCATCACATGCTGGCCATGCCCACTCCCAGTTTAGTGAAGGGGGGAAAGTCAAAATACATCACATGATGACAATGTGACGTTGCGAGTTTGACAGCACAATCTTCACAGCACAATCTATCCTGCAAGCTATTGTTTGGGTGCCTTTTGAAAACTACTGTAGTTTAATTCTTCAGTCCTTCATTCAAATGCAGGTAGATAAAGTTGCATGAGCCAATCTTCCATTTCCCTAAATCTCAGCCCCTTTCCACAGCATCTGTGTATACCCTCCACCCAGGACCTGTAACTCAAACTATAACTCCCTAAACAGTTGGGTCTGTTTCAATTATTTATAATGTGGAAGGTAAGGGAAGCTTATTTTCCTACAACCCCTTCTAATTATCTAGCCAAGTTCAGTTCAGTTTCACACATTGATGGCACAGTCATGTGAGAGGAAAGCTGTGGAGAGATAATTTAAAATCAAATGGAAACTGGATCCAATAGAAGAGAATATATATAGTGGAGGGTTGAACTGTGGAGTAATTGGTGTTGTCTGAGCTTGGTTGTATACCTACAGACATTTCATTGCCTGACTAAATAACATCATCAGAGCTGAGCATTGATAATGTTACCTAATCAGGTAACAAAACACCTTCAAGCAAGCAACCAAGCTTGAGAAAGAGAACCAAAGACTCCATGAAGGCTGGTCCCCCATTCCCACCCCCAGATTTATGAATGGCATAGAAAATTGCCCCACAGGAGCAGATAGAGGTAAATCCTAGAGAGGCAGGAAATACATCACAGAACAATGGAGATGAATGCTAGAGAGAGATAGTGCTGCCTACACAGCAGACATAATCCCTTTAAAAGTGTTTTGCAATGTCATTTGCGTTAATATGAAAAGGGAAAGATGTTATAGGGGTTATGTCTGCTGTGTAGGCAGCACTATCCCTCTCTAGTGTTCATCTCCATTGTTCCATAATGTATTCACACAGGACTTTGTCTTAGTCCTGAAAGTATTACTTATTGCAGGCTCCTTCCTCCAGTTAAAGAAGCGGTGGAAAACTCTAGGACGACATTCCTGTCTTTGTGCTACCTGGTCCTTGCCTGTCTTTTCCTTTCCTGCAGATCTGCACAGTGATTTCTGAGGGACTGATCCAGAGAGCAAGAATAGGCCCGCATGTCCACATGAAACTCCAACCCTATAGTTGTTGCAGCTGATATGCATTAAACAGTACATGGGGAAGTAATCACGATTACACAAGATGCTATATAGCATGACAGGCCCCATTATCCTCATTT
Source organism: Naja naja (assembly GCA_009733165.1). Taxonomy (NCBI): domain Eukaryota; kingdom Metazoa; phylum Chordata; class Lepidosauria; order Squamata; family Elapidae; genus Naja; species Naja naja. Next base: position 110,043,932 of record CM019150.1, on the reverse strand, counting down.
GTTTGGTATCCACTTATAAATTGTTTCATAAACAAATGAATAGATGCTTTTTGTACAGTAAAGATTTGACTAATGCCTTAACTAATGGTAGCTTTGAGGCTCTTTATGACATCTTTGATAAGAGTATTTTTGCTTAGTTAAGATGAGTCACACTTCATGGTTTATCATTCTCCCTCAGGCAGTCTTCGACTGTGTTGTAACTTCTCTGAAAAATGTCTTCAACATACTCATTGTCTACAAGCTCTTCATGTTCATCTTTGCCGTTATCGCAGTCCAGCTTTTCAAGGGCAAATTCTTCTACTGTACAGACAGTTCAAAAGATACAGAGAAAGACTGTATGTAAGTACAGCACACAGCATTCAGTCATAGAAACTTAGAGGTACTTCTAAATTCATGTTCGTTTTTTAATCATTTTCTTCTAATTTTCTATTTTATATGATTTTGCATGTTTAAGGAACTTTCTGATTATGTAGAAACCAGTATTTTGTTTTTAGGTGACCAACTGATAGATGCTTAATTATACACTGAATTATAATAGAAAATTCTATGATAAAACTTTAGAGAGAAGCATGAGCTTAAGTCCCTGTTTTTAATTACTCTAACAAACTTCTTAATGTTCTTGACCCCTTGGTTTGTATTTGTATTTAACATTTTGGTTTCTATTTGTGTTTAACATTTTCTGATGATCATTTAGAAAAAGAAAAAGGTAAGTTCAGGGGCATAAAAATACAACAGTAGGTAGGTTAATATCTGTTACTTCTTATTCTAAATTCTGCCTTGCTTCTCCCATCCAGTCAATCTAATTTCTGGCATAAGAGCCAGACTGATGGAAAAGTAATAGCAGAAGGAAAGATATGGGATGACTGGATTCCTATGATCAATGCTTCTCTTCTATCCTGGGAATTGTATTTTGTGTCCCTGGACCTACGTTTTAAGCCTTTTTCCTGCCCTCTTTATTGTGACAGTATAACAGAAGCCTTTTATTCTCTGCCACTTTTATATTGTAGTGGAAACTATATAGACCACGAGAAAAACACGATGGAAGTAAAATGTCGACAATGGAAGCGCCATGAATTCCACTATGACAATATCATTTGGGCTTTGCTTACACTCTTCACTGTTTCCACTGGAGAAGGATGGCCTCAGTGAGTATTTTCCTTCTTTGCCTATAACTGGACTTTTCTAGCTTTTTCAAGATACAGAACCTGTTAGTGAAAAAAAAACCCAACCAAGGTCTCCTGATCACAAAATGGTAGCCATATTACTTTTTTTCACAAAAGAACAAGCTTTTCCACTGAACTTTAGAAAAAAATATTATGGACATTCCTGATGTGTTTCATCCCTCACCTCTTTGACTTTGGTCTCTTATAGAACCCCATCAGATGTCACAAAACACATTGTCACACGGAACATTGACACACATATTGAAAAACTGCTGTACTATGATATTAGAAATGGATTGTTGTAGTTCACCCTTAAATTATGAGAATAATCAGAATAATTAGTGTACTTCCTTTTTAATAATAAAAAGTGCATTTCCTTTTCTGAGGCGAATGCATTTTTATTATGGTACAAAGGCAGATTTCTGAGTCGTGATGGCTTTTTTGCAAAGGCAAAATTCCCCTCTTGTTTGAAGAATAATTCACATAGAAAAAGAAGAACTTCTTGAGACATGTGCTGTAGGAAAGAGTTCTTCTAAAGCAGGGGTGTCAAACTTGTGGCCCGTGGGCCAGATGCGTCATGTGTTGACCCCACTCCTGCCCGGTTTAGCGAAGGGGGGGGGAAAGTCCCGATACATCACATGATGACACTGTGATGCCATGAGTTTGACATCCCTGTTCTAAAGCAAATTTAAAGCCAATGTATACATTCAGAATAATCATAGATTACTATCCTTGAACTCTTCTATGGAAGGAAGTCTTGGGGGAGTTTCCAGCTGACTTTAATTAAATTGGCTTATCAGAAGCTAAACAGCCTTCAGTCAATTTACTTGTCATTTTTTTTGTATAAATATACTATATCAAAAGAGTTTGTACACTCTTTGAGTGAAACTAATTTGATAAAAGCAACAAGGGATCATTAGCATATGATTTTCACTTATGTTTTCTCTTTCTCACTGTGTCCCCAGAGTTCTACAACATTCAGTAGATGTGACTGAGGAAGATCGTGGCCCCAGCCGTAGCAACCGCATGGAGATGTCTATTTTTTATGTGGTGTACTTTGTAGTTTTTCCTTTCTTTTTTGTTAACATCTTTGTGGCTCTTATCATCATCACTTTCCAGGAGCAAGGAGACAAAATGATGGAAGAGTGTAGTCTTGAGAAGAATGAGGTAGTAAAAACTATCTAGAGCTTAATTTAATTCTGTGCATGACTGGGTCTGCTTAGAGATAGATTTAACTCTGGGTGTTAGCTAGGAGAGTGATTTTCCACCCTCATATTAACCTCTCCATTGACTTATTTAAGCATGTTGCGGGCAAATGGATAAAATATTTCTTTTTTATGAGAATCTTGATACTCAGAATCCTAAAAATCAATAGGCTTTTATTGCCCTGGAATTAAAGAAAAAAATGTTGAAGGAGGAGTTGAAAGCAGAATGAAAGTTATCTTATTTTCCATAATAAATAAAACAAATGAAGTTTTTCAGAAATAACTATAAACTATTCCTTTTCTTGTGTTCCTTGTTTGTTTAGATTATAACCCATGAAAAAATGTTGTTCTACTTTTTTGTACCATATAGTTGCACATTATTGGCATTGATAATTATAATAATATGCTTGACATATTCTTGATTTCCTTTTTTCACCTTCCAGAGAGCCTGCATTGACTTTGCTATCAGTGCAAAACCCCTCACCCGCTACATGCCTCAAAACCGACACACCTTTCAGTACCGAGTTTGGCACTTTGTGGTCTCTCCATCATTTGAATACACCATTATGGCTATGATAGCTCTTAACACTGTGGTTCTAATGATGAAGGTGAGATGAACAGATGCAATATTTGAGAGAGTCTGACATTGCAGTTGCAAGTCAACATCATTTTTTTAAAAATACAATTATCACAAGGTTGCTAGCTAATCATAAACAGATCATGAAGCTGCCTTTGAATGAATACTGCCTGTATTGTGTAAAATGATGGAAGTATTTCTTTATGATCTCGGAGAAGGGGGGTGTTCTTCTCAAGTCAAGTGTTTTCAACTAAAAATTACAGGGAAAGAAGCTTTCTGAATGCAACTTTATGAAATGATGTCTCAGTTTGCTTCCTTTTCTATTTTTTTTTGTAAGCCTAAAAGTAGAGGTTTTTATTGATTTTTAACTGAATTGCTCTGTGAGATTTTTCAGGTGAAGTGTAGGATGAAAACGCTTTAAATATATACAAGCACAAAGTAAATGTTCTGTCACTAAGTGATGTCTCTTCATTTCTTGGGAACTGTAATTAGAAGCCATGTCGGGTATTACATGTTAGAAATGCATCTAAAGGGATTAAAATTGCACATTTCACTTTTAAATATATAGGACCATCTTCTCCCACTGAATTAGTGGGAGCTCGGGAAGGGTAGACTTCCTCTGGATCCCTTCATTTAAGAATTGTTCTCTTCAGGGGCCATGGAGTTGAGCTGTCTCTTTCCCCCTTTACTTCCTGAAATCAGATTACCTACAGATTGAACTCCAAAAAGCCACTAGAACCTCTTTCTTTAAAGAGAGACTAGGCAGTAGAGCAGATATGAGCAGGAAATTTCCATTTTATCAGTAATGCTTAGTAATTTCATAATTTTACTTACTATTTTATTATAATACCTTCCTACTGAAAGAGGCAAACATAAACCATTCCTGTTGTCCCCACTGAACTTTTCTTTAGCCTTTCACCATTATGGGAAGTTAAATGCTGGGTTTCAGGACCAATGAATCATTCTCTCTTTATCTCTCTCCCTCCCTCCAAAATATTGGAGCTATTTCTTTTTAGTGGTAACTGTATTTCGTATTCATCTCACTATTTAGGATGTGCAAATCTTAAAGATATAGACAAACCTCCAGGATTCTTATATTAGCCTAACTGAAATTCAGAGTATTATGACTCGTCTTTCTTTTTTCTTTTTTGTAGTACTATTCTGCTCCATATACATATGAATTGGCTCTGAAGTATCTGAATATTGCTTTTACCATGGTTTTCTCATTGGAATGTGTCCTGAAAATCATAGCTTTTGGTTTCCTGGTGAGTAAAATGCATTCAGCATTAGATATTAAAACTCTGTTTATGGGCACTGTAGTTTCCATGCACTAAGAATGCTTAGGGATCAGTCCTTACCTATAGGAATTGCGATCTGCACACCTCAAGTTAAAAGTTATTGATATGCAGAGCTGGACATTGTTCTTGATGGGGATGGAGCCTCTATGGTACCAAACCTCTTAAATGCTTCTTAATAATATTTAATTAAATAATAAACGCTGTCTTTTCATGAAACCCTAGATAGACAAAATTATTTACTTCATCAACAGATTGCTCATTTCAGCATAATTTATTTTTATAATGCTAACCATCCAGTCCAACATTTGTTTTCCTTCCCATGTCTTTCCCTCCTGCAGAAAATCTATTCTTTTCCTTAGAAACCAACTAGATTCCCACAATTAGTCAATATTTTCCAATGCTTCCTCAATCCCCAAGAGCCATGGTGACATAGTGGTTAGACTGCAGTATTTCAGTCTAACTCTGCCCATTGCCAAGGGTTCGATCCTGACAGGCTCAAGGTTGACTTAGTCTTCCATCCTTCCAAGCTGGGCAAAATGAGGACCCAGATTGTCGGGGGTAATATGTAAAATTAAACATGAATGGATACTATGTGTCTTCCTGAATTCCTCAGTGTCTGATTATAAATTCTGGAGTGATACACTTGATGAAGTTATTGGAATACCAGTAATCCTTTGGCTCCTGAAATTCTTCTGAAAAGCATAGCCTTAAAAGAAAATAAAACTGATGTCTAGATGGATATAAGGACATATAGAGTGATTCAATTTAAAGTTGAATTATCCTTTCTGGCAGACCTATATTCAATTTTTGTTCATTGGAATATTTGTTATTTGAATTGGAAATCATGACACCAGATAAATAGCCTAGATTTGTCAAAAATTAGATTTGTTGGCTTGATCCAAAATCCTACACCCAGCCCAATCCCTAGCCCAATCAGGTGAGAGTGGTTCCTTTTTTTTTTAATTGTACTGGAGCAGAAGGTGATAAAGAAAATCATTCAGGAACTCAATTTCAAGGCATAATAGGGATCTTTGAACTGGCTTACGAAAGCCTATGAGACCTCAGACTAGATAACCAAAGATAGGCCGCCCTTATTCTTTGTGTATCTGAATATAGTCTGAAAATTTGGTGGCAAATTTTCAAGGGATATTATTACATCAATGCTTACATTATATAGTAGGTTAATCTGCACATTCCTCTTCTTTCTGCAGAATTATTTCCGTGACACTTGGAACATATTTGATTTCATCACCGTGATTGGCAGTATTACAGAAATTATCCTGACGGATAGTAAGGTGAATCTCTTTCTCCATTGCTCTCCTTTAATGGAAGATCCAGACTGAAAACTGCATATGATGCTTCTTTTTTACTTTTTCATTTTACTGTTTCCTCCCTTTCTCTGGCATTGTGTTAAGCCGACAGTTACCAGCAGCTTCAACATGAGCTTTCTGAAGTTGTTCCGGGCTGCCCGTCTCATCAAACTGCTTCGCCAAGGGTATACCATTCGAATTCTGCTCTGGACCTTTGTGCAGTCATTCAAGGTAAAAGCTGAACTCCTGTCTTCCTTCCAAGGTCAGTGGATTGCTTAGGACAATGAATAACATCAACCATTGCATACACAATTGCAGGGCACATCCAAGCAGATATATTAGCTGATTATGGATGCCTTAGGTCAAACCATCAATCATCCACAAAAACACAGATATTGGAGAAAGAGCTAGCAAGTTTTCTTCCTCTTTATCCATATAAATGGCGATCTCTTCAAGTTTCACAGATGAGGAATTTTTGGAAGATTTCCTTTAAGAAAGACTGGATACTCTAAGTAGCTGGCATAAACACAGTACAGTAGACTAAAAACCTTACTAGCCCAGCATCCTTTACCACAAGCAAGACAAAACTACCTAACAAAGCCCTAACGTTTGAAGAAGGATGTTTGTAATCTATTATTCAGGGAGAAAGGAACTCTGCTTTAAAAGACTTACAGCTAATTGTCCCCACCTCTCAGATATCTCCAATTGCTATGGCTGTGCAATACTTCTGATTCAGAAGAGGTGCTTCAGAAAGCGATTCTGGAAACAGACATGGCTACTTTGATGAGTCACAGAGAGGTGCTGCTCAGTTCACATTCCCACACATTCCAAACGCCTCTTCCAAAGTGAATCTAAAGTCCTATTATTACCTATTTTATATTGCAAACCCAGTGGGATGCAGCTTTCACTTAGAATCAAATCCCCCTTTGCCAATTCATTTGCTTCCATGTGGCTGTAACAACCTGGAGTATTTACCACTTCATTATTAAAAATAGTATTCATTGTTCCATGGTTCCTTCAGCCTCTTCCATCACAGTAAACAATACACCCTTGCCATGTTTTTTTTCTTCTTCCCATGAAACAAAATATGCTACAAAAATTTAGATTAGATTTTTTGGGGGGAAAAACTTAAAAAGTATTCATTTATTATTAGCTTTTAGCTTTTCTGAAACTGGCATATAACACTTTCATAACCTGTCACAACCTGGCACTCTCCAAATTTGCATTATTCATATTTTCATCCATAAATAAAGCAAGTCTCCACTGAGGCACATACAAGCAGGTATTGGCAGTAATTTGAAAATAATTAGCCAATAATTTCTTCCAACATCCTTTTTTCCCATCTTTCCCATCTAAATAGAAGCTAAGGGCTTCCACCTGTTGAGGATATCTTTTTCCATACTGACTGCTAGTTGTATGGGGTTAATATCTAGATTGGGTTAAAGTCAATCAAACGATTGCAGAAGCTGGCATAGTTTAAAGAACCACTTAGATCCAGGAAGACCATGCACTTAGAATCAGGAATTTAGGCCCCAAATTTTCTTTTTAAGAAACCCATAAATTATTATATCACATACAATATATTCCTTACTAAGCTAGTTAAAAGCTAGCTAGGAAGCTACAATATTGTAACCACAAGAAAGGATATTAAAATCAAAATATCACAGCTCATTATAACCAAAAAATATGCAGTGAGGAAAGGTTGATGGCAGTCTTCCAGTCTTCAGGGAGAAGTAAACAATTCTCTGAACCACAATTAGTGGTGAAACAAGCATGTGCTGATCAAATAAACAATAATCTGAACCAGTGATAGAACAAGAAGGTGCTGCTAAGTTATGTGGTCTTTCTTTATATTTGTGCAGATTGTTTTGCTTCTTTATTGGTTATCTAACTTGGGTCTTCCTTTCTCACCATGTTATACTACTCTGTCTCCCATATGTCTGGTGGCATCCTTCTTCATATCTCCAATTTATTTTATTCCTTCCTATACTTGGAAGTTACACAGAGTCAAGTCAAATTTATTATGCACAGTATGTAAAAAAAATGTCTAAACATTTATGCAGAAGTGGCTGAGGGCCTCACTGGAGTCTGAGGCTTGCAAAATTTACTTGGCCATATTCATGGAGCAGGTTTTTTTTAGGATTACATTGGGTTCTTTAAATGCAATAGAAGACCTGAAAGATCAGGTTAGGGATAGTTGGAGGAAAATATATCTATATTGTTGCTTAAGAGTTGACAATGACTTGATGGCACATAATCAGTCAAGGCCTATTTGAGGTTAGAAATACAATTGCCATATTTAAATTTTTTTAGGTTTAGGTTTAAAAATAGGTTTTAAAATGAAAGGACTCTATGCTGTCAGATTACAGTAATCATGAAAATTGTCAATCTGGAAGTGGCATAGGAGCGCGAAGGTAAATATATTATTGTTTCATAACTCTTAAGTCTTCTGTCTTATTTTATGCACTTCCTCACATATAGCAGGAAAATGTAGTTAGTGCCTTAATTCCCTCTGTATTTTTCTAGTTTTTATTACCTCCCACTGATCACTTGCATGTTTGTTAAAGAAACTGTAATTAAGTCACCTGTTACTCTGCTCTATATTAGTGCCAATCTTTTTATTATCATATTTCTTAAACTTAGCATCATAGCTTCATTCACAAACCATTTAGTTAGTTTAAACAGAGATTCTTATCTTCTCTGCCACTGCTGCTACTATTACTACTTTAAGAGCCTTGGTGGCTCAGGCTGTTAATTGCCTGCACTTAAGTTCCAGCTGCCTACAACTGCTGTAGGCTCGAATCCCACCAGGCTCAAGGGTGACTCAGCCTTCCATCCTCTCCGGGTAGGTAAATTGAGGACCCAAGATTGTTGGGGGCAATTAGCTGACCTTGTAAAAATGCCGCTTAGTAATAAGCAGGCATATACAATGGAATGAAGGCTATTGCTGAGCACACTGGGTTGCATCCCAAAAATTGTAAGCTGCCCTGAGTCTCCGGAGAAGGGCGGCATATAAATGTAATTAAAAAAAAAAGTATACATATGGATATTTCTGTTGTAAGTATATAAATACTATGCCTGTAATAACACAGTACTTTGTATAATTTGCCTTTTCCAGGCTCTCCCCTATGTCTGCCTTCTCATTGCAATGCTCTTCTTCATTTATGCAATCATTGGGATGCAGGTAAGCAAAGAACTAAAAAGTTCTATGATGATGAGTTCACCAAACATAGAAATAACAAAATCTTGAGTCCTCCTCTTACATTAAGCTTAAGCTCCCATTTTCAGGCAGGAGGTCCATTAGCTCAATTAATCTGTAGTCAAGAATATCTCAAGTACACAGGTTGAGGAAGGCTGAAAAGTAGGTTATTTATAATGTAACAACTATTGGCATCTGAAGAAAATAATAATGCAATATCTTATATTCAGGAATATGGATTGTTACATTCTTGATGTGTAACATGAGCCTATCAGTGTTCTTTCTAAAGAATCCACACTGTGAAGAAAAAATTGCATGAATTATGAACTTTTTTTTCTGCTCACAGTTCTGACTTGTCAAGTGAAAAATTTACGAACTAATTCAGATTCCCTAAGGAGCAATGCCCTCTTATATACAATGGATGATATGTATATAAAAACACTATAAGATTTTTTTTAATTTTTATTCTTTATTTTTGGTAGATAGAACATATACACCATCTGCTATTTGCTCTTATATATTATGTGCAACTACAGGAAAATTGATATATGACATAGAGGTTAAAATATTAGGTTAAGAACAAGGATATTCTATTTCTTGGGATATGGCAATTTATTAGATAAATTTGACTTATTTGACACAATTGTTACTGTGATGAAATATTGCAATGGTGTGTGGAAATGACTTTGGGAGATGTGAAAGAGCCACTGCCATGGGAATAGTCAGATAAGCAGCAGTTGAGCCCACAGAACAAATGTGGGCATAGCAAAAACCTCAGAACAGACAATCCCTAGTTTCTTGGGCTGTAAAGGCAATGGAGAGAAATGTACTTTCAGTCTTGCAAGATTCTGTTAATATAACCTTACAATACCAATAAAGGAGAATATATGTAGCTCAGATTTGAAATGAAAGGTCCTTGGTGCTCTCTGAGCTTGCTTATCTTCTTGCAAACATTTCGTTACCCAAACTAGGTAACATCATCAGTGTGAGTCTTACCTTACAATAGAGTAGAATTAGTTCATCTGGGTGTGGGGTTCCTGTCTGGAAATATAGAAATGAGTGTTCTCCATGTTGGTTTGAACTGCTGATCAAAAGGTGAGGTGTAAGTCAAATTAATAAATGCAATGTAAGAGGTAATCTACTGCTAATTATTCAATGTCTGTATGGTGACTAACTACTGAATCCCTTAAATTTGTTGGGGTTCAATACAAATGCTATAAAATGTGGTTATTGCAGAAGAAAGTGAGATGAGTTGACATACTATAACCCAGGGGTTATAGTGGGTGTGGCCAGATGCATCACACACTGGCCACGCCTACCCCAGTTTAGCGAAGAGGAAGAAAGTCGTGATACATCAGGTGATGACAGCATGATGTTGCGAGTTTGATACCCATGCTATAACCCATTAGTATTGTTTTAACTCTCTTCAAGATTTTGAAAAATGTTTTATCCCAGCAGTATCTCCCCCCTTGTTCTGGTATCAACAACAAACTTGGGAAATATGAAAGAATGATCAGAGCACTGTACATTTTCTACCATCCACACATTGCTGTGATTGCTGTGTTTTTGCCTTATGAAGTCAGAGATAATACTTTCATTCCTATGCTTTCAGGTGTTTGGGAACATCAAGCTAGATGAGGAAAGCCACATTAACCGCCACAACAATTTCCGCAGCTTCCTTGGTTCTCTGATGTTACTGTTTAGGTAAATTTACATTTATATTCACACAGGGATCCATTCACACTTCGTTATGAAGGGAAGAACTGTCTCCCCTAAGATTTCAAAAGCTTCTGGTAATGAGCCAATACTCAGCTAGCTAGTTTTACACAGCTTGTTACAAACCAAGGACTCAGAGTCTCCCTTTTTACAGACTATTTAGTAGGCTTTAGCTTAAGACTGAATTGTTTTCAGCTCAATGGGCCACAACTTTTATTATCTGTGTCTCCTACTTTTTTTATCTTTGTAATGAACCTCCATGTTCTGAAGTCAGATGAAATTCTCTAATAGGCATCCTACTTCCAAAGAGATTCATGAACAAAACTATTATCTTTGTTCTAGTTTAATTATCAGGCAGATTATACAACAGCACCTCTCCCTTCCTTCAGTGCATCTACAATGCATTCATAATCTTTAAACTTGATAAACCCTTTCATTGCCAAAATGGAATTTAAGCTTTTCTATTGGAATCCCTACTCTAGCTTCTCACTTGATGCAGAAGTCATAATTAGATCTGACTGGACTGAATCATAAATTGTATAAAAGTCCTCCTCGGTGTTATAACTGAATTTTAATAAAATATAGCATTTCATACCAGGTTGTGTGTTCAATATTAGCAAGAAGTGATATCACATTTGGTAATCATGATGGGAATTAACCCCAGACAGCCTCTAGATGTCATGGATGATTTCTGAACCATTTCTTGGATCTAAAATGTATCTTAACTTAAGAATTTAATTTACATTTAAGAAACTATCTGAAATGTATCTTTACAAACTTAAGTTTCTAAACATAAAATTATGTGTATTATGTACAATAGAGGGATAATTACTGCTTTCTGAGGCTGCTGTCCCTACCAGCCTGTTTGGCAATGACAGATTACTTCTAAATCTACCAGGAGACAAGCTCAACTTGAGGGGAAATTATGCTTAGTATGATGTTCGCAGTAGATTTTGCAGAAGAGCAAGACCTTACCTCAACTTACATTAAAAAAAAAACTCCTTAAAACACCCTGAAGTCTATTTTTAAAAGAGTTGTAGCTTAAACAGAGACTTTCTGAAAGTAAGAAGGATTTGTTGAACATAATAATAAACCACAAGATGGATTTGTTTTCTTACAGAAGCGCTACAGGGGAGGCATGGCAGGAGATTATGCTTTCATGCCTAGAAGGGAAAGGTTGTGAGCCAGACACCACAGCAACATCTGGACAAAATGAGAATGAGAAATGCGGCACAGAACTAGCATATGTCTACTTTGTCTCCTTCATCTTCTTCTGCTCCTTCTTGGTAAGTTCCTCTTTCCATTATTCTACAGATTTATTGTTTTGTATTGTTTTCACCAGATTGATTTAAAAGATGGTATGATATTCTTTAGTATTTCTCAGAGCTATTAAAGAGAAGCAGCTGTAAACACAATTAAATAATTTCAGTATCATGTGCAGGATTACATTGCAGCTCTCTTTTTTGCTTCCTCATTTGCTGGTCTTCTACTTACAGATCTGGTTCCTATCTCTTTCCTCTTATTATGCATTCTTCTTGTTTCCTTCATACTTAGATGCTCAATCTCTTTGTGGCTGTCATTATGGACAATTTTGAATATCTGACTCGAGATTCTTCCATCTTGGGACCCCATCACCTTGATGAATTTGTCAGGATTTGGGCAGAATATGATAGAGCTGCATGGTATGTAGGCATATCTGGGTTTTTTTGTAATGTTCTTTACAAAATCTGTTTAGAGGTGATATCCAAATCAAGTACAAATAGAATGGAAATGCTTCTAGATGTTCTTACACAAAGGCCATCTACACATAAACAACCTAATAGTCTTACTTAAATTAACAATTCAGCCAGTTTCAGCTTTTTAATTAAAAAGAAGTATATATCCTTTGTGAGTTTTTTTAACTCTATCATCACAGCTTTGCAAGAGCTCTTTTAAATAAGAGCAGCTGTGCACTTTTAATGACAATGAAATATTCTGTAGATTGCAGTTTTCCTGCAGCAAATGATTTTTCCTATATCGACCATATGGACATACTTGTGAGCCATTGTGTAAATTGAGGTCTCAGGTGTATGTATAAAGAGGATTTTACCCATGTATGTCCAACATTAAATCCCCCATCCATTTTTTTTTATTTTGTACTATATTATCTTTTTGTGTCTGCAACCTAAAATGTTTTAAGAAAAAAAAATCTCCACAGATAATTTATGTCAGAAGTGAATTGACCACCATGTTATTAAAAACCTTCACTCATACTACCATTACATTTCAGGAGTGCTTTGGAGATATTGTTTTCCATTATATCTTCCTCGAGGCATTTCAGTATGTTTGCCTAATTCCAGAATTCCTAAGTGATGGTCCTTAACCTGAAGTGGAACTGCCACAATACCTTAGGTTATCTTTTATGGATCTCAAATCTGAAAACTTAAAAGTTTATTTCTTATTATCTTTCTCCGGTTTAAATTAGTACCACCTGTCTGCCTAATCATCTATCGAAGTTAGTGTCAATATTCATGATTTTTCTAGAGATATTGGAGTCCTAGAAGTTCATCAAATGGATATTACCTGCTTTATCATTGGATCTGAAAACTAAATGTATTGTTTTCTATGAACTCGCTCTTCTAAATTAATGACACCTCTGCCTTCTAAAAGATTTACTCAATAAATATGTTGGCCTTTAAGATGAGCGCACAGTTAACATGGCTACTCTTCTGAACTTGTTTCTGCTGTTAAAAGCAGACATTAATTTGGTAGCCCTGGCTTAATAACTCATCTGTAGCAAGGAAATTCATGTAATTTTCTTGAAAGGTCAAGAAATGTCAGTGTCACCCTTTGTAGCTAAAAGTCATACTGATTGGCAATTCTGGGTGCAGTCTCAGAGAAGTGAAGAAAGCCAGTATGTGGAAAAAATATTTAGGATTTAAATAAGAACACAGCAGATTTTTCCAGTCTTATTTTCCCATTTTCCCCTTCCTATATTTATAACTAGCCAACTAAATTTGTCTTATACTAAGACTGTAGTTTTTCAAAAATCATCCAACCTTGCCATGAAAAAAATAGGATTATAAAGAATTCAGTTTCTTCTTTTGCACTTATCACTGCATTAAAAATAATACCTACAATATGCCTACAGTATAATTATCATTCTAAATTAAACTGATCATTATAACTGTAAGAGTTTCACCTCCTGCCCTTCCACTGCTAGACTGTGGTGACCAAAACAGAAAAGAACCAGGAAAGAAATTATCTCTGGCTGATACAACTAAACCTTAGTTTTCAGAGACAAAAAAAAACCAAAACCCTAGGATACCAAAATGAAGCACTGTAATCTAATCATCTCCTGACATGCTATTGATATAGCTTTGGAGCACCTGTTTATCCTAGGTGAAATTGAACACACAGTACAGATTGATCACCACTGTGAGGTGGGGAAAAGGACAAAGAGGGAAGACAGGATTTGATGGTGGGGGGGAACCCTGGCTTGAAACTTTGTATACAATAAGACACCATTTATCCACTTGATATGAATAGCTGATCATGCAAAACCATTTGTTGTGCTTTTTAAAAAAAATTGAATAAAACTTGATAAAATGACTGAGTTTTATCGTTCCATTATAAATCAGGCCATATGCTCCTTCTTGACGATGAAAAATTCCTCCTTGGGAACACGGTAGAGAAAATAATAGCTATATCTTCAAAGGAGGTGAATGTGCAGAGCCTTCCCTCAGCCCGCTCCTAGAAAAAAGAGCAGTGCACATCTCTGGCGTTACCAGTTGCACATACTTCTTCTTTCCCATTTCCTGATTGGGCCTATTAACTCACCTGTGCTTCCTTTCCAGTGGCAGGATCCTGTATAAGGATATGTACAAATTAGTACGGGTGATCTCGCCTCCTCTGGGCCTGGGAGAGAAGTGCCCCTGCAGGGTGGCTTGCAAGGTTTGCCTCACAATCCCAGTCACAACCTGGCAATAGGAACCTCCCATTAAATCCCACTCTCCTCTTCTCTTTTGTACTTCACGCTATTGTACTTCACAAGGGAATCTTGACTTGCTTTCCCTCGAGTTTAAAGAGATTCAAACCTTCTCAGAATCAGCAGCTGTTGTACACAACTGGAAAAGATCAAGAAATGGATTTCAGGGCACAGCTGAAATTACACATTCATTCTCACCTTGAATGAATAACTCTGGAGGTTTTAGAATGACTACTATAGCATAGAGAAGTCTTTGGAACCATTGTTTTCTGCTTTGCTTTTTAGGACCTACATTTTTTCATTTGAAATGGGCATTGTATTTGGTTTTTCACTGACTTGGGAGCAAAAGTAAGGAACAAAGAATTTAAATTTAATTTTTAAAAAATCAAATCAGATATGGTAACAAATGAACAAAGTTCACCAGTTGTATCCAGAGACTTAATTTTAAAAGTGTATTACACTGTTTGGGTATGGAAGATCTATTCATCCAAAATAACATTCTGTCTGTACTTCAGAAATAGTGCAACTAGATTCAGATTGCATCTCCTAATGATATGGTCAGTTGGCCAATCTCAAACATCTTAACTTAGTTCAATGAAAAACGTATGCCAGAAAATGACACTTGATATGGTGAGCAGGAGTTTATCTGGCTATTTGCATTTTAACTTAATAAAGCCCCTCAGTCAATGAGCAATTAGCATGTTAAAGAGAAAGCTAGAGCAGCCAACAAACTTTTTAATTTTCAAGAGTGAGAAATATTTTTGTATAGAGAAGTATTCTTTCTTTAGTATAGTCTGATACTGAGCTCAGGTTTAGTGTTATATTGTGAGATCACTTCTAATAAAAAATAAGGCGAGTGTTCATGTATTAATATTTTATACCTATTTTATGGGTGTTAATTTTGTACAAACACATGGATATACACAAAGAAATATGTCTATATGGTATTGATGTTAAGAAAAAAAATAAACCCCAGTTATATCAAATATAGTAAATTCAAATACATACACACACACACACACACATACACACATATGGATTTTGTAAGCAAAAGAACAACATCTCTATGACAAATGACTAACAAATCACAGCTTTGTTTAATAGTAATTCTTTGCTTCTTGCTGGTCTCCTTTTGTTCATCAGTACTGACAAGGGCCAAAGATGATTATGAAACACTATCTTCTATTCATTACAAGGTCATTTAGAATTCAAAGTTTACTAACAAATCTGTGTCAAATTCACTTGCAAAAGTCCATTGAAAAAGAATGAACTTTTGCTTTCTTCTAATTGAAGAGCTGCTTCTATTCGATTTTGTTCCAGCCAAGAAAGCCTAAGTATTTCTGCATCATTTTCATAATGTAGTTCCTTAGGTTGTCATTCATGATCCTTCATTGCTTGCCTGCCCAAAGTTTCACCAAGAAAAAATGTTGTACAACCTCTAGATAAAAATAACTATTCAAATTCCACCAAAAAAAAAATCCCACATTGCTTCCTCACACTCTCTTTCCAAGTCAAAGTGCTTTCAGCTGAACAGTTCCTAAAACTATTATATAATATATAGTTTTTCTTCTCCCCCAGCTCCCATTTCCTAAGGATCCATGAATATGTGAGAAAATTGCAATGTAAAGCACTCTGAATTTCTGGATCTCAAACACTTTTGAACTTTTTATAGCCACAGATGAGATATTGCCCTTTTGAAGTATATTTGTTCAGTTTTGCTTTAGAAAGGATTAAAACATACTAATTATCTTCCATAGTGAACACCACAAGCAGCAGTGAACATACCCACAGAGAATCTTCCAAATTAACTTTGGAAATAGAGAATTGTCCCTATTTCTCAGTAATAGCATAGCATAATTAAGGAACCATGAGCAAATTAAGTTCACATAGTTTTTGCCTCTCCTACAGTGCTTGGGGTTTTTTTCCCCTTAGCCTCACACTGACTTGCAAAAAAGAAAACTTTCCTGAATTTGAATACTTGCCCATATCAATTAAGACAACTGAAGGCTTTTGGACTGTGACTCATTTTGTACTGTGCAGTCAGCATCAGAACTATGCTAAAATTTTACCATTTGGATTTTTTCTTATTTTTGTTTTTAACAAACTTTGTATTTGTTTTTCCCATCAGCATAACTTGTCAGTTTATATATATATACACACACACTATAAAATTAGTTATCTTTATAATTACTTTAAACAGAAAAATTAATTAGAACACATTGAAATATTAACTACTAGGTTTATATCCCATGCTGATTTAATATTTCTAACTGTGCCATGTTCATTAAGCTTATAATGTAAATAACAAGTTTTTGTCCTTTTAATCATATGTTGAAGAGTAGTGTGGAAAATGAAAAATCTACCAACATCTTTACTTAGGTAAAGTGTATTATTTGATTTTGAGAACTAGCTGGCTTCCTGCTGTATCAAACATTTCCTCAATTTATTTTATTTTTTATTTAATTTTATGACATCACTTTATTTGTATGTCACTCATTCGCAAAGGATCTGGGAGGCTAACAATTAAGATTTAAAATTATCTACATCTGTAAATATATCTGTATCTCCTTAGGCATCTACATATCAAGTGATTTGCAAATATTGTTTTTAATCTTTTGCCTGGGTAAACAGCCATTAGCTTGAAAAAGAATCCCTAATGATAGCGATTATGCAGAAAAGTCATCCCAGGAAGTCTTGCTGTGGATTTTTTTCCCATTCAGACTTCCCTTTTTTCATATTATGAGTGGCTAAAATATATTTGTGCAAACTATTGGTGAAAACAGTTGTGCAAATAATTGTATGTGATTATGTCTCTTGCTTAATATACCTGAAATTCACAAATTGAATAGATACATAATTAACTCCATTGACAAGATAATTATTTTCTTTTAATATTATAAATTTATATTTAGTTTTTAGTTTTTTGACCTGATATTGAAAAGCTTTTTTAATCCATAGCATGTTAACCTTTGCTCAGTAAATTAAATCTGATCTGTTTTGTAAGCCTCTCTGATGCTTAAAAAGTATTTAAAAGTGCAGAAAAAGAAAATAAAGGAAAGATATAAAAATAGTAAAAGAAAGTATAATCTATGTTAACAACTCATTACTATATTTTTTAATACAACCAAACCCTCTTCATTCCATACTTTATCCCATTCGCTGTAATCCTATCTCTCCAGACTCATTTCACCATATTCATCAGCAAGGGTTATCCAAAATAATATAATTATTACAAACTATATCTGTTACACCCAGGGGTGGGATCCGACCGGTGTAACTACTGGTTCGGTGATTTTACATTTTGCACGGGCATGTATGCTCTCTGTTTGCTGCTTTTCAGAGCAACCGATTCTACAGAAGTAGACAGAACCAGTAGAATCCCACCCCTGGTTACACCCAATTTGAATTCTTCCTTTCCATTTAAACAGATCCGCCCTGTTTTCTCTCTTCAAATAATCAAAGTCCAGCCTTATTATAATTAAACATTCTCAGAAATAACCACCATTATCTAGTTCCAACCAAAAAACAATTAAATAGCAACCCATTATTTTAACCTAGATCAGATAAACCAATTCTGTATTCTGTCTTGTTTCTCCCAACAGTTAAATTCCTCGCAGAAAGCTCTAACATCTGCCTTTTCATACTCTTCGTCTCTTCTCTCAAACTTCTTGTAATCATCTTTGTCAGGCCCCTTTTGTAATTCTACTGTGGCAACTTCAGCATTTCTCTTCTGTAAATCCACTATTAAAAAATAATCCACATTGCTTCTCTGATTTATTGTTTGTATATAGTTTTTTTAATTTTTAAATCATTCAATTTCATTTGTAAATCTATTATTTTCATGTCTTTCTTGTAGGCTGTAATTTTTAAATCCACCTGTAAGTCAGTTTCAGGTTTGAGACAGATTTTTAAAGCTTTTTTCTTTCTTCTATGCAAGCCATACCCATTTTCACATTTTTGTTTAATTTTATACTCTGCTCTTCTCTTTCTTAAAGATGTTACTACAATATCTCTTGGCTATGATTTGTTTCATGCTTCTCTAGAAAATTATATACAGTTCTTCTTTTAAAATGTTTCACTAAAAAAACTACTAAACTTAAACTGGAAGAAAAAAGAAAACAAATTTTAAAAATAAGTCATATTCAGTTGTGAAGAGAGATATTTTGGAGGCATTTTAAGGACATGTTTTCAGGAATAAAAAGTAATTCAATCAGACCTTCCTCGTGTAGTTTAATTTCAAACAATATATTTTAATGCATTTTAATAGCTGCATACAAGCCATTTTGACTGCCATTTAGCAAAAGACCAACCTAGAAATATTAAGTAAAGATTGAAGGGAGTAATAGGAAATGGACAATTTTGAGTTGAATGAAAAACACAAAATTATTACACATTTTATCAAAAATAAGAGCAATGTAAATGCCAAACATGTTGCATTAACAGTGATGCCTCTGTGTTAGTGAGTCTTAAAAGTAATACAAGAGCTGAACAAATAGTAAACAAAGGTCACCATATCTTTCACCTAAAAAGGGCTGAAAAAACAGTTTAATAGCCAGTGTAGGGCATCAAAATTTATTTTCACTGGATCAGTCACCAAAACCCATGCAAGTCTTTTCTTTCCTTACATAACACTTTGTACATTGTGCTTCCCTTCTTGGAAAGAATAGAGGAAGCCCTTTATCCTTTTCCACAATATTCCCCACACTTAGAATAAGGATTCACAATGAAGCTTTCACGGCAAGAGACTACTATTTTAATCTGACCTCCTTTTATACTGAGTAGAGGGCTGAATACAGAACCAGAGACTCACAAAACAGGGAATACCAACCAACCCAACTGAAGCCTTAAGGCAAAACAGCTGCCTCTGTCAAGACTCTTTAAACTCCAACTGGGTGAAACTTGAATATTTGCATGTGGAGGAAATGGGAGGAGGGCTGGAGAGCATGGCATGTCAGATTTTCTCCCTGCATTTTCTTTTCTGACACACTTGGCATGCCTTTGCACCAGTGCATGGTGGGAACGTGTTCCATCCTAGCGCTAGATGGAAGCAAACAGACACATTCCTTTGAGAAGTAACTACCATGGACTTCCCTCCTATGCAAGATGCTGCTTTCTTCTTGCATGGACACAGCCAGAGAGGGAGGACATGCCACTTCACTGAGGTATGCACCACCATATTCCAAACAACACCTTTTCTGTATCTTGATTTATAACACTTACACACAAGCCCTGGAAATTACAAGGGGCACATGACGTACTGCAGTTGAAAGAACTGGCTGTAATCCACAGAGAAATGGAAAGGCAGGCAGGCAGTTCGTTTTGGTGGCGTACCTGGGTCTGTGTGAGGGGTGCTATAAATCCACATCAGCACAAGCTGCCATGTATGATTTGCATTGATTAATGGGTTTCCTGTTCTTTTCCTGTTTGTCTTTTTGTTTGTTTGTTTGTTTGTTTTTGTTCTCTCTCTTCTGTTTCCTACATTCTGGTTTATTTGGGTCTTTTACCTCTGGGAATGCCTTTTTCTTTTGTTTTTTCCTGCATCTTGCTCCCTACCCTCCCCATTTCCTTTATCCTCTCTCCTCCTTGCACATGAGCAGTGGCCGCATCCATTACACTGAGATGTATGAAATGCTGACTCTCATGTCCCCACCACTAGGCCTCGGGAAGAGATGTCCCTCCAAAGTTGCTTATAAGGTAGAACAACCCTTCTTTCCTTTACGGGCTTCTGATTAGCAAGAAATGGGAAATGAATGATGGTAAGGGGTGGTGGGAGATAAAGGAGGTGTTCCATTATTCCATTGATTTCAGATTGTGTTCCTAGCTAAATATGTACTGATTATATGTTTCAAATCCTTATAACTCTGTTTGCAATAGCATTATAAAAGCGACAGGCCTGTGGATCAGTGCAAATAATGTTGAAAGTTAGTTTGTGCAGACACACAAACAACATTGGGAGGGTAGATCCAAGGGAAACAGGATTGGTAGCTGTAATGTAAGGTAACGAATACTCAATAATTTATTTTTGCACTGAATATTATGATTGATAGGACACTTGTTCAGTTATTCTATTGTCTGCAAAAAGGTATGGGGTGCAGAATAAGATTCAAAAGATTTGTTTAGCATTAGAGCAAATGTTCTTTATGCATTCAGATGTGGTTTCCATCCAGCTACTTCAATGGAAATGTTCCAGGTAACAGGGACTGCATATAATCTTCTCTGAAGCCTTTCCCATTTAGATTAGACATTTTTGGCTAGCTGGGCTAAAGTTCAGATATGGCAGCTTATACCAGTATAAATTATAAAGTATAAATTATAAAAGTATAAAAGTATAAATTATAAATTATAAAAGTATAAATTATAAATTATAAAGTATAAAGTATATATTAAAGTAATTTACACACTTAAAGCTACAAACGTATCTGGGAATATGCCCTGTGTTTTATTTCGGATTATGCAGAGTTCCTCCAGAAGTTTCTATCAGCAGCCTTTTGGAATTTGTTTGAAGTGGAAAAATTGTTAGCTACATGGGAACATTTATATTAATAACATTTAATATATTTTAATGAAATTATCCTGAGTTGTCTGTTTTTAGGAATGCAATCCCCCTCATGCCACTCAAGAGCCAAGTGTGGCTCTCAGCCCAAACGTGATACCATTCTTCTAATATGTGAGATTGAACTGTAATCTGTATAAAAATCTGAACTAAGCAAAGATTTTGAAATAGGACAACTACATCAGAAGAAAATGAGAAACTACTCTAAAAACTGCAACTTCTTCTGATTGATTCATTGAAATACAAAATGGAGTGTGGCATGCCCATTAAATTGAAATCCTTTCAGCAGAGCTTTTGACTTAAAAAAAATCTGCAAGGGTTGCTCTGACGGCCTGGAAGGCAACAAGTGATACCCCTGAAGCTAAGCTGGAGCAGGTGATAAGCCATTTTGTGACTAGTGTGATATAACTGCATCCAACAGGACTCTAGCAGGTTCAAAGTAATCTGCAGAACAGGTTCTTGCTAGGTGTCTCGTTATAGGAAGTGAGAGAATGGGTGGGAAAATGGATCCAGCTTTGTTCTGGAAAAGGTAGCCGCCTGAAAATATTGGGACTTCTGCCTGAGGATCCTGTGCTAATATCTCAGTATTCATAAAGTATTGAGGAGCTGGGTTAATTCATTTCCAACTCAGAGGTAAATAGATGTAATGGAAGCTGCCCTGAAGTTAGGATACTCTCTCTCTCTCTCTCTCTCTCTCTCTCACACACACACACACACACACACACACACACATTTATTTATTTATTTATTTATTGGACTTGTATGCTGCCCCATCTCCGAAGACTCGGGGCGGCTCACAGCTAAAAACAACAATAAATAATTTTAAAAGATTAAATCAAATTCACAAGCCCAAAAAGACAAATTTACAATACTTAAAAAATATAAACACCCCCCCAGGAAGGGTCACATTTACTTGTTTTTTGTTTGAGGATGCTGTGGTTGCATTTCTGTTTGGATATAACTGTTCCTCCTGACTCTTGAGCTTCAGAACCTGTAGCAGAAATGTTAGTCTGAGGTCTAGTTAACTGGGAAGTGTTTTGTTGTTTTTGTCCTTGGTATGCAAAATGCCAGATTATTGATGTTTGGCTGGTTTGGCTTATCTCTGCCTTTTGTATAAAATATAAAAAAAGACTTGAGGGTGTGGCAGTGATGTACATTCCTTCTCATGATTTCAAGTCAGCAGAAAGGAAGGTAGCCATGGTTCACCTCCAAAGGGCTCCTAAGCATTTGGAGTGAAAATGGGGGGCGATGTGGAAGTAAGAGCCTGATTTCAGTGGTATTTGCATCATGAAAGCAGAGCAACTGTATAGGATAAGAAGGTTAAAAAAGTAAAGAGGACAGTGATTGAAACTGTGTCCCTTTTTGATTCAGGTAGTCCTCAACTTATGCTATACATTCGGTGACTTTATGAAATTATGATGGCACTGAACAAAGGGACTTATGACCTCTACCCAAAGTTATGGCTGCTGCAATGCCCCCAGAGTCACAAAATCTGGCCACTTGTTAATCAACCCACTCTTACAATCAATTGTAGGGATGTTGCAGCTGACCCCAATCACTTATTCCCCCCATTCCTCCCTGATGGATCTCTTGAGCCCACTTCCAACCCAGTTGAGTCCCAGCAGGCTTTGGGCCTGCTTTCTGCTGTACTGGGCCCCACATCCTTGACTTCCCTGCCCCCCTCCCATTCCTCGCTCCATTTATCTCTTCTGAAGAAAGCCAGTGTGTCACATGGCCTTCCTATACAGAATTGTGAGAATTGCAGTTGCTTCCAAAATAGCCCCGGTTTCCGGGGTGACATGAAGCAGCCTCTATGTAGGAAGGCCATGTGGCGTATTGGATATTTCTCTTTCCAAAAGATGATTTTTTTTAAAGATCGCCTTTCAAGAAAAGAAAAAGCAGCCAATGCACCACACAACCTTCCTATACAAAGGCTGTTCAGTGCCATTCTGGAAGTGGATATCATTTTGGGAGTGGCCAGGATTCTTAAATGACAAGAATTGCAACCACTTCCAAAATTGCACCTGCTTCCAGGATGGTTTCTGTATAGAAAGGCCACATGGCAAAGCACATCGGCTGCTTCTCCTTGGGAAAGGCAGTCTTCAGAAGAGGCAAATGAAATGAGGTGTAATGGGAATACAACCTTGTGGGGTGGGAAGCTGGGTAATGGGGTGGGGAAGGCCAAATGTGATCTGGAGAAGTACTGCAGTGCAGCCTTGCACCAGGCTTCCCAGAGTTCCCCCACCTCCTGAGGCATTTCATGCTCTGCTTAATGACACACACAGTTGCTTAACAACTGCAATGGTGAAAGCCAGGATTGTAGTTGTTAGGTGAGGGGATCAGATGGGTGCCTCAGCTAACAACTGCCATGACTTACAACCATAATTCCAGGCTCATTTGTGGTTGTAAGTTGAGTACTACCTGTATATAAAAAGGAGTTTTGATTGTGCACCTTAATTTTTTTGACTCCACCTCCTAAAACTCCTGCATGAAAGTTCTGGTTCAAATGCTTAAAAAACAAGATTGCAAACCCTGGCTCTCTAAGTAGTTATTTGAAATTGTCAATTTACTGCATTTGTCTAGGATTTTAGCTGAGGGCAACTTATGTTCACCTTTGTGCATGCCACTTGGTTTCAGAAGAATAAGACTCTTTTGGTTAGATTTTGTACACATGGAAGCAAAAATATTCCATGAGTCTTAATCTCACTAATCTTGTTTTATGATAGATTCAGAAATCTCAAGAAAGAGGGTGGTTGGTGTGATGGGAAGAATAGCATAAGAATTGACAAAGCAATATATACACTCTGGGAAGTGGATTTGGCCATTTCGTTTTCCTTTCAAGGGTAAAAGGAGCATGACCCACTCACTCCCACCTGACTCATCAATTTCTCTTCATTTTCACTTTCTCTCCTCCTTCTTCAACTTCAGATAAAATGGAACCATTGCATGGACAATCATTTGCTGCCAACAAGACCTCTTTTGAAGAAAACTCAAAAAGGGGGTGCCAGGATATAGCTAAGAGTTCTGAGCTTATTAAGCAAAACAAAAATTGTTCTAAACGGGAGATGCAGAAGTAAACTACATCTGCTTCTCCATTTAATGGAATCAGAATTCCTTTCCCATGATCACAGAATGTGATTGTGAAGGAACCTGATCGGTCATCTTGTCCGTCTTGCTCCAAGTCAGTAAAAGAACACATATCCTTGGCAAGGTGAATTTAAAAAGGGCAAAAGATCACGCTGGAGGGAATGGGATAGGTTGGAGGGGACGGGGGCGATCCTTGCCCTCCTTTTTGGATGTTCTAGTTTATGCATTTTAAGCATTTTCCTTGTGTCTCCATGCTACATCTCTCCAAACTGTTTTCTGCCTGATTCCCTTCTCCCCACCTGTTTTGTGCAGAGACTGGTCCTGATGAATATGCCAGTGGCTGAAGACAATACAGTGCATTTCACTTCCACCCTGATGGCATTAATTAGAACAGCTCTTGATATTAAGATTGCAAAAGGTAGGAGTCCAGAGGTAAATGGGAAAGTAAAGTAAGGAAACTAAAATAGCCAAGAGTTAGACATTTCCTGTTTGAGGGGAGAAAATGGGCAACTTCCCAAAATCAATTAATTTATAATCTACATAGACCTCATGACTCAGAATAATCTGATGCTCTAAGAATAATTTCAGGTCTAGTTTTTTTCCCCAGTCATGGGAAAAAATGCTGCTGAACCAAGTCTGCTAGTATGGTGCATAAAAGAGGAAACAAGAAGTGAAATAGGAAATTTCAGAAACTTACTGATTGTGTAATGGGAGTCTATTGTGAGACATCATCAATTTTTTTCAGAGGAGAATGTGAAACAATTAAGAATTAATGTGTGTATACATATATTATAAATATCTCGTCTGATTTGCTGATACTGCTGGTGGCTTAATTAATTAAAGATTGAAGAGTACTGGTTTGGATACTTTGCTAAATTTAAGTCTTGTTGGTATCCTCCAGGAGCTCACAGATTTGGCCCTTGGCAGCCAATTTGAACTAAAGAAGGGTTCTTATCTCTGGTGTCATTAAGCTTAGAGGAAGAGGGGAAACAAAATGGATAAATAATGAGTCTAGCTCCCTTGTTTTCTTTTTCTCTTTCCTTCTCTTTCTCTCCACTTTGTTTAGAGTTCTTTTGATCTGCTCCCTTATAGGTGGTGCAGACTGGCAACAGTTAGACTCTGAGCTCCAGAAGGAGATACTGACCATTTGGCCTCACCTTTCTCAGAAGATGCTAGATCTATTGGTGCCCATGCCAAAAAGTAAGTTATTGTTTAGGGATTAGGGCTGCCAAGTGAGATTCAGAAAAATGAAAGAAGCAAGACTTGTATGATTTTTAACAAAGATAAGGAATTTAATATAAGCAAATTCCTCGTGCTAATTTACATTGTTTAAATCTAGCCTACTCTATATGGAGACATAAAGCAGAAAAACATACATGAAAATAGAAATGCATCCACATGTAAATAATACTCAGACACATCTCTCCTTGCACAAAACAGCCAATATTCTAGCTATTCTATTCTAAGACAATTTTGATAGTAGGATCAAATATTAACCTTTTAAAAACATGCTATGCAGACACCAAGGCATCGTTCTACCTATGATCTACAGCTTATCTGAGGACCACTAGCTCCCTCCAAATCACAGGGCTTGAAAATTCAGAGCCAAGCTTATAAATATGCATTCTTTCCTGCCCCACAGATGTGCAAGATTGTATGACCTTGATTCCAGTTCTCTCAGCAGAGTAAATGGTTCTATTTTGGTTAATATGGTTACATCTTTTACTTCCAGCTACAGACCTGACAGTTGGGAAAATCTATGCAGCCATGATGATAATGGACTACTATAAGCAAAGCAAAGCTAAAAAGCAAAGACAGCAGCTAGAAGAACAGGTATAGTTCTGCCAGAGGAAAAATAGAATTGATCTTGTTTTGTTGTGGCTTAAAACTCAGCCATTCAGATTTTCTGGCAATTAGATTTGTATGGCAAGCATTAATAGAGGATGTGGTAGGTTATTTGCATAAGAACTTACAATTATACCTTGCAGCCAATGTTGCATTTAATACACTAAGGATGGTTTCCAAGAATATATAACGTTCTGCTGCAGTTTCTGTAGGGCAGCCAATAGGAATCATTGCAGCAAGATAGAAAACAGTATATATTTTTGTAAAAAGGAAAATGCAGTGGCAGGATTCCTGATCTACAGTAACTGTTCTCCTTTCCCACAATTTTATGCAATCTGTGACTTCTTTTTATAGAGTCTATACAATATGTGTATCCTTAACTTCCCTGAGACCCTCGCATACCATCAGCTGTGACTCCCTTAGCTATCTAGAGTATTTATTTGTTACTACTATGCAAATACTCTCCTTTCCCATCTTTGAGATGGCCAGTGCTTGCTTGCAGGTCGCAGTAGGGAAGCAATATATTGGAACTTCATCCTTTCATTATTTTTCCCCTCACCAGCAATGCTTTTGAAGTGAGCTGAAAAGTAGACAAGCAAATCAACAGCAGGCCATTGTCCATAAAAAGCCATTCCAGCAAGAAACAGCCATGCAAAGCAGCAGGAAGGCAGCAGGGAAAGTTGACAAAGTACCACAGAGCTTCATTTCGGGAGGGATGATAAAATTTCAGGAGCTGAGATGAAGGGGAAATTTCCAGCCATGGGGGCCACCAGGGAGTTCTAGACGAAATGCTGAAAATCTGCTTTTGCATTGTTTTTTCTGGAGGAATGGCACAGGTCTCAGAACAGTACAGCCATTGCTTGTGGAAGGACTCTAAACATGGATTGTGTTAGAAATACAGCATTTACGCAAAACAATTCCTTGAATATAGAGAAAAGTGACTGTGGAGATGTGGGGAAAGTGGCCGATAAAGTATGCTATGTAATAAATTTTCATAAGGAAAGTAATTGAAGTAATTTATATTTGCTATCCCAGCAGTGTCTCATTTATCTTACATAAAATTATGGGCAGTTTCAGCATTATTTGCCTCTTCTTTGGGAGTAGATTTTCCAAACCTATTGCCCTCTAAATGTGTTAGAGTATAATCCTCATCACATCTAGCCATTATAGACATTGAACATGATGGACATTTTAATTCCATGTGTTCATTATGTCATTATTTTACCTAATTGAAACTGCAGTCATTTTCTTTCTTAACTCAGAAAAACGCCCCAATGTTCCAGCGCATGGAGCCTTCATCTCTTCCTCAGGAGATCATTTCCAATGCCAAAGCTTTGCCTTACCTCCAGCAAGACAGAATTTCAGGACTGTAAGTGCAGATGTTTGAGTAAATAATACCACCTTGGCTTTTGTATTTGTAATCCTAGTAATCCTAATCCTTTTTTCACTGAATCTTACTCAAGATAGAAAGCTATAATGGTAGGGAATCTAATCTAAAAGAGATATTACAAATAAAGCCAAAGATCTTGATAATAAACTATGAGGAAATAGAAAGTAATCATGCTGGTTAACAGAACATTTTC
Organism: Naja naja; assembly: GCA_009733165.1. Classification (NCBI taxonomy): domain Eukaryota; kingdom Metazoa; phylum Chordata; class Lepidosauria; order Squamata; family Elapidae; genus Naja; species Naja naja. Next base: position 110,016,429 of record CM019150.1, on the reverse strand, counting down.
AACTACTGAGATTGCAATAAGAATGCAGAACTCAAAACTTAGTTTGAACAATAAAGGTAGAATGAAAGGAGGAGAATAATCAAGAAGTCACATTGCATTTTGATTCTTATCCAAACTTTCACAGTCTTGGTCTATATTAAAGCACACTTCTCTCTCTGACTGGGTTTGTTGAACATGTTACCCAAAAGTTTGCTTTTTTTGCTTGAAACTCAGTGTGTTATGTAAATCCGGCCATGGTTTCTGACTTCAATAAACCATATGTAAAGTTACAGCTTAGTGCAATGTGCCAACCAACCCAAGTTTGAATACAAAACAATGTTTTCAAATTAAATGTATCATAGGAGTAAAATGTCACTCATAGAACCTTCTGGTGAAGATTATAAGAAAAGATTTCCTATGTTTCAGCCATTTCTGAGCCAATTTGACAAGTAAGCAATGGTTCACCTTAACAAGCATTACATTGACTTTAAAAATTATGTTTAGAAACAAAAACATTAATGCTTTTGATTCAAACCGTATTTTGGCAGAGCCACACCCTCAATTTTTAATATAATGTCTATATCCTATCTTGTCTTACTGTCTCACTACCGTACTTCTTGTCAAAACTAAGTTACAAACTTAAAAGCATTTTTTTATTTCCATCATCCAGAATTAAAAATGTGAATACACTGTCAATGCAATATAAATGTGAAATTTTGATTGCTTTCAGGTTTTTTTTTTTTACTTTTATTAGGTATAAAAGTAACAATGTCAATAATACAAGATAGTACTTGTCTGGTTCTTTGGGTTATAAATAAAAAATATTATTATTATGGTTGGTCACACAGTCAACCTGATGTTTAGATTGGATTTGGCATTTTTATCCATCTATCAAGTCCTTCCCAAGGATCTGGAATAGGTAGATATTTTTGTTTGGCTGTATTAAAGATATTGTTACAGGATGTAAGCTGTTCCAATTAAAACTGCCATTTGCAATTTATTGTTGATGATTTGTCAGTGTTGATGGTGTTCAAGTGGTGCTTTAGATGTTTTGGGTTTGCATCCTTAGGAGCCTGTCACTATTGGTACTATCTTTGCTTTGTTTTGCCAGAGTAGTTCTGCTTCTGTGTAAGAGTGTTGTTATTTTCTCCACTCCTTTCTCTTCTATTTGGCTTTCTCTAGGTTCTGCAAGGCCCACTATCCAGACTTTTTGTCATTCTTATCAACAATTGCTAAGTCTGGGGTGTTATATGGCAAGGTGCTTGAATTCCAAAGTCCCCGAGCACTTTAGCTTCTTTGTTTTTTATTAGTTTGACTATTTTGTGACCCTGCCAATTCTCGCTTCCAGGCAAATGGTATTTTTAAAAACAATCTTTCAGTGTACCGTTATTGCTACTTTATTATGCCTTTGTTTGTAGTCAGTCTGTGTGGTCTTCTTGCAGCAATTAATTAGGTGGTCCATTATCTCATTACCTTCTTTACAGAGGTGGCTTTTGCTTTCTTTTGCTGTCTTCTCAATGCTGACTTTGTATGCATTTGTTCTTAAGGTTTGGTCTTATGCAACCAGAATTAGCCCGTCCATGTCTTTCTTCAACTTTCCTGCTCCTAGTCATTTGCCAGGTCTTGTTATTAAATATGTCTTCTATTGTTTTAATGTTCTTGTCATGTAATACTTTGCTTTGCTGTGTCTGTTTTTCTAATTTTCATTTTGTCTTTCTTGTAGGCCAGTTTGGTCTCCCCAGTACCTAGTACTCAGTATGACATATTGGTATACTAGCTTCAGTGCATCTTCTTCACTGTCCTTCAGATATTCTTCCAATGCCCTTTTATTTTCTTCAACTTCTAGTGCACTTGCAACATTTCACACCCACCCATTTTCCTCAGTAACTAGAGTCTGTCACTGCATGGATGAAGGGCATGATTCATTGTCATTATTTTTCTGGTCTTCCTATTGAGGGCTTTTAGCTCTGCTTGAGTCCAGTCTATTATTCCAGCTGTGAATCTAATGACTGGAACTGTCCAAGTGTTAATTGCCTTAATGGTGAGTTTGGACTTCAAGATCTTCTTCACTCTCATGATCTATTTACTTCTAAACTTCTTCTTGTCTCTTGATGTTGTCAGCTTGAAAGATCTCCAAGTATTTGTAGCGATTGTCTTTCAAACTCTTGATGCTATTTCCATATAGCATTTTGATTTCTTCAGATTTCACTATTTTACCCTTGTTAAGGATGTCACATTTGTCCAGTCCATACTCCATTACAATATCCTGGTTGTGTATATGGACAGCATTGAGCAATGATTCTATTTCAGATGGTGTTTTTCCATTAAGATCATTCACATAAAGAAAACAAGATAGTCTGGCAGATATTTCTGATATTTGATAGTCATGGCCATTTGTCAGAAATGGTGTAGGGTCTCCCGCTTGGGTGGGGGGGTGGACTAGATGACCTACAAGGTCCCTTCCAACTCTGTTTATCTGTTATTTGATTTGCTCAGTATTGTTGACAGAGGAATCAATGCAATGACAAACAGTAATGGTGAGAGTGAATCTCCTTGAAAGATTCCTCTGTTGATATTAACTTCTCCCAGAACATTAACCAGCAACTGTCTCTTCCATTGTGCCTCTAATCTTTCACTTCTGATGTTTCTACTGACCCCTGTTATTTCTATGGTAGGCACCTGATTATCCAATCATGTGGCAGGGAGTTGAATACTTTCTTTTAAGCAATGCAAGCCACATTCAGATGGGGGAAAAAACTTGTTTTCACCTAGATGCTGTTGGATTATATCAGCTACCATAGCAGTTAGCAATTTGGTAAGCAGGTAATTGGCTGGGTAGTTGCCTGGTGCTTCCTCTTTTGTTGGATCTTTCATTATTAGATAGGCTTTGCCAGGCACTAACCAATCTCCAACTTCACCTTCTTGAGTGGCTGTAGACCAGTCAAGTGTTTTAATGAAAAAACATGCTGTTAATCTTTGCCTGATGCTGATCAGTTCTTGATCTTCCTTGCAGTTTCTCCCCCATTTCTGCTGTTTTTACAAGTTCTTTCATTTCAGCTTTTTTTTATTCTTAGCCACCTTTTTATGCAAGCTGCATTATTGTTGTAATTCTTATTCCATAGCTGTGGCTAGAACTCCACTGTTTCTTCTTCATCAAGTGTTGTCTAGTTTGCTGCATTCCCTCCATTGATGGATTGGTAGAACGTTTCCGGTTTGACTGATACTGGAAATTCTGCATATTGTGTGTGATTCAAGCTACCTATCTTCTTATCTTCTTGGCTGTAGGTGTTATTTATTGCTTTATTATTTCTAGTGCTTCAGAAGATGGGCAAATAACAGCAATGTGCTTTCCTAAAACCTGGCAGGGATATGGCAAGCTTTCCCTTGGAAAAGAATTTTATGGCTTGTTCATTTCTGACATTGGTAATAATTAGCTCACTTTTTTCAAACAAAAGCATGTCACTCATTGTGAATTTTTTCCCCCCTGGCACTGATGTTTTCCCTTGGAGAAGGTAGAAAAAAAAATTAGTGAAACTTATAGAAAGATGCATTCTTTTTTCATTTCAAGTTGGACTATCTTTATAGGAACAGCCGTAGTGGGTTCCCTTCCCTGAGTCCACTCTCTCCCCAAGAGATATTCCAGTTGGCATGTATGGATTCAGCCCACGGAGAATACCAAGAACGGCAATCTCTGGTAAATCAATGTACCATTTATTAAAATGCTTCTCTGTTTTTCATTGATTTTAGAAAAGCATTTCAAGTGAAATTGTTCCTGTATTGTTGAAAAACCTTCTTGATTGCAAGTGGTGTTATATTATTGTATTATATAATGATATTACGTTGTGTTATTATAAAATATATTGTACAATATATTGCATATATTGTATGCAGTATATTGTGTATACTAATATACAATACATATACAATATGTAATGATATTCTATTATATTATTGTATGATATGTTATAATGTCTATTTTATTAATTTTACTAATCTTACTTTATTTTTTGTCTAGATTTTAGGAAACCTCATATTCCCAGAAAATATCTTATGTTTGCCTTTGAGACATATTTTTCTTTTTTCCAAAGCTATTCTATGGAATATAATATTGAAACTGGGTCTTCCCAAATAGTTAATCATTATCACCCTGAAATGCTGGTAATCCTAGAAAGAAATCCTGGTAGCTACATTTAGGTCTTTGTAGATCCTGTTAATGAAACTTCCATAATAACAATGTGCTGCTTTCCCATTGGACATAACAGAGTAGATTTCTGGTAGGCAAGAATTCATCCATTCTGGATAGGAAGAATAGATCTACTGTAGTAACATACATAGCCATTACTTTTGTTATCAGAATTAGTTACAATCTTTTTTTTTAAATGGAATTGTTTATCATCAGTTTAATCTCATATATCTTCAAAAATTGGTCAGTTATTCTGCAAGAGATTCGTTGCTGAGGTTTTGTTCACCTCATATATAATTTGTCAAATTACTGCTCAAATAGAGACCCTAGTATCTATTTCATTTAGGTATCCTAGATGAAAACATGAAGCATAACACAGAACTTTTATTTTTTCTTGTTAGATTTTTCTTTGTCATTATGGATTTCTAGCAATCTACAAGTATACAATCTATAGAGATGTTAAGAGACATTTGACCATTTAATAATAGTGAAAGGTTTACAGCTAAAGTTGTAGTGATGAGTAAGCATTATGGCTAGAGGTTTGATGGAATTATGATGATGGTAAATATTTTAAGTTATAAAGAAGTATATGTTGCAAATATTTAGTAAAATAAGAGTTTTATATAAAATAGACTCAACTATCATCAAGCAAGTTATATATTCAAGGTACTATCAATATTAGAAATGGAATTTTTGACTGAAAATTTGACCCTTTATGTTTGTTACAGTTGTTAATTCTGATTATCATTCTACTAATTGGTTTGTTCTCATTGCATATAATCATTTCATCAGTTGGGTTATTCAGTGATAAATAATAATAACCAGTGCTTTGGGGCTTTTTGTTCATTTTTTTTTCAATGCTGGTGTTCATGTTCGAAAACCAAATTGTTGAATCATATCACACAAATGTGAATTACATGCCTCTGACCCACACTTGCAGCCACCTTATTACCTGGTGGGATTCATGTCTGCATATGTAAATGGTCTATGTGTGTGTGTGTGTGCACATTTGTGCACCACCTTTGTTGAAATCCAATGCTGTATAATTGTGCATTTATTTCCACTCTTCTCTGTGTGCTTCTCAGAATGTTGCACTCTATCCATAAATTTTGTACTACACGCACACACATACATTATGCCTTCTTAGATTTTCTGTGCTTGAAAAGAACACATAAACAATTTTTGTCAGACTTCTGTTTGGAGACTGATACATTATTCCTGATTTCTCTTCATCTAACAACAATAAAAATCCATTTTGATCATTGAGCATAACAAAAGACAAACAGTGAAATCATTACATAAGCATCGGACCTCTGGGCCTTCCTCCATGGCCTAAAAACTTGGCTATTTCAACTGGCCTACCCGGACTGATGGGGGGGTGGTAAATGGGTTAATTTTTTTTTAGTTTATGATTATGAGATTCCCTGGGTTTAATTTATTTTTAACTTTTGTATTGTATGTTTTTTAGTATTGTAAGCCGCCCCGAGTCCTTCGGGAGATAGGGCAGCATATAAATCTCATAATTAAATTAAATTAAATTAAATCTAAAAAATTCATTTTGGGGATATTCCTGGCAAAGCTTTTACTGATGATTAAGTAGATGGATGGTTGATGGAGGGAAATACACACACACACACACACACACACACACAAATCACACTTATGAACCAGCAAGCTTTAAAAAAACAAATCGCTGAGACATTGGAGCCAGATTTAAATCAGAAAGGCACTTACATCTAATCTTGAAACTGGGCTTAATTTGTATATATTTTTAATCCAAATTTGATATCTGAGTGCAAGATAATGTATGCTGAAAAAGCAAGCAGTCTGAATTTCCCTGATCTGTTAGATTCAAATGAGTATATTGTTTTAGCACTAAAGGTATAGTTACTGTTCGTAATCATGTTAAACACATCCAGCATACTTAAGAAGGGCAGGTTCATTCTCTTTTGCCAACAGCAAGCATTCACTATGCTTCATTTAAACCCTGTTCTCAAGCCATTCCTACCACATGGATAAAAACAATGCCAGCAGAAAATGGCGAGCAGTATAACCAAATGAAATCCCATGAGTTTGGCTGTGTGTTTATTTCCAGGAGCCAGAAATTAGAGAGTTTAAAAGAGTGCAGCCCTCTAACTGTGGCAGTTATCTCCCGGTGGATACTCAGGAACGAGCTGTATCTGGGAGGGCTTCTTCCATGCCACGCCTGACAGTGGATCCCCAGGTAAAACCAGGTGAAACAGTGACTAACAGTAGGAATATATTATTACAGGAGATACATGATCCTTTCCTACAGGAGGTTGTTGCTTTATCTGAACAGTGAAACAGGCTGAACTTTGCCCCTGATACCAATTCAATTGGCTCTCTATGAACGTGAAACTTTCCTTTAATTCTAGAATTACAGATTCTGAACACAGCGCCCCAATGAGACAAGGAAGACTCCAGTCCTGATTTACAGATGGAAGTTGGAATATCTGTCCTGGGCTACAACAATGCAAATTATTATAATTGACTGTATCTTAATTTGCCCAGTTACCACCTTAATCAGTCTATAAACCTTCTTCCAAGACTTCAGAGACCCTGGACAGCAGAGATTTGAAGGAGCCCTCTTCCTGTTCTATTTCAACCAAACATATTGTTGATTATAGCAAGAATCCCAACCATTTGAAATAACCCTTTTACTTCTGTCACCTGGATGCATTTTTCCCTTTAAACTTAGCCACTTTCTCTTTCAAGCCTCATTGTCCTAATATACTTGTCTACATGCCTGCTGCCTAGCATCCTGTCCTAGTCAGTCTTGGCCATAATCCATATGTATTTGTCTGTTGAGCAGATTTTTTTTCTGTTTGTCTGTCTTGTAATCAGTTTTGAGTAACAGAGATAAAATATCTTCTCAGGTTTGTAATCATAATTTATACAATTTTTCAATGATTAAGATTTCAGTATCAGATTCTCCCAGCCTGAAAAGTCCTGTTCCATACAGTATCCATCTTCTGGCCCAAAGGTGGTCAACCTCTCATTACCACAAACTCTTGAGATGAACTGAAGCCACTGTAAATGATCTCACCTGGAAGTAGTGGGAAAGGAAAAAGAGAAGAATTACCATATAAACAAAGTCAGTCTCATGGAGGACGAAGGGAAGTGAAATTATGAGCTCCAGTTTATCTGCTGCAGAACTTCACTTTCCTATTTGGCTGCAAGACTTTTTGTCTGCATGACCATTGTTACTGTGACTGCCAAAACATTGGACAACAGTGTTGCTGGACAGAGTAAAAGTTACACTATATTGCAGCATTTTTCATATCTTCCCAATCTCAAAGTCTTGTAGCTTATGCAAATGTATTAGATTATTAAATTATCAATCTGATATTGATATTGCTATCAACATCACACAACAGATCAGTTTTTCTCTTCTAGTGCTCCTTGTATCATACTTTCCACTTGTATAAAAATTCCAGTATTTTGATACCAATAGGGCTTCTGTGAAGCATTGCTTTGGAAAAGATAGAATCAGTGGAAAGGAAAGGAAATTTTAAGATTCAAGAAACATAAAAACAAGAACAAGCAAACAAAGGGTCAGGAAGCAGCCTTGAGAATGGATACAATGAAATAGCCAGTTAGATGAGTAAATACAAAATATTAAATAAAGATTTATTTTCGTTTAGTACAACAAAGGCCTAGTATTATAGTGATAAATGTATGGCTGAATTGTTCCTGTTGAGTCTGCAAGAATGGAGCCATTTAATTAAAATATTGAAATACCTAGTATCTAAAACTCAGGTTTTAGAAGGAAGACTACAGTAAAGCTCTTTTTCTGGCAATATGTAATTTTCTGTGTCTATAGGCAAAGCTCGGAAAATAATTTGGTCATATGAATTCTAAGCTACAAATTGAATTAATTGGAGTGATAGAGTTTTACTTTGAATCAACACAACCCAGAGTAATTAATTTGCAGGAAAAATAAATCATACAAGGGTTACTCTGAATACTCTGAATCATATTCAGAGTATGATTCAGATCATAATCTGAATTTTCAATGGCTTGAAGTATACAATAATGCCCAATAGCAATTTTGGATAATGGACATTCTATTCTGTTGCAAAAATTGCAGTAGAATACCTTTTTGTCCTTCCTTTTCTAGCTTTTCTTCCCTTTCTTTCTAACTTAACAATTTGATATTAACTGTGCCTCCTTTCAGTAGACTTACTACAGTTCAGGTTTTGTTCCAAAACTTAATTTTAGCTGGCAAATCTATTCCTGGGTAAGCTAGAAAAAGCTATTGTCCTATATGAGTACAAATGTCCTTGCAAAAACCCACAGTCTGTTTCCCTGAAGTATTTCCCCTTTTAAAGCTGATCACTTTTTTAAAAAGTCAAGATTCTATGACTTCTTTGAATGTTAATAGGAGAGAGTGTTAGTATGGTACAATGGTTAAGGTATTGCAGATTCTAGTCCGTCTAGTGCCTCTGTCTCTCAGTCTACTCTAACCAATCCCAAGGGTTGTGGTTGTGAGGAACATAGGGGGAGAGGTAGAATAAAATAGAATAACAGAGGTCTTCTAGTCAAACCCCCTGCTCAGGCAGGAATACAATTTCAGACAAATGGTTATCCAAATCTCTTCTTAAAAACTTCCAGTGTTGGAACATTTACAACTTCTGGAGGCAAGTTGTTCCACTGATTAATTGTTCTGTCAACTGTTATATATAAAACACCTTGAAATCCTGAAGATTAATCAATGAATCAGTAAGCAAGGCACCGCACATTTTACTGACTAAGCTAGGTCATATTATAGTCCTGCTAGTATTGAAAGAAGCCATTACGCTTTTCTCTGCCATTACTGACCTCTCTCAGTAGGAAAGAGTGAACGATGCATTTCAGAACATTCTTAAAATTAATTTCCAGACTCCCCTAGGGTGTATTCCATAATTACGTGAAATAGTTTTGTCTTATATTCATTCAGTTCATAGGGATAGCTCTCTCTTTCAACATAACACCATTATCCTGTGTGGATTTAACACCTGATGTAACAATCTCTCTCATTTCAAGCAGATTGAGAATTATGTAGGCCAAGCTGTTGAGTCAAAATTCTCAGTCCTTGTTTTTAGACAATAGACCTGGGATGAGAAGATTTGAGTAACTAGGTGATGAATTAGGTGACACCAAGAGCATGACTAGCATGGGTTCTGATGTGCCTGAAAAGTGAACAGAGTTCCCCAACTTCATGTTCATGTACTAGTTTATTCCTGTTACAATTGCAAGGTTTGAGCAAACATGGAATTTCTGTTGCTGTAGAAACAGAGGTCCTTTATTGTGTTGAATGGGAGACTCTAGATGAATAGGATATTCCCCGTCCAAACTCTTGGTCTCTGGTGGAATTTAAACAGAATTTGAAAAATGGACCCCAACACACACAACAAAAGGTATACCATCTTGATGGGCAAGCCAAATGCTTCCTTTATGAGACCAGTTTTGGTACTAGGTAGAAACCAGGAGAATGTCAGTTCTAGTCTCACCTTAGGCATGAAAGTTGGCTCAGTAACTTTGAGTTAGTCACTCTTTCCAGCCCAACCCACTTCACGGGATTGTTGTTGTGGAGAAAATAGCAGAGGAAGGAGTGTTAGGTATGTGCACCACCTTGAGTTATTTATAAAATTAATAAGAGGAAGAAGATTGGCTGTTTGGCATGAAAGACTGAGAACAGTGTGATGTACTCAGTTACTGTCCAATAGATGAACATTGATAGGCTGAAACCATTGTGTGCTCTTTGACTGAGGAAGACAAGTTTTGATTGACTTTTGGTGCTCTGTGAACACTCCAGGCTGACAAAAACTAAATATGCTGACTCCCACATCATCCTGATTGCTAAAATAGGGCAGAATGTTCAACCATGCATCATTTCAATTCAAATCTTCAATGCAGAAGCTTTGGGCAGTGCAAAGCCTGATCATGTGAAAGTGCTCACTACCTACCTATAAAACTGAGTTTGTTCTGCTTCTACTTATTTCATTACACACATGAGTACAAAGAAGCAAACATCGGACATACTGTAGGGCCTAGGGGAAGGCAAAATATATAACTTATATTAGCTGAAGCAAATAGTATCAAAGGTGTTGTTTGATGCTCCAGATTGGGGAGTGAATTTCCTTCACATCTCTCGGGTATTACAATGTCTTTATACTTGGTCAAAAGAGATAACTCCCTCCTGAGATTAAGTATACTTAATTAGCAAATCCGGCTGCTGAAACCACCAGGCATTTGCCAACCTTTAATCCTTCTTCCATTCTGGGATGCATTTCTAGGTAGTTACGGATCCTGGCTCTATGAGACGCTCATTTTCTACCATCCGAGACAAACGGACAAATTCCTCCTGGCTGGATGAGTTCTCAATGGAAAGGAGCAGTGAAAATACTTACAAGTCTCGTCGTCGCAGTTACCATTCTGCGCTGCACCTGTCTTCACGCCGTCTCAACACAGACTCAGGTAACTGAGGATGGGTGGGACTTTTTAAAATACATCTTTAAGGATGAAGTGAGCTAGACTCTTCCAAAGCCACAGAATCATGATCTTTCTCCACCAAAATTGAGTAAAGTTAGAAAACACTAATTTATGCACGGATCTGGATATGAACTCACCATGTCTTTCCTAGGATCAAAAGTCAACTGCTGAACATCCCAGGTGAGGATGCAGCTGTTTTAAAGAGTTTCCATCAGGTATTACATGCACAGCTATACACTCTCTGAATTGTTCCTTGTCTTTTGAGTCTGGATCTTTGCACAGCCTCAAAAACAGGCTACTTGTTGAAAGACCTACATGGATAGTTTTTAAATAGGACCTATTTTAAATCATCATCTCTTACTCATCTTTGCTAGTTCTATACTATTTAAATATATTATTCATCTTACAAATAGCATTGCATTTCAAGTGCTAATAGGCCCTCATCCATCTAAAAGCTAATTTCTTAAGTTCTAATTAAATTTTGTGACTTAATTACAATAACCTTTTTTTTCAACACAGGTCATGCAGAAAAGGTATTAACTGAAATGCAGGATATAATATTTGATATACAAAAATAACTTTCAGGTGTAGGTTTTATTCTTTATGATTCTGTACCTAAATTAATTCTTGTATGCAACCATTTTGAACTAAAAATTGAATCACAATATCCTCAAAATGGATATTAGTTCTTTCTTATCAAAATTTCAGAATAACTATGGAGTTTTCAAAAAGGTAATAAATTTGCAGGATTTCTATGGGATTACAATACTTGGAGTCCTGATTTCTCCAGCTGATTTGCTCCTACAGTGGACAAACAAACTCCATGGTGAGGTAAAAAAGGAAAGTTTTTAGAAAGAAAGGAGCTTTTGTGTCCAATGTTTCTGCACCATATTTTGGTACTATATTGTAGATTTTTGAGCCCACAAGAAAAAGAACATGGTAATAAACTCTCACTTGGCATGAATTTATTTTCCGTAATATTTTTGTAGAAACAACACTGTGTTAATCAAGATATAAAAGGTAAGATAAAGTTTTCCACAATGATTTCTATTCTTTCAGAATTTCTCAGCTTTGAAATATCACTAATAAATGGAAATTTTTCATCCATATTAACATAATGAGTAGTTTCTAACAAAAATGTTAGTCACTCTAGAGCAGCCACATGTTGTCTCTCAGAATGCTTTTTATATTTTGCCTTTTATTTATTCATATAGCCCCATAAGTGTTCTTAGTAATTTATGACTCATATAAGAATATGAATGCAGGAAGCAACCTTAATTTGAGACAACCCACTGGTCCATCTTACTCAGTGCTTAAGTTGGGAGGGGTACTTCCCCAATCTTACTTGGAAATGTCAAGGATAGAACAGGGGTTCTTTTGTGTGCAAAGCTTTGCGGGAGCTTTAAAAATAATTTCCTCCTGGAGAAATGGGCAATACACCAGCACAAATGGGAGAGATGGCTTTATTTAGGGTTCAGGACCAGGACAAGATACAAGTAGTCATCCATGTACGACCACAGTTGAGCCCAAAATTTATGGTGCTAAGTGAGCCAGTTAAGTGAGTTTCACCCCCATTTTACGACCTTTCTTGCCATAGCTATTAAGTGAATCACTGTCATTGTCACGTTAGTGATACGATTATTAAGTGAATCTGGATTCCCCGTTGACTTTGCTCACCAGAAATTCACAAAAGGGGATCACATGACCCCGGGACACTGCAACCATCATAAATACGAGTCCGATGCCAAGCCTTTTGATCATGGGGATGCTGCAATGGTCATAAGTGTGTAAAATGGTCATAAATCACTTTTTTTAATGCCGGTGTAACTTCAAATGAACACTAAACAAACTATTGTAAGTGGAGAACTACATATAATTAATTCACAAGCATTCAGAGGTGGAAGGTGAAAGAGTAAAGTTCTAGATGTTAATCTTATAACGCCATTTCCTTCCTCATTTATGGAGCTAGTTATTTATTTATTTTATTTATTTTATTAGACTTGTATGCAGCCCTCTCTCCCTAGGGACTCAGGGCAGCTCACAATATAAAATCCCAATACAATAAATTAATTAAAAATAATTAAATTACAAGTCCAATAAATCTAAAACCCATAAAAATTCAATTAAAATCACTTAAAAACCCACCCCAACTCATTTCAGTCCAGGCCGGCCTGCTGAAACAGCCAAGTCTTCAGGTCGCGGCGGAAGGAGCGGAGGTCCGGGGCCAGATGAAGCCCCAAGGAGAGCTGATTCCACAGGGTGGGTGCTCCCACAGAGAAGGCCCTACCCCTGGGCGCCGCCAGCCGACATTGTCTGGCCGATGGCACCCCAAGGAGGCCCTGTCTGTGGGAGCGCACAGGGCAATCAGAGTACGATGCTGGCAGGAGACGCTCCCCCAAGTACCCCGGACCCAAGCCATGAAGGACTTTGTATGTTAACATCAACACCTTGTATCTCACCCGGAGGGCAACCGGCAACCAATGCAGCTCATGCAGGAGGGGTATAATATGGGAGTATTGGGTTACTCCCATCACAACCCGCGCGGCCGCATTTTGCACCAGCTGCAACCTCCGAGTGGTCCGCAAGGGCAGTCCCATGTAGAGAGCATTGCAGTAGTCGATTCGGGAAGTGACAAGTGCATGGGTGACTGTGCGTAGGGCATCTCGGTCCAGATAAGGGCGCAACTGCCACACCAGGCGAACCTGGGCAAATGCTCCCCTGGTCACAGCTCCCACCTGCTCCTCCAAACTGAGCTGTGTATCCAGGAGGACACCCAAGTTGCGAGCCCTATCCACAGGGGGCAACACCTCTCCCCCTATGACCAAAGATGGAATATCCTGGATACTCCGAGATGCCGGTATGCACAGCCACTCAGTCTTGGCCAGGTTGAGTCGAAGCCTGTTCCTCCCCATCCAAATCCACACTGCATGCAGACAATGGGACATCATGGAGAGGGCATCACTGATGTGGTTCGGGGTGGAGATGAAGAGCTAGGTATCATCTGCATATTGATGATACCTCACCCCAAAACCACAGATGATCTCGCCCAGCGGCTTCATATAGATGTTGAACAGGAGGGGTGAGAGGACTGACCCCTGAGGCACCCCACAAGTGAGGGGCCTCGGGCTTGACCTCTGCTCTCCCGCCAACACTGATTGCAAGCGACCCGAGAGGTAGGAGGAGAACCACTATAAAATGGTGCCTCCCACCCCAAACCTCCTGAGACACCGCAATAGGATACCATGGTCGATGGTATCAAAAGCCGCCGAGAGATCTAATAGGACTAGGACAGAGGAAAATCCCCTGTCCTGAGCCCTCCAGAGATCATCCACCAGCGCAACCAATGCTGTCTCTGTGCTGTAGCTGGGCTGGAAGCCCAATTGGTACGAATCTAGATAATCGGCTTCCTCCAGGAATCCCAGCAGCAGCTGAACCACCACGCTCTCAACAACCTTTGCAACAAAGCGAAGGTTGGAGACGGGCGAAAGTTGTTCAAAATGGCTGGGTCCAAGGCAGGCTTCTTAAGGAGGGGTTTCACCACTGCTTCTTTCAAGGCGGCGGGAAAGGAACCCTCCCTCAATGAAGCGTTAACTACTGTCTGGAGCCAGCCACGTGTAACCTCCCTGGAGGCATAAACCAACCAGGAGGGACATGGGTCCAATAAACACATGGTGGAGCTCAGCCTCCACATGATCCTGTCCACTTTATCTCAGGACACAGGCTCAAACTCATCCCAATTGGTATTGGCCAGACTCATCGCCACTCCTTCCTCTGACTCCTGCCAGTCAGAGTTCAAGTCAGCCCGAATCTGAGCGACCTTATCCAGCAGATGCTGACTAAATTCCTCAGCCCTACCCTGCAAAGGGTCCTCCCTCACCTCCTGATGTAGGAGGGAGCGAGTGACCCTAAACAAGGCGGCCAGGAGATCATCTGCGGATGCAATGAGAGCAGAAAAGTAAGTACACTTCGCCGCTCCCATCGCCACCAGGTAAGTCACAATCATCAAGTGGTAACTCTGTCCTGATTTCCCCCAGTTTCTCTTTTCTTTTCCTCGTACCTTAGAAAGTACATTAAGGAATTCAAGAGTAAGAAGAACAGCGTAGTCTCTACAGGTGTGGACAGGCATATGCATTAGTGATCTACAGTGGGAGGAGATTTGTCTAAGGAAGGTGGATAATTTTGGAGGGTACCTTCTCTCCTTCTGTTTTAGGTACTGCTACTACAATTGCTTTTCATGGTTTATCTTCTCCTGTTTTCGAAAATGTCCAATATAAAAAATGTACTTTCAGTTAGCATCAGTGGTGGGATTCAAAAATGTTTGGTGGAGGTGGCTTGGTGGGCACGCTTTGTGCGCATGCACACATTTTGTGTGTGTGCGCACACACCAAATGCGCACTTTGCGCAGGTGCAGAGGTGTTTGCACAGGTGCAGAGGTGTTCTAACTCACCTCCTGCAAGCCTGCACTCTCCCGGTGGCTTCAGCAGCTGCCGCGCAGCACTCTGCTGTGCCACACAAGGCAGCTGCGCTTCAAATTCAGAGGATAAAGGTGAGTATGGGAGCCTGGGCAGGTGGGTGGGCCCAACAGCAGAGCAGTGGAGAGAACTGGTTCGGTTTCCTCTGCTCATCGCCGCTACCAGCTTGGCAGAACTGGGCCGGTAGAATACCATCACTGGTTAACATGTTACTTAATCTCAGTAGTATCAGTGATGCAATTTCAGTAGTGGATGATGAGTGCAATTTGGAAAGCAAAGAATAATTCTGGTCAGTTGGGTATGAGTATTGTCATTCACTGATCGCCTGGCATTCTGTGCACTACATTATTTTTGGAAGGGAGAAAATGGTGGGATTTCCCCCCCCCCCTTTTGTTCACAGAGAATTCAGTCTGCATCAAACAATGCAATATTTAAAGATGCTGGCTGACCCACTAATTTTGGCAGTGATGGGTTTTCCATTGCGTGCATTTTCTTGTATACTGTTGTTATGATCAATTCATGGTGCATTTTGCTGGCAGCAGAAATTTGGCACTTAATTTGGGTATCTCCTTGAACTAACTAATGCCTATTTTTATTTTGGGGGTGAAGGGTAGGCTGACTGACCATTAAATAAATCAGAATACTTTTGTACTGATGATTGTCTACCACATTTGCTTAACACATGACAAGCTGATGTTTTATATTACTGCCAGTTTTTCAGTTTGTTCCTATTATCTCCCTCCCAGCCCAATTTCTTCTCTGTACTGCAATTAGATATCCAGCTGACTTTTTCTTCACTCTGTTAGTTTTGTGTACTGTATGTGTATTCACTTTTTTATTTCCTGTATGTGGATACTTCAGATTTGTCACTAATGAACAGCATCCTGCTATTTGCAGACAAATCCTTTTGAATTCTGATTCCAGTGTCAATAGTTTGGAGAAAATTATATTAATTACTGTTTTTTGGCAAAAAGACCTGATTCTTTTGTCCAAAATTGTTAATTATTTTATTTTAAAAAACGTAATTGAGACATTCTGCTGCAGAATTCCGTGTGCTACTTCCAAATACTATTTATATATTCTATTTTATAAAGATCTAATTTATGGAATGCAGACATTCTATAAAAGCTACATCAATGTCTTTCCTGAAATCAAACCATATAAAAGACATTTTGCCAAGCACTTTATCAAATAGTGATTGAATGATTCATCTGCCTTTCATTTAATACATTTGATCATGTCTCACTTATGCATGCTGGTTCTAATTATTTGGAATCTTTCCACAGAGAAAACAGCTTTCAGTGAAAAGCTACAGTATTCCATCTTTTTCTTCTTTCTAGAATGTTTGTAGAAAATAAAGGACAGAAGCAGTAGGACAGTATATGAGAACTGCAAGATGACATTATACAGATGCATATACCCAGTCAAATTTTTACGGCATAAAAAAACTTTGGGTGGAAACATTCTTAGTCAATAGCAATAGCATTTAGATTTATATACTGCCCCTTAGTACTTTACATCTCTCTGGGAGATTTACAATGTCAGCATTATTTGCATATTGGCTCCAATGATCTGGGTCCTCATTTTACCAACCTCGGAAGGATGGTAGTCCAAGTCAACCTTGAGCCTCATCAGGATTGAACTCCAGGCTATGGGCAGAGTTTGCCTGCAATACTGCACTTAACCACCAGGGCTCAGTCAAGATTAACATGGTATGGTTTTCCTGATTCTTTACTTCTTTTTTAAAGAGAAACACTTTCCTTATTTCCTATAGTCAAATAAACAATTAAAAATATATAATTATATGTGTGTCTCCATTTTCCATCCCACTCTGATTTGGGCTTCTCCCCTGCTCTTCCACATGCTATGAGCATCATTTCTGTTGGAAGATTATATGCTAAGTTATTTACTTCCAGCAATATGGCCCAGGCCACTTTTGTGCCAGTGGTATATGTTTAGTACCTATAGCTAGTTCTGATAAAAACTATGAACGTAAACCAAAAATAACATTTTGTTCTGCAAACAGATTTTCTTTATGTCTATCCATAACACTAAACCTTCACATCTTGATTTTAAAAGCAATTAAACTACTGAGCTGATTTGTCTTTTATTGGCAGATGAAAACTTGCTCCTTTTCTTTCTTTCCTTTTTCTTTTCCACACTGAATAATTCCTGCCTTGTATAAAAAAGGAGCTTAGTTTATGAAAGTTGATTTACTGCCTTGTGATAAGATCATTTGATCAGGGCGAGACAATTCCTTTCAACAATAAAGGGACTTCTTTTTTTTAATAAACCATCTGCAAGCTAAATTCAGCTATTAAATAATCAAATTAAGTGACCTCATCTAGATGCATTCAGAGATTATCTTTAAGGACATTCAGTTTTTATTTATCTATTAAATTTCTATGCCATCTCCCCTACAAGGTGAATCTGGGTGGCTTACAAATTATAGAAACAAGTAAAAATAGTTAAAAGATTAAAACAAACCAACATTAAAATATGATTAAAAACTGTGCTAAAACTATGCCTACAAGAGCCAAGGGACAGATGGGGCAAGAGTGAGGTCTTCTTATCCCATTAGCCACCTCCAACAGTGAGCACTCCCCTTGGGGTCCCAGGCAAAGCCAGGTTTTAATACCCATCCAGAAAGTCAAAACAGAAAATGCAGTTCTCACCTCCAGTGGAAGAATGTTCCATAGGGATGAGACCACAGCATAAAAGGCTCTTCTCCTTGCTTCAGTTCCTTATCACAGGATCTGTAGCAGGCCTTTTCCACTGGCATGTGTAGAACGGTGTTCATCCATTTAATTGTATGAATCCTGTTTTATAACTGGTGAATTCAGCTTTTCCATTAAATTGGACAGAATTTTCTGCAAATGGGCTATGAACTCAGTAAGAAAAAACTGTCGATTTGGGACTTGGAAAGAGAGAAGGTAAGAAAGGACTGTGCAAAATCTGGAAAATGCCTCAAGAGAGTTTGCTTGCAGTCCAAATATCAATTTGCTCCTCAAAGAAGTGGATGGCTAAAATGGCTGTATGAAGAACTGTGGACTTTACTGCATTTCTTTGCATGTGTGAGAAGGCCTCTGCTGCAACAATATGTACAGCCACTGTTCTTGCTTGGCAAGGCCAAATACAAGGAACTGGAGAAGTTAAGGAAATGATTTAACAACATTGAACTAGTGATGTCCAAATGTAACACCTACGAAGATTTAATGTGTCAGGACCATAGGAAGTTAGTTATAGGTTATGTTACGTTTGCATGAAGAGTCAGATGCGAGGAGTTCCAGCAAAGAGTTTATTAAGTGACTACAGCTCGAATAGACCCGTCCTGGCTTGGCTACGGCTGCTTCTTATAGCCTGCAGCCGTAGCTGCCAGCCAATGGGAGTGCAGGGTTTCTTCCCGCACTATTTAAACCAATACCATTTGACATTTTACAAGAACAGTTCAAATAAACCAATAACATTCAAACCTACGTACATAACAGGTTACACTTATTTATTTATTTTATTTTATTTATTTTTATTTATTCATATTTATATCCCGCCCTTCTCTGGAGACTCAGGGCGGCTTACAATTTTTGGGATACAACCCAATGCACTCAGCAATAGCCTTCCTTCCATTGTATATGCCTGCTTACATCCCTAATTTTTACATCCCTAATTTTTTTAAGCAACCCAGAGCAACCTATGTGGTTCTCCCTACTAATAGTTTGTCTTTACAGCAATCTGAGAGACATCAGCAAGGCCATAGGAAGCTCCATGGTTCAGTAGGAATTTGAACCCGAGTCTCGCAAGTGCTAACCTGTTATTCTTCTTTAACTATACCATGCTGGCTACTTAGAATAAAAGAGCAATGGAAGATCCATGACAAACAATTGGGTTATTATACTATAGGAACAATGGCAATAAGATGATGCAAAACAAATGCAAAAGGAGAATGCTTTAGGTTGTTGTATATACTTTTTAAGTCATAAATATTGTACAGTAAAATAATAGCTTCAACAGCAGTGGAAAGCTCATATAAATGGTAAAGCAGTTGAAAGGTCATATAAAGAGAAAAATAAAATGTTAGTGATAGCTTTTGACTTGATGGATAGGTTAAAAAAGAGAAAAATATTTCTCATATCAAACATTATACATGGTATAGAAGGCATCCACACTGCTCAAAAAATCCCAAGTGTGAAATTTTCCTGTAATCCTGCCATTTTTTTAAATAAATAGGCCATCGATCTGATACACATCGGTCAGGAGGCAGAGAACGAGGCCGATCCAAGGAGCGAAGGCATCTACTCTCTCCAGATATTTCTCGTTGCAACTCAGAGGAAAGGAGTCCACAAGCAGATATTGATTCTCCAGAGCGACATCATTCCAGGTCTCCCAGTGAAGGCAGGTCACAAACTCCCAACAGACAGGTGGGTGTAAAGCTGCAAAGATCAAGAGAAATATCTGGAAATATTGGTGAAATGTTTGGAGCAACTGCTATCCTTTCCTAATATACTACAAGGAGCCTTTCAGAAATGCTTGCTTCCATTTTTGACTAGCTGCAATGTTTAATACCAGATAAATGAATGTTAGCTTTTGTTATGGTTCATTGGAACAGGCTTCAAACTATAATTATGATCAGTCACAATGTACAATTTTTAAAAAGGGTTCTTCTGTTTTGATTTAATATTTTGCATTGTGTGTTAAATATACTGTAAATGGAAGCTTCCATGCTGTTTTGCATGGCCTGGATAGAGGGGAATGTGAAATGCACAAAGTAGCTTTTGACAGACTAATTGGTTTTCATTGACTTAATATCGGATGAAATCCTGTTGAAAATTAAATTGAAGATATTCATGTATAAAAGGCTAGAGCAAGCCGGAAGCATATTAGAAAGACATGGAGAGCAAACAAGGATCCATCCTTTGGCTCACACTTTCAAAAGCTGTCTCTATTATGCATTGTTTTGCCTAGAATGAGTAACCTGCAGATACTATGAGGGTCTCCATAATGTGTTGGTGCATCCTGCAAAGTGACTCTGCAGGCAGCACTGAAGCTCAGAGGGGGCCTCAGAGAGCCCACAGATTTCTGTCATGGTGAAAGTACGTTTTCTTACTTGCCATGGAAATCTCCACTGGCTCTCTAAATTGTAGCACCAAACTGTTGCCCTTGAACTTCAGTGTTCAGGCCCTTAAAACATTACAACAATACTGAAAGATTGATATCTGGAGGAAGTCAACAAAAATATCCAATAATAGAAATCCATGACCATTATATGGGGGCACAATGGGTCAGCAGTTAAAGATGCTGAATTTGTCAGCTGGAAAGCCAACAGCCCAGGTTCGAGACCCAAGTGCCATGCGATGGAGTGAACTCCTGTTACATGCTCCAGCTCCTGCAAACCTAGCGGTTTGAAAGCATGCAAATACAAGCAGATAAATAGGTACCACTTCAGTGGGAAGGTAACAGCGTTCTGTACACTTCAACATATAGTCATGCTGGCCACATGATCATGGAAAGAAACAAGAGGAGCATCACCCTTTACAGTCAGACATGACTGGACAGGGGAAGCCTCTACCTTTATATTAACCTTCAGCATTATTTTAAATTGTGCCTTTTCTATTTGTTTTTTTCCAAATGCCAACTTGACTCATAAGTGGATGGAGTGGGTGGTCTTTAAATTATAATACATAGTGCCGGTTTCTTCAGTTCAGGAAAGATTGGTCAACAGAGACAAAAGTGTTCCCTGCCCTTCCTGCCTCTCCCAGCAGACCCTTTCATTGAGGCAGGGCCTGGCGTCTGCTGAACACCCCAGAACTTTGCATCTGGCTTTTCCCTTTCTTGCAGGGCACAGGCTCCTTGAGCGAGAGCTCCATTCCTTCTCTGTCTGACACCAGCACGCCAAGGCAAAGCCACCGTCAACTCCCTCCAGTGCCACCAAAGCCACGACCTCTCATCTCCTACACTGCTATGATGCAGCACTGTGGTGACACCTCCCCACCACCTGACGACAGCGAGGGGGGCTCCCCTCTGCTTTCTGGGACTCTGGAGACAAACAATACCTGCTTGACTGAGTCTTCCAGCTCCCTCCAGGGGAAGCAGAGCCTTCTCTCCACTCCCCAGCGCTACATCTCAGAGCCTTACCTGATGCTCCAGGATGACTCCCACGCTTCAGACTGTGGTGAGGAGGAGACACTCACTTTTGAGGCTGCTGTGGCCACTAGCCTTGGCCGCTCCAACACAATTGCATCAGGCCCTCGCTCTCGGCATGGTTGGCAGATGCCCAATGGGCATTATCGGAGGAGGAGAAGAGGAGCATCACAAAGCATGATTTACGAGGCTGGCATCGAAGTACTAAGTGATACGGAAGAAGATGACAAGTGCTAGAAGCTACTTCCTTTCCCCTGTCCCCTTTGATGCATGCTGATTGCCACATTTGAAATGAAATGAAATGGAAATCAAAGGCAGGAGGAAAAAAACCCAGAGCCTTCATGCAAAACAAAGTCAATTCACAGCTTCTTTGTCTCCCTTCTTTTTCTTTTGCACAGAAAAGGTGCACCGGCTTGTTAAATGACAGTGAAACAGGGCAACAGCAGCCTTCATCACAAAGCCACTCGACACGGTGTCTCTCAAAGCCAAGAGTAAGGAGGGTAGAATTTACTGGGAAGGCAGAGCAAGAAATAAGCTAAAGACTAAGGGTTTTTAAAGCATCATTTTCATCCCCCCAGAAAGAAGGATTTCAAGACGGTGGTTGCCATCTTGTGAGAGATTCAGGGCCTATAGGTTGGCCAGTAAGACCAGTGAATTCATTGCTGAATCCTATGCAGAGCTGCTTCAGGACAAGGTCCTTTTGCAGTCCTCTGGACAAGTTAGCCCATTTTTCAAAAACAAAACAAACTACTAATCTTAGGGACACACTTTTAAAAAGAGAATAGGGTGAAAGTAAGGGAGTTTATCCTGGGCAAGTGTAAGAAAAAACATTTGGTTCAATGAAACCAACCTGATGCATAAACTCCCACTATCAATGTGGTAAAGGAGAGAATTGTTGTGCTCCTAAATGTACTTAACCCATCATTCTTGGGCATATATTCTGAGTTTAGAAGGAGTGGAAAATGTGTATATGTAGAGATTTATTTTAATACATTGATAAAGGCCAGCGCTAAGGCTGTATGTTGTCTGACCTCAGAGATAGAAGTAACTGAAAATAACTGGTATTTTAATTGTTTACCCAAAGGGCCATTTGACTCCAATAGCAGCAAGCCAAGCTCTCTAAAGAACCTGAGCATTATTCTCCTTAAGAAGAAGCAAAACAATGCCATTGTCCTTTTTTCAGAGCAGTATAACAGCCTCCTGATCCAACAATTGCCCTCAGCCCAGTTAACAGAATAACATATTTGGAAGGAGCCTTGGAGGTCTCCTAGTACACACACACACACACACACACAGAGAGAGAGAGAGAGAGAGAGAGAGAGAGACATGCGCAGGAAAACTTCTACCATTTCAGACAAATGGTTTCCAATCTGTTCTTAAACACCTCCGGTGTTGGAGCACTCACAACTTCTGGAGTTACTAAATCTGATTTGGTTTTTCAGTTTAAAAATATGTCTGGGAGTTTCTGGTGCGAAATTTGTAATGCGTAAGTGGTTGCACGTGCAGAAAGACTTGCTTAAATTTTCTATAGAGGCTGCTTTTTTCTTCCTTAACACTTTTGTGCTAATTTCTTTCTTTTTTTCCTAGAGATTTTTTTTTCATTTACCACATCCTCCAGTCAATTCTCATATAGTACAAGGATACCTAATACTTTTCTGCTATCCTACATTTCATTCTCCACCATGCCTCCTCTTCATTGTTGAGTTGCAAAGTAGTTAATCTGCTAACCTCTGTCTCTAGCAATCATTATTCAATTCCAGAGAGGAACTGTGAGAAAGAAGCACTTTTAGAGAGCAGTCCCAAGAAACAGTAATGGACAGTGAACCCAACTAACAGTGTGGCACCAGGTTGTCTGCAGGATATGATACATTAAAAAACAGGCAGAGAATCAATCTCCTCATTGTGGATGCCATCTTTCTTTTTTTGTTCAGCCCCTGCAGAAGGCCCTGGTGTGGCATGAAATAATGGGATGACTCTGCTAGTGCATTGCTGGTGCTTACTCATAGCAGTCGGACGTTTAGGTTCATTTTGAGTATTTAGGTTTATTTTCTTTCCTTGCTGATAACACTTGAAAAGAAAATGCTGAAGCTATAGGTATTGTTTGTGCTTTTCAAATGTTGCTTTGGGGAGGAGCATAAGAGCTTCTTATGCATTTTCAGGCATTGGCAAAGCTGTTGATTCTGAATTGACTAGAAAAACCTATCCAGGTTTCTCAAGTGGAGCCTTTGACCAATTCTGCCTGGAGTTACCAGGGATGGAACCTGAGACCTTCCAGTTTTTAAACATATCCTGTCTCTTTAAACTTAATATGGATCAGTGATGGTGCATTTTTCAAGCTGAATCTGGAACATTCTAGCTTATAGAAAGGCATAGACAGATTTGGCAAAAAGTACAGGATTCTTATTTGGTTTGTGGCTCTGACTAAACTAGCATCCAATTTTTTTCCCTCCACTATTATGATCAGGGAATTCTTCTCCTTAGCCTATCCTTAGTCTAGTTAGCCTACATTCTGCTTCCTCCCTTTTGTAGCTCTGTACAATATATCAACTGTCTCATCAAGCTAGGATGCATATCTGGCACTGAACTACAGGGGGACAACATACACAGTCATTGCCTCTGAGTGGGAAGGAGCCACATTTCTGTTGCCAAGTCATGTGGATGATCAGTTTCTGCTTTATTCTTTTTCTCAAGTTCATGGGTATTCCCAGCCCTGACTTCAAATGGGGAAAACTTGTGCTACTTAAAATTAGTTTTGTTATTAAATTTCTATAGAAGGTTCCAGGGATCTTGTCTAAATTCCTGTAACCAGGTAATATAATATCCCAGAATTCCTCACAGGAGGTTAGTAAAACCAAATTGGCTCAGTTTTGTCACTGTGCGAGTTGATCTTAGACATTTTCTTTGAGAGAATTAAATCCATTTCTGTTTTATATCTGAAATATGAACATGATTTACAAAGTGGAGCACAATGTATATTTAGCTTTTTTCCTACCAAAATTAATCATAGTTTATACTACATGCTATAAACAGCATGACAGGATTAGAAGATATTTTTGTTAAATTTGCACAATCTTAGCCCATCTTCTTGGAAAGCTACAATAGCCAGCAGAAGTTCTATACCAAATATATATATATAATTACCATACCGGATTTTCAAAATCATTTCACAAAATATTTCTACCTCTATTTTATATTTTATTATTACTTCATAAAGCATATGGGAAGACAAATGTTAACATTGATATAACATTCCTATTTTAAAACTTGGACCATCGTATCTGGGCTGCAAAAATACAAATGATTTCTATATGGCAGCAAATAGATAGCTTGCTGCCCTGTAGTGGTCACACAATGTTTTGCATTCCAATAGTTCTATTTATGCCATAATCACCCTTTCATTCCATCATTACTTTTGTCAAATAAGGTTTTTGAGGCAGTATGAAAATTTAGAAAGCTGGTTAAAGAACCTGAAAAGTAGCTTGAAAAGTGCTTCTCTGATGCCATCTCCAATCCGTGAAATAATGACAATCTTTCTTCAACATTTCATCAAGTCGCCTTCTGAAGTTTCTCTTTAAGGCGCTTTAGTTCTGACAGGTTTTTATTTATTTTTGTATTAATATTCTAAAAGAGATAAGCATTAAGTAAAGAAGAGGCACTATTATAGTAATTTTGTTCTCCAAGAACAAAATTTTGTTCTCTTTACCCTCAACACTTTATAAACCTGGTCAGCTGGGCTAAGAGAAAGAAAGAGAGACATTCTTGATCTTCCTCCTAGAACCTTGTGCTGCACTTTAAGCAAGTGCATTGGCAAATTCTTTCTTGCATCTTTTGCAGAGATGCAGTTGTTCGCATTATAAACCTGAGAAGATCCTCTTTCCTACCTGACCTACCTTGTAAATAGGATTGGCATTTAAGTCTCGATGTGGGACAATTTCTGATATGTTAGATTTTCTATACATAATAGAGCTAATCTGTAGGAAAAAATATTTTGCACATATTAGAGTGGGAAGGAGAATGGTGGAGGAAGCAGTCTTATTTCCTGCTTCTTTTAAAGTTGCCTCACTCTGACTTCTTTTTTTTATTATTATGGATACAGACAAGTGTTTTATGAAGCTTATGTAAGCCTTTTTAGAATATGTCCGTCTTTGTGGGATGTGGGGAGAAACCCTCTTAAGTCCACCACTGAAAGTTTTCTATGAAGGCTTTAACTGCTCCTAAACTTCAGAAACAAAGGTAGCTAGATCAAATAAGTTTGTGGAAAGTATATTATGATTCCGGTTTATTGAATATTGGAGTAAGGAAATAACTTTACTTTGTTAGTTTTAATCAAGAAAAAGACACCTGGTGCTTCTAAGGGCATAAGCCCAGGAATCAGAATTAATTGGCCTGGCTTGGAAAGATGCCTTTGTTTACTCTTCAGGAAGCATCCAACTTCATCACTGGGGATGCAGCTTATCTCCCTAGATGAGATTATGGAGCAGCACCAGGGATTGCAGGCATAAGAGCAGCTTGAGTACTAATGCAGGAGAATCCAGCCGGAAGAACAAAAACCAAATACTGTATTTAATATGCACATGGTGGCAGATTTGAGCTCTTACCGATAATGTGCTCATTGCTCTCTATGGCTTGCTTCCTTTTCAGACAGTCTCTTAACAAGATGGATTTCTCCTTACAGCCAACAAGTCAAGGCAGAAGGAGGTTTTGGCCTCAACAGTTTTGGAAGAAGGCAGGCATCTATTAAAAAATGTAACATTTTCTGAAATACTAATATATTTAGAGATCTATTCTTGCCTTTTTTTCTTCTTCCAGTTTTTCCCTCCAATACTGTACTAGCTACCTATTAATAGACATTAATACAGTACAGGGTAATTGGGAGATTTGTGGATACCACCACCTCTGGATACAAAGTAGTACTCCTATATATTTTCATTTCACTTAAAAATTTGGGATGTGGAATAATCTTCTCACCGTGCCATCATATTTCGACCAAGCCCTTGCTTGAGCACCACTAATTGCACTAATGTCTTCCCCTTCTACTCCCAGTTTACCTCCTACAATTCCAGCATGATTATTTGGAAGGGAGAGGGTCAGCATCTCTATCTGGACAATATCAGCCAGGCAAATAGCATCATGGAGGCAATCTATGAAGAATGCTATATAGAAGGAGAGAGAGTCTTATATTTCCATTTTTAATAAAACTGAATGGACTCAATCCAGGAAAAGGCTACTCATACATCCAAGTGGACTAAGTTTAGCTATTGATTTCAGAAGAGTGTAAGTGCAATTAGTTGACTGTTTTTAAAAAAGGGTGTTTCTAGTCTGGAAAAAAAGAATTTTGCCTTTGAATTAACAAGCTATAGATGTTCATGGTAGACTTTAATAGATATATCTTACAGATATAACTACCTCTTGCAAATTTAGCACAGTTAACAACTGGAAAACAGCAGATTAGTAGCAAGCTGTATATGTCAACAATCCTAAGTACAGGTTTCTGCATCAGATTGCTGATTGATCTCTAACATAACAAAACTACTTATTATTTATTTATTTATTATTGGGACTTGTATGCCGCCCCATCTCCGAAGACTCGCTGCTCACAACTAGAAACAACAGCAATAAATAATTAAAAAGAGATTAAACCCAATTACAAGCCCAAACAAATTTAAAATACATTAAAAATATAAAACCACCCCCCAGGAAAGAAAAGGTCACAGCCCGGATTGATCAAACAACCAGGTCTTCAAATCATGGTGGAAGGTGCGGAGGTCAGGGGCCAGGTGGAGCCCCAGGGGGAGCTGGTTCCAGAGGTCAGGGGCCACGACAGAATAGGCTCGTCGTCGGGGGACTGCCAGCTGGCATTGGCCCACCGACGGGACCCCAAGGAGTCCTTGCCTGTGTGCTCGCACAGAGCAGTTGGCATTCGATGTCGGCAGGAGTCGCTCCCTTAAATATTGAGGACCCATGTCGTGAAGGACTTTGTATGTTAAAACTAAAACCTTGAATCTCACCTGGAGTGCAACCGGCAACCAATGCAGGCAGCGCAGGAGGGGGTAACATGGGAGAATCGGAAACTCCCATCACCACCGCGCCGCGCATTCTGCACCAGCTGCAGTCTCCGGATGGTATGCAAGGGCAGTCCTAAGTAGAGAGCGTTGCAGTAGTCGAGTCTAGAGGTAACAAGGGCATGAGTGACTGTGCGCAGGGCATCCCGGTCCAGGAATGGGCGTAGTTGGCGAACAAGACGGAGTTGGGCAAAGGCCCCCCTGGCGACGGCTCCTACCTGCTCCTCCAACCGGAGCTGAACATCCAGGAGGACCCCCAAATTCTGCACCCTATCCACAGGGGCAACACCCTCCCCTATGGCCAAAGATGGATATTCCTGACTGGGCCGAGATGCCGGTACACACAGCCACTCAGTCTTGGCCAGGTTGAGTCGAAGCATGTTCCCGCTCATCCAGATCCGTACCACATCCAAGCACTGGGTCATCAGGGAGAGGGCATCACTGATTTGGTTTGGGGTGAAAATGTACAGCTGGGTGTCATCTGCGTACTGGTGGTAACTCACCCCGAAACCACGGATGATCTCACCCAGCGGCTTCATATAGATGTGATATAGCAGGGGGGAGAGAACCGACCCCTGAGGGACCCCACATGAGAGCATCCTCGGGGTTGACCTCTGACCCCCCGCCAATACCAATTGCGATCGCCCCGAGAGGTAGGAGGTGAACCACAGGAGCATGGTGCCCCCCACTCCCAGCCCCTCGAGGCATCCAAAAGGATACCATGGTCGATGGTATCAAAAGCCGCTGAGACCAGGACAGAGGAAAAACCCCTGTCCCGGGCCCTCCAGAGATCATCCATCAGCGCGACCAATGCCGTCTCCGTGCTGAAACCAGGTCGGAAGCCCGATTGATATGGATCTAGGTAGTCCGCTTCATCCAGGAAAAGTGGAAACTGCTGAGCCACCACACTCTCAACAACCTTCGCCAAAAAGCGAAGGTTGGAGACTGGACGAAAGTTGTCTAACACGGTCGGGTCCAGGGCAGGCTTCTTCAGGAGGGGTCTCACCACCGTCTCCTTCAAGGTGGTGGGAAAAACACCCTCCCTTAATGAAGCGTTGATAACTGCCCGGAGCCAACCGCAGGTGGCCTCCCTGGCGGCATAGGCCAGCCAGGAAGGACACGGGTCCAACAAACATGTGGTGGAACTCAGCTGCCGCATAATCCTGTCCACTTCATCCTCGGAAACAGGATCGAACCCATCCCAGATCACATTGGCCAGACTACCTGTATCTCGTTCCTCAGACCACTGCAAATCAGAGGACAACCCGGGCAATCTTATCCGACAGATATTGGCCAAACTCCTCAGCCCTTCCCCGCAACGGGTCCGCCCCCTCCCCTGTATGAAGGAGAGAGCGGGTAACCCGGAACAGGGCGGTTGGGCGGTTATCTGCGGATGCTATGAGGGCGGAGAGATAAGAAAATTTTAGTTCAGATCTCTCTCTTAGTCAAAGGACAAAAACATTCATTTCCAAACTTATCCAACAGCAGGTGTAATTTATGTCACTTGTGTCAATTTATATATTTGAGGTAATTATGAAATTACCCAAATGATGCAAATTTATGCTAATGACAATTATAAATGCTATACTTATGCAAATGATATAAATTGACATAAAATGCAAATTACATCAATTAAATTTAGCTTCCTCTCAATGATCCGTTTTGATGAGAATTTTTTTTTGCAATATTTATAGTCTGGGGGTAAATAGTGAGACACAAATATGTAACCCAACCTGCAACAGCATTTAGTAGAGTTGAACTGGGACTGGAGATTAAGAAGTAATCGTAAGGATAAAGGCTGAATTGAGGTTGCAGTTTCAGAGTACATTTAAGTTTTGTTTCATGTATTTGGCTAGATACCACATGTATTCCTGGCATAAACAAGACTTTGAAATTATTTGCTGTTGTTAGCCTCTCGGCTGATGTCAAGCTCAAGGAATTACTGTGCTCCAAAACAGCATTTTGAAAATGAGAGGACTTCTTTTAAAACCTGGTTGAGGCTTTCACCCTATGTCACTCCATAACATAACAGATGCACAAACAGGAAGGGAAGTATTTCCAAAGGACAAACAGAAAGCAATTTGATTAAGCTCTGTGAATTGCAAGAAGGGTCCTTCTGGAAATGCAATCCAGAAGGGTCCTTCTGGATAAACTTGGAGACAAACCCAAACTTGATTCAATGGAGTCCAAATGCAGAAGGGAACTAAAATGTCTCCAATTGATATCCGTGGGCAGAGGTCAATGAAAACAGATGTAGAAGCCTGAAATAGGCATTCATATCAAGCCTCAAGTAAGCTCCTAAAGCCATTTTATCTTAATTTGGTAATGGGGCCAGCAAAACCCAAATGGAAGCTCCAGCAGATTCTCTTTCAATGATGCTGAGTTGGCACATGTTAAGCCAGTGTCGTTATACAGGTTTCTCTTCATGTGGTTTACTCCTGTGAAGCTTCTGGGTCCTCACTTCATAGTAGAAGCAGCAAGGGCATCGGTTCTCTGCAATGGTAGCAGAGCACCTCATCCAAATCCTGATGATGCTTTCAGCATTACAAGTTGATTTTTGAGACATATTGTAACATAAATGCTTGTTTTGGTCCAAAAAAAAAACCCACCAAGAAAGAAAAGAAAATTACAGATCTGTAAAACTTTTAATGGTTTCTTTTTTGTTATTTTGTTATTTTGTTTTTGTTTGTTTTTATTTTTGTTCAAAGAAAATAAAACCTTGTTGTAAAGAATAACTTTTGCCTATACCTTTTCTCTTTAAAGGGTTTTTTAAAAAAGTTCTCTTCAAACTGTACATTGTGTTTAAAAAAAACAGTATATTTTTATTCATTTGTTTGCCTGCTTGATGAAATCCCTGCCTTTCTCGTCAAATGAACACTCTGGGCATATATCATATATCATATATCAATTCATTTGCAACAGAACCTCCTTTTACAATTTATTCTCCAATAGAAGAGAACATTTGTAGCTCAGAGTTGACCTCACGGGTCCTTGGTGGTCTCTGAGCTTGATTGTTTTCTTGCAGATATTTCGTTACCAAACTAGGTAACATCAGTACTAGAAGAGAGTGGAGTTTGTACTCATTTTATATTCTGGTGGCTTGTCCTGTGATTGTTGGTGAAAATGATTTTTGTGGTTCTTTGAGTAACAAGCTAACAGTAAACAGCAAATCAAATCAAAAAGCCACCAATATCACATCTACCAAAAGGGCAAGCCACCAATGCAAAATGAGAGCAACCCCACTCCCTATTAGCACTGATGATGCTACCTTGTTTGGTGATGAAACATCTGCAAGTGAACTATCCAACGTCAGAGACCACCAAGAACCCCAAAGTTTATTCTCCATCTGATCGTGGAGACCTTTGGTTGGCTCATTACTTTCCTATAACAGATTTCAAAAAGCTTTCAGAACGTTGAGAATCATTTCAGTGATCTTGGGATTATTTACCAAGAAAATAAATGTTTGTTTGTTTTAAAATATTTCAAAAGATGCAAAGATCACCTGAAATGAAATGGGAAGAAGAGTGTTGTTTGATTATTATTTCTGGACAGGTGGGAACTCTGACTCAGGACAATCAAGGAACTAGAGCGCAGAAAAGCCACATATCGGTGCATGGGACAGGGAGAGAAAATATCTACTTGGTCATGTGCTGCTGTCTACAGTACAATAATACTTTTATACAATATTCCAAAAAAGATTTTGTACAGGAACTACCCCAACAACTGCATTCATGAACAAATAAAATGAATAATTTAGCTCATCTTGGAACTTTAAAATTTTTTTTAAAGAATTGGGTTATTTAAATCCAACTGAAGCTAAGAGGAAACAGTCTGAAGAAGATGTGATAAATGCTTCTGAATACATGAAGCAGAATGAGAGTGCTGTGGGCCTCAGTGGTAATTTAGGTGAAGGGGAAATGTAATGGGCTGGAATTACGAAAGAAAAAAATGTAGATTACAAGTACTCTACAAAAATGTAATTTAGCCCATAGGGTGTATCTTCAGAGATAGGTTAAGTTTTCCTTTCCTTTTCAAAAATAAGAACACATTCTTACTTTTAAAGGTTTTGTCCCAAGTCAGCTGTTGCCCAAAATAATCTATGATCTGTGCTCCTCTAATTCTATACCTTAGGCTGGATGAATGCATACTTTTCACAACTACTACCTTTGCTGCTCTGCTGGAAAGCCGTGTGAGAAAGAGAAGTGTAAGTTCTTCAGGGAAAAGAGACAAATGCAAGAAAAATGCATAGTCCACCTTCTTCATTTATAATAATTCTACTCGTGGTTAGCTAGTCAAATTGGACAGGCAGATCAAAGAACCAAGAGGCTAACTTGCACACATATTACTAAAACTCTCCTGTTTGTTTGTAACCTTCAACTGGGCAAAACATAGAGCAACATTTTTTTTTTGAATCAACAGTCCTGAAATGGGGTAAGTTTTTTTAAAAAATGCATTCAAACTCCAGGATCCATTTCACCTATGAAGTTGAAATTTGGCTTATTTTGTAGCTGCGTCATACTGCTGCACCACTGTGGTCAACCACTATCACCTAATCATCATTTCCAAGACTCTCTTGCCAGCTTCCCACAAGAAAAATCAATGGGGAAACTGACAGAAAGTTGGAAGTTGCTCACGCTCCCACTGCTTTTTTTAACTCATCAGTTTAGATAAGGACTTATCCCTAAAACAATGACCCAACGGTTCCCAGGTTGTCTAGAATTTATTATAGCTTACATTTGTGTGTGTGTGTGGACCAATGCCAACTTTGTCAAATACATTACCTTAAATATTTGGCATACTTCCCAAAATGTTTTGCATAATTTACATAGTCTTTTATAATAAACCAATTCTAAAATATCTGTGGCTTTGTGGCATTGATTCTAGGAACCATGTGCAATTATTAATCAAGCTTATGTTGGAGATTAGCCAGCATTGGGTGAAAGAAAAAGGGATTGTCATAAAATCTTAATCACTAGCCTGCAGTCAAGTAGAGCCAAAATTAACAGGTATCCAACATTCTTCTTTCACATGTGCACTATTTATAAGTACACTGGATAGATCAGAATTCATCAGAGATACCCTTACATGAGAGTTGGTGGGAGTAGAAATAGTTTAGCAGTGTCAATAACTTTTTCTTTATTGGGCTCCTCCTTATGATGAGACTCTCAAATTTCCTGGGTGCACAATGGCTTGGTATGTTTGAAAACAAAGACAGTTTTAATTTGTGATATGTGGACTTAACATGTTATTTAACAGTATATTTTGAATTAAAATGTTTTGTAAAGTAGCTTAAAACCCCTTTCTCAGGTGGCCTATTAAGGAATCTTTCTGAGGTAATTTTGAAAAAAAAGGTAAAATAACTTTTTCTGAGTTAAATCTTATTCTATGAATGAGATGACAAAATAGTCACAACTGGTAAAATGATTTTTTGAGGAAATATTTGTTGTACCCCGAGCAGTCCTGAAAACATGCATTATGTTATCACTTTTATTTAAATCATATAGTTAGTATGATAGGTAAAGAAGACATATAAGTATTTATTATATGTCCCTTACATACATGTACATGAAAGAGACTGTTAAGTTTGCATGAAGAGTCAGACGCGAAGAGCTTCAGTGAAGAGTTTATTAAGTTTATTAAGTGACTACAGCTCAAATGGACCCAACTTGGCTGGGCTACGGCTGCTTCTTATAGCCAGCAGCCGTAGTTGCCAGCCAATGGGAGTGCAGGGTTTTTCCCGCACTAAACCAATACCATTTGACATTTTACAAGAACAGTTCAAATAAACCAATAACATTCAAACCTACATACATAACACCCCTCCCCACTAGGTTCAGTCCATACCAAATCCCAACCTATCTAATGTATTCTTTTAAATAGGTGGGGCTCTTACGTGTACGTTGAGACCTTCGTGGTTCAGAAGTTTTAACGTTCTCACCCAGTGAGAGAGGAAATGTGTCTGCTGACATTTCCCTGCTGGGACTTCCTGTGAAAGGAGACCCTGTTAGACTGTTAGAATCTGGTCTCTCCTCCCAACCCATCTCCATTCCAATGTCAGCACCCAAGTCAGGTAGTGATGTGCAATCTTCCACTTCTAAGGATGGATCTTGGCATTGTGACAGGTTTTGGGATGGTTCCTGTCGTAATGGCTCATTACACATGGGGTTGATTCTTGCTTGCTGATTTTCCTCCTGTTCCTCCCCTTCCCCCCTAGAAGTGACATCAGGTGAGGGAACTAGAGAGAGACAAGGGCGATGTTCGTGAAGGAACCTGGATCTAAGTTGATCAATGTGCCTGCTCCAGAGGAGTCCATCCTCTGTTTGTACCCTGTAAGAACGAGGTCCAGTGGTCTGAGTTATTTTAGCAGGAATCCACAAAGGCTCACCTATAAGGTTCTTAGCATACACAGAATCACCCACACTGAATGTACGAACTTTGGAAGTGGAATCCAGTGGTGCATTGGGTGCGTAAGTGGGATGAAGGCGGTCAAGGGAAGACCTAAGTTTCCTACCCATCAACAACTCTGCTGGGGATAAGTTATTCGATGGGCTAGGAGTGATGTGCTGGACACTAAGAAGTTTTTCAACCTTCTCAGTGATGTCCCCAGGACCCAATTGCTGGAGCTTCTCTTTGGTAAAACGTACCATGCGTTCAGTCCGGCCGTTAGCCGAAGGGTGCCCAGGGGCAGTAAGGGCATGTCTGATACCCTGTTGTGCTAGGAAGGATTCAAAAAGGTTAGATGTAAATTGAGGGCCATTGTCAGAGACAAGAACATCAGGTAACCCATGGGTTACAAACAGTTTTCTGAGCTGCTTGATGACAGCATCAGTTGTGGTGGATGTCATGGGAAACACCTCGAGCCATTTGGAATATGCATCTACTATAATAAGAAAAGTGTGCCCTCTAGTAGGACCTGCGAAATCAATGTGGATCCTAGACCACAGGCCCCTAGGACATTCCCATTCCTGTTGGGGCGTGAGGTGGGCAGGCCTGACTACCTGGCAATTGGGACAAGATGCAACCCAGTTTTCAACCATTTTGTCAATACCTGGCCACCAGACATAACTCCTGGCCAATCCCTTCATCCTTACAATACCAGGATGACCCTCATGTAACATTTCCAAAACCTCTCTTTGCAGTTTTGCAGGAATAACCACCCTGTTACCCCACAAAATACATCCTCTTAATACAGATAATTCAGTTTGCCTGGACTTAAAAGGTTGGGCAAGGTGAGGTAGATCTTGAAGAGGCCAACCTTTCTTAATCCAGCCTATAACAGGAGCCAACACAGTGTCTTTGGCAGTCTCTCTGGCAATTTCAGCAGCATGAACTGGAAGCTTGGCAACAGTTTCTAGGAAAAAGGTGTGTGTTTCAGGTTCAAAGTCCTCCTTGTGGCAAGGAAATGGGCAACGACTCAGTGCATCAACATGTCCAATGTCCTTGCCAGGCTTGTGAATCAGTTTGTATGAATAAGCAGCAAGAAATTCAGTCCACCTCAGCATTCTTGGTGACAGGATAGTAGGTGTAGGTTTGTCTCCTGCCACAATGCCTAACAAAGGTTTGTGATCTGTAACAATGGTAAATGTCCTGCCATACAGATATTCATGAAATTTCTTGACAGCTGCAACAACTGCCAATGCCTCTTTGTCCAGTTGGCTATAATTCCTCTCTGCTTTGGTCAAAGTGCAAGAGTAAAATGCAATAGGGGCTTCTCTCCCACCGGGAAACCTGTGGCTCAAACCCGCCCCCCACTCCAAAAGGGGATGCATCACAAGTCAGTACAACAGGCAAATTCTCAGAGAACTGTATCAGTACAGCATCAGATGTGATTAGTCTCTTAATACTGTTAAATGCTGATTGTTCCTTCCTCCCCCAGATCCAAACAGACTTCTTATCAAGTAATCTGTGCAAAGGTTCAGCAATAGTTGCCTTTTGAGGTAGAAACATGTGATAAAAGTCCAAGGAAGGCTTGCAAATCTGATTTGCATTTAGGTTTAGGGGCTTCTTTGTTTGCTTTAACCTTGGCATCAGTAGGGTGGATGCCATGCTTGTCAATCATGTAGCCCAGGAACTCAACCCTGTCTGTCTTAAGTGTGCATTTTTCTTCCTTGACTTTTAACCCCGCTTTTCTGAATCTGGTAAGGACTTCTCTGAGTCTTTCTTGAAGCTGAGTGTCATTTTCAGCAGAGATTAACACATCATCAAAGTAAGGCACTACCCTGGCAGTCCTTGAAGCATTCTTTCCATAAGGCTTTGAAAGATGCCTGGTGCCACGCTTACTCCAAATTGTAACCTTTTCCATTTGAAAGCACCTCTGTGAGTCACAATGGTTTGGGCCTCTGCAGTGGCATCATCAACTGTTAGTTGTTGATATGCCTGGGCCAAGTCCCATTTGGCAAAGACTGTACCCCTGCCAAGTGAATGTAACAGATGATGCACAACTGGAACTGGATATGCGCTCTGCTGCAGCGCATGGTTCAGTGTCTCCTTATAGTCTCCACAAATTCTTACTGACCCATCAGCCTTGACTGGTGTGACTATGGGTGTTTCCCATCTGGAGTGATCAGTGGGCTCTAAAACTCCTTGAGCAATTAATTTGTCTAATTGTGCATCAATTTTTTCCTTTAAAGCAAATGGAACCCTCCTGGGCTTTAAACGAATTGGGGGCACCTTGGGATCTAGGTTGAAAGTGATAGGGGTCCCCATATACTTGCCCAGTCCTTCGCTGAAGACCTCTGGAAACTCAGACTTCAAGGCCTCCTCCCATTCAGAGTTGCTCACGTGATTGATGCCAGTCACCTCGATGCCTAGTGGCTTGAACCACTCAAGTCCCAGCAAGCTTGGGTGATCCTTGTCCATGATGGTCAGGGGCAAACGTTTGGTGTGGCCTTTAAACTGCACGTTGAAATCTCTTGCTCCAACTACTGGAATCTTGTTCCCTTGGTAGTCTTTAAGAATCAGTGCTTGCTTCTGGAAATGTTTCTTCTGAATGTTGGGAAGTAGCCTGTGAATAGTGTCCCATGACACCATAGATAAATAAGAGCCTGAGTCCACTTCCATTTGGCAAGGCCTTCCTTCAATGAATACCTTCACGTGTACTTTTCTGCTTCTCAAGGGTGAAGAATGACCAATGGTGATTGTTTGATGAGTTTCATTCTTCCCATTTGCTTCTGAATTAGCCCCATCTTTTCAATGAAGTTGTTGGGCTTAAAATCCTTTTCAGGAAATTTCTTCCTACTAGGTGGAGTTCTGGATGATTTGCAGACTCTGGCTAGGTGACCCCTTTTCTCACAACGTAGGCAGATGGTGTCTAAGAACTTGCATTCAGTGTGGGGTGGCCCCCACAGCCTCTGCAATAAAATTCTTGCCTCTTTTTTCCAGAGTCTTTTCTCTTCTTCTCCATTCTGAGTCTAAAAATCCCCTCCTCTGCCTCACTGCCATCAGAATCAGAGTCTATTTGCTCGCAATGGGTTGTTGTGGATTTTTCCCCATCAGAATGGCTTGAGGCCTGGCTTGAGGCCTTGTTAATCTTTTCATGGCGCTGCTGAGGACTTGGTGGCTTCCGCTGAAACAGCTTCTTCTATGGCCTCCTTAAACATGATCTTAGGTTTCATTAACAGTTTGCTTTGTAAGACCTTATCTTTGAGGCCTAGGACAAACCGATCATGGCCTCTTCTAAGTTGGTAAAGTCACAAGCACCCCCAATGTCCCTTAAGCTTGTCACGAAGTCATTAACATTTTCGCTTTCCCCTTGATCCCGACGGTAAAACTCGTGTCTCTTAATGAGGCACGATACTTATGGGGCATAATGGGCTTTTAAAAGCTTTTCCAAATCAGGCCATTCCATTACCTTCATTTCTGCAGCTCCCGCCAACGCCTTCGCCATCTTGAAGACTGCCGGACTGCAGTGCGTGAGAAATACCGCCCTCTTCCGCCTCTCGGGAATATCGGCAAGGTCGTTTCCTTCCAAGTACATCTGGAAGCGATCCGCATACGATTCCCAGTCTTCTGCCGCCGGATCGAACGGGGCTGGGGGGGTGTTCAGCACAGCCATCTCGCTCTTCTGTTCGCCTTCCACGTTGTCTCTTCTTCAGGGCAATCCCATCCTCGTCGCCAGTGTTAAGTTTGCATGAAGAGTCAGACGCGAAGAGCTTCAGTGAAGAGTTTATTCAGTGACTACACCTCGAATGGACCCGACTTGGCTGGGCTATGGCTGCTTCTTATAGCCAGCAGCTGTAGTTGCCAGCCAATGGGAGTGCAGGGTTTCTTCCCGCACTATTTAAACCAATACCATTTAACATTTTACAAGAACAGTTCAAATAAACCAATAACATTCAAACCTACATACATAACAGAGACCATTTATGTTACAATGCATATTTTGTCACACACACACACCCTCTCCCCATCTCCTTTGATGGCTCCAGTGGCAAACCTCTAACCTTTCTGTTTTTCAGTTTTTAACTGAAGATGCTAGATAGTAAATTTTAAATGTGCTTGATAGAGAATTTCTGCTGCTGGTTTCTTTGTCCATGGAATACATTCTAATTCAGCAAACATTCTCAAAATATGATGACATGCCTTGATCTCATGTACATATAGAGAAATCCAGACTCATAGCAAACATCTCAACTTTCTTAGTCAAGGTTGTGTGAGGGGATCTTGTAACTGCAGTCTTTGCCTACACATTGACTACATGTTGCCCTTCCTTTATTCATGGCTTTGTACAAGAGCCTAGGCAGCATATTTATATAATCTAAAATGTCATTCTACAACAATGCCAGAATGTGGGTAGCCCAGCAAGGTCTATGGTTAATAAGCACTAGTGTGGGAGAAGAGATTTCAGTCTTTCACGTATAAGTTCTCCGCTTATGGTGGGGTCTCTAAGTTCATGGATGATTTGATCACAGCTATAAGGTAATGTCTTAATCCTTAGAAGTTGTTCATTGCTAAGTCATGGAAACATCGGGAAAAGTTGTCAACAATGAGCTTTATCTTAATTAGTAGAGTAGACCGCACCATTTTTTTTTTAGTTGACAGAGAAGCTGTTTTGTTCCTTTCCTTTTTAAATCCTTGTTTGGTCAACTTTTCATGGTGGTGTGCAATTTTATCACTGGAATCTGTTGTTGAACCTTCCTTCCTAGCTGAAAGAACTTAAAAAGTAATAAATAAGTATAGATTTAAATAAATAAATGGGGCAATTTACACATTTGAATGTGCCATCACAGGCTAGGCTCCCAACGGGATGCACCTTAATTCTAGCTTCAGAGAAGATATTATCTATAGAAATTGTTGTTTTTTATTGAAATACCGCCCCTTTTAGCCTCATTCCAAGCACTGCCAAGAAGGTGGAACTTCCAGCAACTTGATAATGAAGCGTTTGATTTCTTATCTTTAGGCGAAAGAAGCTTGTCAATTCACAAGAAGATGTACTTTTTTTAAAAAAATTCACATTTATATGCTGCCCTTCTCCGGAGACTCAGGGCGGCTTACAATCTTTGGAGCACAACCCAATGTGCTCAGCAGTAGCCTTCATTCTATTGTATATGCCTGCTTATTACTAGGGCTTTTGATCCCCCCCCCCAAAGTGGCATTTTTACAAAGTCAGCTTATTGCCCCCAACAATCTTGGGCCCTCAATTTACCAACCCCGGGAGGATAGAAGGCTGAGTCAACCTTGAGCTTGGTGGGATTTGAGCCTACAGTAATTGTAGGCAGCTGGAACTTAAGTGCAGGCATTTAACAGCCTGAGCCACCAAGGCTCTTTTGAAGCATACTTAGGTAGCGCACCCCTAAACAGGGATTATACTCTTTTTCAGCAAGGACTATATTACCTCTAGATTTGAAATGAGTGCCATAGCACAAGACAGAAAGCAAATCAATATGAAAGTCTATATTTAAAAATGTATTTTACGTTTTTATGTCTGAGGAAGTAAGACAGACTTGTCCCCTTCTGAAATAATCGGAAGGCTGCTTTAGGAATGATTTAAATTAAGGGCACATGAAAGTGGTAAGAAGCCAGTCATAAGTGTGCCTCATTCTCACACCCTTCTTTTCCTTTCTACCTTGCAACTGTCAAAGCCCATAAACACACACTTCTAGTTTTCCTTCCTGCCTTCCTAAACTGCTATCAAAGACTGGAAACCATAGCAGTGCAAATGCTTAATTGCTCTGGTCAAGCCATCTGGTAGTAGAGAATGGGTAGGCAGCCTTCTCTGCCTCATCAGTTGATGGCCTTTGTTTTGAAATCCACACTTCCATACACCCATCCAGATAACCCTGCCACAAGCATTCAAGCCTGCTCTCTGTTCCTTTTCCTTCCAGGGAATCTGGTATTGATGACAGGAATCATCTGATACAGAATGATAGGAAGAAAGGTGAAAGCAGTGGGTGTAGAATTAAATTTGCTTACAAAGGCATGCCTGTGCCAACAAGGTCCTTTTTCTCTGTCTAGCTACAAGATAAATGTTTGTCCTAAATTAGCATGAATAAAAAGCACCAATTATTTCTGAATCTCAAAGAGCATACTTATGCATTTTGACTGTAGTCTACTCTAGTTCATTCGATTATAATGGGATTTATTGACCAGCTCCTTGATTCAACCTGATTGATCCCTAATCTCCTATTTTAATAGGAAAACCTTCATGATATTCTAAAAGGAATGCATATACCTAGAGGCATGAAAAAATGCAGCCTTTAATAATAATTTAAAAAGGTGTCACATGCTTAAGGATTGGATAGAAAGCAAGTGGTGATGCTCACACCTTGCAGACTCAAGAGTAGTATCAAAACTGTGTTCAGCAGTCTGCTCAATCAATAAAAAAATGATTAGGAAGAAACCACCTACCTGCTTGCCAAGCTTAATCATATTGGAAGGAGCAAGTTTCTTTGCCTGAGACTGGACAGCTGTTTGATCATGCAAGATAAGTAGCAGGAGGTTGATATGTAATCTGATGATTATAATAAGGCATCAAAAGTCAAGCTGCACATGGTTAATTTTGATCATTTTTTACTTACACAATTGCTCAGCCATCCAGCTTGGCTGAAATCTTGATTTGGATTAAGAGACAGGGCAAGTGAAGCATTGACTGGCATACAAAAGGGCTGCCTTTGGGGCATGTGTTGTTCAATTTGTTAATGAAAGACTTCATTGAGAGATTACATCCAGACTAGGACAATGAAGAAAATACATAGCTTGGAAGGAGGACAAAGCATTACTTGGAATATTTGGAGGCCTTGGGTTATGTTCAGCCTGAAGAAAAGGCTGTGGGGGGCATAATAGCTGTCCTCAAGCAACTGAAGAGCTTTTATGCAGAAGACAGAGCAGAACTGTTTAGAGTCCTTCCAGAAGAAGGAAAAGGAATGATAGGTTTAAATGCAAGGAAGGAAATGAAAGTCATGAAAAAAATGGTAAGAGCTGTTCAATAGTGCATTTAAGCAGAGCCTGCATGGCTATCTGCTAGAGAGACTGAAGTAGCAGGTTTCTGCTCTAGGTGAACTGAGGTTGGACTACATGATGATCTGGGTCATTCTGACCCATACATTCTATAAGATACTTGCCCTAAAGTAGAATCATAAAAAATATAGATTATTGGGGGGGGGGAGATAAGAGCATTATGTGCTCCAACTGGCACAGAGAGAGAGCTGAAGACGTGTTGAAATCAGTTGTTAAAGTTAGGTGTGTTCGTTGCTTGTTTTAGAATTATATGTGCAGAGATATGGCTAGAAGGGTGAGCCCATGGAAAGAGAGGAAAGATGGCATGCAATACCATTAAGGAAAGAAAAGCAGGGAGGACGCAATATCAATTTGCAGAAAAGTAGATGTTATGTTTGAGATCCAAATGTACATGACAAAACTTTTTTTTAATAATTTTTTATTGAATAAATACACACAAACATAAAACATAAACAAACAGACATTGTTTTTTGAACCTGGTATCGCTAAGCTCGCTTCCCTCTTTGTCCTTCAGTTATTAAGTCGAGTCTTTCAAAAAGTTACTGAGTCTTTCTTCTGTCTAGCCAACCATAGAAATTGTTCCAAATTTTATAGTAATCCGTTTCTTCTTTATTTTTTATCTCCTTTGTTAATTTGTCCATTTCTGAGCATACGATAATCTTTCTCAATAATTCCGCTTCCGTTGGAGTATCCTTGTTTTTCCATTTTTGCACAAATGCCATTCTCACTGCCATAATAATATGGATCATTAAATAAATAATTTCTTTGGGGTATGTCTTAACCAAAAAAAAATCCTGGTTTGAAGTGTATTTCCACTTCGCATATTTCTTGAATCCATTTACCTATTTTTTTCCAATATTCTTGGGCCTGATTGCAACTCCACCATACATAAGTTCCTCTTTCCTTGTTACACTTCCAGCAATTGGGGGAAAGTTTTGTGTTTATTTTTGCCGGTCTTGCTGGAGGTATGTGTCATCTATAGAATAGTTTATATAAATTTTCTTTAAAAGGTGTCACTAAGGTTATTTTTTTGTTTCTTGTCCAAATTTTTTGCCAATCGTCTAATTTTATGTTATAGCCAAAAATTTTCATCCATGCAATCATTGTTTCTTTAACTTTTTCTTCTTCTAATTTAGCTTCTAATAATACTTGGTATGTTTTTTTTATCATCTTTTCATCTGGTCCTAATAAGATTTCATCCAATTGAGTCCTATTTCTACTAATGCCAGATTCTTTCTTATCCTTTAAATATTTGGATTGGAGTTGCAAATAGGCCCACCATTCCAGTTCTATTCCCTGATCATTCAATTGCTGTCTGGATTGTAGTTCCCCTTTTTCATCTAATTTATTTATTTATTTATTTATTTATTTATTGGACTTGTATGCCGCCCCATCTCCGAAGACTCGGGGTGGCTCACAGCTAAAAACAACAATAAATAATTAAGAAAAGATTAAACCAAGACAAGCCCAAAAAGACAATTTAAATACTAAAAAAGATAAAACCACCCCACCCAGGAAGGGTCACAGCCCAGATTGGTCAAACAACCAGGTCTTCAAATCATGGTGGAAGGTGCGGAGGTCAGGGGCCAGGCAGAGCCCCAAGGGAAGTTGGTTCCAGAGGTCAGGGGCCACGACAGAATAGGCTCGTCGTCGGGGACCGGCCGGCACGGCACTGGCCGCGGGACCCCAAGGAGACCTTGCCTGTGTGCTCACACAGGGTGGTTGGCATTCGATGTAATAATAATAATTCCTCATAAGTAATAATTTTGTCATGTCGTAATAAACGTGGGTGCATTAATGCTTCTAATGACAATAGATGGGTGTTTCTATGTACATTTGCCTTTTGATTTTAAGCCATGTATTTAGGAGCGTCTGTCTTACTTTGTGATTTTGTATGTAGCTGTATCCTTTTAAATTCATGACAAAACTTTTGAGTTGTTTAGGAAACGCTATGAGTAACACAGACACATTTGCATAAACAAGTGCTTGGCAAGATTCCTAAGAAAAACTTATAAAAGGTAACTTTGACTGTAACTGTGTCGCTAACTGTAGAGTACATATATATATTGATCTGTGCAGAAATGAACCCCGTTGTGATTTTGTGCACGCTACCTCCTAGTATTTACTAGCTCAGTAGGACTGAACTGACATGAAAAAAACATGTTTTTCACTAAAGATTTAGATTGGTCCAAAAAGTATCTTTTCGGGAAAGGATTTTTGCTGTTC
Organism: Naja naja; assembly: GCA_009733165.1. Taxonomy (NCBI): domain Eukaryota; kingdom Metazoa; phylum Chordata; class Lepidosauria; order Squamata; family Elapidae; genus Naja; species Naja naja. Next base: position 109,973,422 of record CM019150.1, on the reverse strand, counting down.
AGTGGTGTTGAACTGATTTTTTTTTAATTACATTTATATGCCGCCCTTCTCCGAAGACTCAGGGCGGCTTACAATTTTTGGGATACAACCCAATGCACTCAGCAATAGCCTTCATCCCATTGTATATGCCTGCTTATTACTAAGCGGCATTTTTACAAAGTCAGCTTATTGCCCCCAACAATCTTGGGTCCTCAATTTACCTACCCCGAGAGGATGGAAGGCTGAGTCAACCTTGAGCCTGGTGGGATTCAAGCCTGCACGAATTGCAGGCAGTTGGAACTTAAGTGCTAGGCATTTAACAGCCTGAGCCACCAAGGCTAGTTTTTTGCAGGCTAGATTTACTTCTTCAGAATGGGGACAATGCTTAACTAGATTCATGGGCTTCTTGCTTGACAGTGGCTGTAACAGTGTGATGATGACAGATGCTTAAAATATGCTAGTATATCTATCTGCTAGACCAGGGGTCCCCAAACTTGGCAACTTTAAGACTTGTGGACTACAACTCCTAGAATTCTGGGAGTTGAAGTCCACAAGTCTTAAAGTTGCCAAGTTTGAAGACCTCTGTGCTAGACAGATACCTATAGAAGTCTTCCTCAAACTCTGCTGCTCCCTGAATAGTTTGGACTGCAGCTCGCAACACCTCTGCCCCACAGGGAACTTGGCTAGAAGAAGCTGATCTATACATCTCTAATTGCAGCTTCAACTGAAGATCATCAACACAGTGTACCCCAATCTTTCCCCCAAAAGCAAAAAAAAAGTTTTCATCACATCTATTCCTGGGATCTCCAGTACAAAAGGCCCTATCTATTGCTTAAGGCAGATTTCCAAATTAAAGCACTTCCCTTCAACTCTATGCCAACTTTGCTTGAACCTCTGCTATCTTGAAAGGAAGGAGGCCACCGATTCCTTCAGTCATTGTCCTTGTTGAACTGCTGTTCCTGTTTCTCCTACACTCAACTGAAATCTGCCTTTCTGCTATTTAAGACCATTATTCTATAGCAGGGCTATCAAACTTGCGGCCCGCAGGCCAGATGCATCACTATTGGCCACACCCACAAGGGCATTTAGCGAAGGGGGGAAAAGTTCCAATACATGACGCCACTGAGACACCATGAGTTTGACATCCCTGTTCTATGGTGTATTTTGTCTTCTGCGACAACATGGTTTTCTTCTGTATGATTCCTGGTCACATATTTGAACAATGTTAGCATGTCTGTCATCGGTTCTCATGCCTAAACACATCCAAGTCCTTCATTCTCTCACACGCCCTGCCTAAAGAAGTACCCATTCATTTTTCAGTCAGCACTAAATAGTGCTAGCATATAATTTTCTGTCACTATTACCAATTCTTATTTTGCCTCCATGGCGTCTAATCAATTTACTGCCAGATGGTGTTGTATGGATCAGTAAGTGTGTCACTCGTTATAAAGTAGGTGATTGATTTTCTCTTCTGGATTTGCTGCCCTCTTTTTTTTTAGTGTGTCACAGGTAGGGTGGGTAGCTGTTAGCCATCCATTAGTCAGAGCATATTGCAACAGAAATGGGGTAAGTTTGACTAGAGGACTCTGGCTGTTAGCTTCTCTAGCTTGATATGCCTTTCCCTTCCTTCCACATTTCTGTGGGAATCTTAAAGTTAAAATAATGAGAAATAAAGGAACAGGGGAGACAATTCACTTCTGCATGAAATGTTATATGAGAGAGTGCATGTTTATTTATTTCTTTTTAATCAGGAAACCATCTAGAACCATGGAGTGGAAAAAGACCACTTATAGGATACCACCAGAAAGCATCTCAGAAGAGATTTGTCCCTGTGCCCCTGTTTAAAGACAAGATGTGTTCAAGTGATCTAATTTTCTCTGCTTGGATTCTAGTAGGATCAGGGTAGATTCTATTCACAGAACATGATTGCACCATCAATGGTAGGCTGGGTGGGGTATTGCACAAACTAAAATCCAACGTATCTGAAAGGGTGAAGTTTAAGGAAGGCACCATTAGAATCTCCAATTGCCTTGTAGAACTGCATGAAACAGGTTACAGGTTGCTAGAGAGACTATCAGTGCCTGGCTAAAATACATGACAGCTTCTCCTGTCTTCCAGGTGACTCTAATGCCCTAGTATTGGTGGGCAGACACAGGACTGCTTTTTTTCAGTGCTTAGCACAAAGCTGCTGGTTGGGAGTTTATGTCGGCCAGGACTGGAATGTGGTATTGTTGACAGCTTCCAAATAATACCTGAACTGTTGAATCTACTTAATTATACTGTGAGGGGGGTTCCCCCCCTCTGCAAATATTTATAAAAATCCTGCTTAATTAATTGTGAAGAGAAACAGAATTATAAACAGGAACACTATTCTCTGTGATAAATGATTTTGTACTCTGGTGCTCTGAAGAGTGTGCATGACTGAATTTCAATCGCAAAGCACGATATGAGACAGAGTGAGAGAGAGAGGCTGTATTAGTGGAACACAGAATCAAAAGCTCATTTACAAATGCAGGAACAGCAACACCATGTAAATACATTCCCATCAAATCATTTATATTCCCCCCTCCTTCTGCCTTGATATGGGTTGATGATCTTATTGCCATTCTCTTCCTTATTCTCAAGCTTGAACTCAGCATGAAAACAAGATCTTGCCTGAAATCCTGGGGTGGGGGATGGATGGGAAGACAGGGATAAAAGGGTGCACCTTAAAGAGTTATGTGGAAGCAGGAATTTCAGCACTGCTGTCAACTATAAGTTCTGCAACTCCGTAAACCAGAAGCATCTATTTCAGGATGGTGCAGCTGGCAGCTGTTGTCAGGAATTACCAGTGCTACATGAGCACCCCTGTGTGGTCTAATGCACCTTTTTTTTGGTCTATGAATTCAAAATGCTGCACATCATTGCTGCAAACTATTCAATTCCAAATGGCTGGGCTTTCTTGTGGTGGCAAAAAAGGGCAGGGATTTTTTTTCCAGAAAAACCAACCCACTCAAATTTTGAGTCATGTTATAATTAGGCAAGTCCTTCCAAGACACAGGCATGTAGAGTGTCATTGACTCCCATCCCAGCCAAGAACTTTTAAGAGCACCGCCAGCCAGCTGGTTTGTCAGACCTTATGCCTCATTGACGATATGCTTGGATTGGTTGGAAGTCATGCTACATTTTTTCTTACTTAAGGATGGTTCTGAAATCAGACCTCCTTGGCTTTTGGTGAACTTCTTGATCATTACATCATAATGTAATACATAATGTAATACATGCCCAGAAGATCATTGGTTGCCCTCTCCCCTCTTTGGAACAGCTTTATAGCTCCCGCTGCCTTAAGAAAGTTCAAAACATTCTCAAAGATCCATCTCATCCTGGGAACCCTTTTTTTGAACTATTAGCATCTGGCAGACAGTACAGAATATTAAAAACAAGCACAAATAGGCTGAAAAACAGCTTCTCTCCCAGGGCAGTAGCTCTTTTGAATTCTGCTGTATAGTGCAGTGTTGGTGTGGTGTTGGGGGTTTTTGGTTCAATGTGTGGAGGGTGAAGGATGTGTGTGTTTATTTTCATGGTCATGGTCATGATGTGCACTGAAGATGGTGTTTGATTTCGTTGTGCAAGGTGCAATGACAATAAAGTAAACTATACTATATAAAGTAAAGGTAGAGGTTCCCCTCGCACATATGTGCTACTAGTTTCCGGCTCTAGGGGGCAGTTCTGATCTCCATTAGAAAGCCAAAGAGCCAGCGCTGTCCAAATATCTCTCCATGGTCATGTGGCCGGCATGACTAAACGCTGAAGGCACACGGAACACTGTTACCTTCCCGGCAAAGTGGTCCCTATTTTTCTACTTGCATTTTTACATGCTTTCGAACTGCTAGGTTGGCAGAAGCTGGGACAAGTAATGGTAGCTCACTCCATTAAGCGGCGCTAGGGATTCGAACCGCCAAACTTTCTGATCGACAAGCTCAGCATCCTATCCAGTGAGCCACCGTGTTTCCCTTCATACATATTAATTCTCAAACAGATGGAAGGGAGGATGTAGGGAAGAAGCAAACCACTGGCAAGTTCTGTTATATTCTTCTTATTTTTTTCTAGAGAGAGGGAAAATGTTTGAGAAAATGGTTCCAGGATCAAAAGTACAAATAGACCTGCCAAATTGGTGGCAAGAACAATTGCTGAATGGTCCATTTGGGGGAAACAATAAAGAATGGTTTGTCTTCATATAATTGGACAAGAAGAACATAGTCATATGGATTGTCAGCATGGTACAAAAATGCAGATAATATAGTACTATTTGAAGATGTTTTCTAGGGCAGAGTTGAATTTTCTTCTTCCACAAAAAGGCAGCATATAAACCAATATTTAAAAGTATCAGCTAGCCATATGGGAGCACTTGGAAATATGTTTTTTACATTAAATTATTTCTTATATGCTAAAGGTTTCTATCTTAAGTTAATACTTAATGCTAAGGGCCCTGTGTTGTACTTTGTTTTTGCACATTAAAAAAGAAAAGGGAAACAACAGAGAAGGCACATTTTCTGGGATCCACAAAACGTAGATTCCTAACAGATGATTCCCACAGCGTGCTTTCTCTGCAAGATGCAGGCTAATACAAGTGGGGGGAGAGATGGTACTTCAGATAGCTCAGTCCCATGACATGAAAGGCTTTAACAGTTAAAAAAAGCACCATGACTTGCACCTGAAACCAATATGGCCCCACAGAACAAAAATGTAATATGTGCTGTCTGTGCTGCTGCATCTTGTATTAGCTGAAGCTTCCAGATAGTCTTCAAGTGCAGCCCTGTGTAGAACACAAAGTGTTCTGCACTGCACTGCACTAGTCCAATCTGGAGGTGACCAGAGCATGAATGACTGTAAGCAGTGCCTGCTGATCCAGGACTGGGTGTGACTGGCAAACAAAAAGCTAGGCAAAGGCCTTTCTAGCCATGACTGCCACCTGCTTAACAATCAGGAGTTGTGAGTCAGGGAGTGCACCAAAGTTGCACACTGAGGTGTCTGGGATAGTGTGATCCCATCCAGGATCAAAGATAGGCTAGTCCTAGAAACAGCAGGCCCCCAAAACCAAAGCAACTCAGCATTGCAGGGTTCAACTGTTGATCCTGTTGTTACCTATCCAAACCCTCGCAACCTCCATGCACTGGAATAAGATGGTAATGGCATAGTTTAATTCACTGCAGGTAGAGATTAATGAGAAATGACATCCCCTATTGCCTCCTTAAGGGAACTGTACCCACACAAAAATGACTCAAAGAAAAAACATTTGCTTTGTTGACATGATGCATCAACCCATGGTTAGTTATATCATGGTTTCTTCAACCCCACAGGCTACTTTTCTACAATCCCCTATGAAAGAGTAGCTGGCTCACTCTTTTGGTTGAACGGCACCAGTGAGAGGGCAGGAGATAGATGCTTAGGTAGGGAAGCATACTTTGACCTCAAAAGCCATATCCTGTTGTAAGTTCCCCAGAATCACTTGACAGTGAGGCGGGTGGCATATAAATTTAATAAATAAATAAACAAATAAATCCTGCTCTGTTGGGAAGGGTATGATCATAACTGTCAGGGCAGAACTATCAGAGACACAACCAGAGTCATTTGGTTCTCCTCACAGTCATCCATTCCATTGTCTCCTTCTCTTCCTCACCTTCCTTTTTCCTTCTTGACTTTCTACCTCCCTTCCTTCTAAAGGCCTAAATGACCTTTAAAGGAAACAGCCTAGGCAAAAAATGTGTGTAGACCAGGGATGTCAAACTCGTGGCCCACAGGCCAGATGCATTACGTGCTGGCCATGGCCAGTTTAGTGAAGGGGAAAAAAAGTCACGCTATGTCATGTGATGATGCCGTGATGACATGAGTTTGACTCTCCTGGTCTAGCCAAATGGGAGGCTCTTATATTTTTCCTCTTTCCATGTGTCCCAGGAGATCCCCTGTGGGACAGGCATACTTTCCTGTACTGTTATGGAATATTACTTTGGCTGCAAGGTACACAGAAAACCCAACTGCCATCACTACTTTATTCACTGCATATTAAAATAAATATTGATCTATCAACCTATCGAGTCTTTACTTGAGAACTAAAACCTCTTTCTCAGTTCTTTAAAAACACTTACTCTAAGAGCTGTACTTGGGTCTGCAGAAATCCTCACTACCAATAGATGGTGAAAAATTCCAATTCTTGGCTGCCATTATTAGCCCAGAATATTGAAAGATCAATTCTTTAGCAAAAAAAAAAGCAAATGAACAAAGCATTTAAGACATACAAGCACTGACCAGACAGATATTCTGAATAGTACTTGATGGCTCCCTTTCCCATGATTAAAAACACTTGCTGGATGGGATTAAAATCTTAGCTCAGGAATTTACTTTAGCTAGCTAAGGAGTTATAACGTAAGTCAGAACTTAGCTAGGGAACCAAACATTGTACAATGTTGAGTAGTAGAGCAGACAGCAGCACAGCAGAGCCTTATTTCAGATGCATGTTAAGGGCATGCTGTGAAGCAACCCAACTTATGCCAATGTGTGATTTGATCCTGGCTTTGAAGGAAAAGCTGGCAAAGTACCTATGTAAATGAGTCTTATGGTTCTGCTTAGAGGTGGCAGATTAAAGCCACCAAACATGTGTTATGGATTGCCAGATGTTCATCAATTGCACTGTTTTGTTTAGCTCTTATAACACCATTGCAGCTTGTTAGCGAGTGGGCTACATTTGGCTTAGCTGCATAAATTGAACAGACCTACAAGTAAGATGGGAGATGTCAGTTGTGGTATTAATAGAATTGGATAAACTGATGGCAGAATATTTTCTAGCTTGAGTGGAAAAAATGGAAATGACACCTGAGCTTAATCATTAACACAAAAATAGGAAATGCTAAATGTTCTAAGATGCCAGCCAATGTGTTATTGTAGAGTTCACTTTTTCTTTTACAAGAATGTATGACTCAGTTTTCATCTCCTGTGCTTTTGAGCCAAAGTACTCAGCCTATCAAAATGCATCCACTGCATTTTTAAAATAACAGCGAACATTGCTTTCCACTTTAGAGTACACTGGAACAATCAATTGTGGGTACTGTTCAGTTGTGCTACCCCACTGAATAAAGTTACCTGAACAAAATCTTCTGGTGGCAACTTATGAGATATTCCCAAGAAAAAGGATCTACAGAGATCAATTATTTTATAAGGTAACAGAGTGGAGATTGAACATGCATGATCCATTGGGTATATATCTTTCAAGGTTTATTCCTGGACTAGAATTCAGAAGTGGTTTGATGTTGCTTTCTTTCAATTCTCCAAACTGCCCTGCAGTCTCCCATTCAAACACTGACCATGCCTAATTTAGCAGCTAAGTCTGCAGAAGAGCTGTCAAATGCTGCCTCTGAGCCACCCAGAGAATGGGAACATCTCATTAGTGCATTTTTATCCAAAAACTGCCATATTTTCTCTTGCCTGACTTTCTCTAACCTGCATCTCCATTACCAGCAGGAACAACCATGGGTTAACTTTTAGCACCCATAATTACAGCACTGTATATCATATTTTTATTTGCATATTTATTTGCATATTCATGAGCAGACACATTTGTATTCTTAAAACATCTTCTCTATTCCATCCCATCTTTTACCATTATGGATTTCCATACAGGTAGTATTAACATTGATAGCCACTCTCTTTCCTACTCTCCCTGTTCTGTTCACTCCCACATATATCCAGATTAATTGCTTTGAAAAGCTGAGTTTTTTTAGCAGAAGGTAATTGCACCTCACCACATCTGAAGGCATGTAATTTATCTTCCCTTCTCTGCAAGGTTGGAGAACGCCTTGTTTGCTCTGCTCTAGTTCAAATTAGCAGTTTTCCATTAATAACTCAATTAAGGGAAGGAAATGATGTCAGGCTCAAACAACAAGCTGATTGGTCAATTTCTGTTGCAATCAGTGGATCAACACACCAATGGGGGGCTAGATTTTACACTATAAATACTAAGAAGCAGCAAAAAATAAGGATAAGAAACAGATCAAAGGAAGGCTTTTCCTGACTGCGTATTTTCCAGAAGTGTAGGCTCACATGTGTTTTCACCAGGTTGGCAGGGGATTATGGGAGAAGATAATATTTAATGATTGATCTAAAAAAATAAAGCTAAGAAGGGATGAATGGGAACCCCAGGAAATCCCAGGGCTGATATAAAGTAGATTGGAAAGTTTTTTAAAAGCTAGAATTGAAATAATATCAAGTTGTTTCCATATTATTTCCAAGATGGCATAGTCAAATACTTGTAAAGTTGAGTTAGCTGGAGGCAATTCACTTTGGCTGATTCTAAAAACAAAAAAGGATTGAACCCAGTTAGTATTTGAATGGAAGACACCAGAAATCTGAGAGCTGTAAACTAGACTGGGAAGTAAATGAAAAAATCACCCTCTAAGAACAATCCCACTCTATCATTGCCAAAGCCACAATATAGACCAGGGGTGTCAAACTCCCAGCCCGCGAGGCCGGATGCGTCATGCACTGGCCACGCCCACACCCGGTTTAGAGAAGGGGAAAAAGACCTGATACATCACGTGATGATGCCATGATGATGTGAGTTTGACACCCCTGATATATAGACTGATCCAGGTGAAATGTAGCTAGACCCCAGCACCTTTACAAATTGGGTGGATTTGAAAAAGTTAAGCAAGGTTAGACTTGGTTAATCCTTGGATGGGAGGCCACCTTGAAATTCCAGGTTTGAGAGCTAGAATTGGAGGTTGAAAACACAGTACAGAAAAAAAAGCAGTGGCAAACATTTTGAATTTCTGCTACAAGCATTATATAGGCCTGTCCTTGATGTCAGCAGCAGTAAAGCTCTAATTGAAAGATACCTTGTAGAAAATAAAGATCTGCTTGTAAACATAGTTTTGTCTATTGGTAAAACACCAGATTGGGAAGGGCTAATTCTTCCAGATCTATTGCAAGTGGAAGGTAAAAAGGCTGCCCCTTACATTTTCTCCCCCCTGACCATTTTTATAGCAAAGGCTGATGGATGCAAATTGTTTCATATTTGTTTTTAAAGATAAATTTGTTCCTTCTTCAATTCTTGTATATTTCCCCCCCATTTTATACAAATGCTGGTCTGATTAAACCCCCAACAGAGATTTTAATTTTATCTGAATTCAAAATACAACGCTACACTAATTTTGGGACCTTGGCACTTATGTTCTCTCCAAAATTAAACCCTTCCCTGCTTTCCAATTTCATTCCCCCTTTTCAGGATGACCTTGTGCAACAGCAGAGTGGCTGAATTCAGCAGATGTACAATGAACACAGAAAGAAGTGGAACCTTAAGAGATTTTCAAAAAGCAAAAGTTCAGTGTATCTGCTATCTCCATAGAAACAGAAAAGGCTGTGAGATCCTGCTTTAAATGTTAGGCTTCACATTCGGACTCTTCAATGTGGCAAGAGAAACCATTCAACTTTGCTCACCATTTTATTCCCAAATGAATACTTTGGTGTCTCTTGTCCAAAGTATTGGCATACTGGTAGTCCTTGATTTATGACCACAACTGGGTCCAGAAGCAATGCAGTCATTGAATGAGTCATCACGTGACCAGAGCCACTTTTCTCTTTAGATAAATTTTATATGGATTTTGAGTAACACGAGAGAGACCACATTGTATTTTGCATTGGAAACAACCTCAAGCATGAGCACCTTTCCCTCTTAACTACTAACTGGAGATATGCAATCATATGAAACTATTGTAGAATAATGTCCCTGTGCTGTCCAGCCAGTATAGTTAATGGGAATTGGTATAGTTAGTTAGGAATTGGGAGCTGTCCCCTTAAGGGAATGCATCATGGTAAATGTAGTTAAGGTATCCTGGGAAATGTAGTCCATGTCATGTGGCCACATCTGTAATCCTGATTGGTCACTGAATTGACCCTTGGTGGGTTGGGGGAGGTTTCTCCACTCTTGCCTGGAACTCAGCGACATGCTGCTGCCTCAACCCCTTACTCCTTCATTTTGGGGATGAAAGATTACCATCTTTTTACACCAGAAAGTCAGCTATGCAAAGAGTTGGACATTGAGATGAATCTCGATGTAACTGTAAGTTATATTGAGGATGCCTGATGAACCAATAAAAAGACTTTGTATGGATGCTTTGTGGAATTATCTATCTGCCTTTATACATTCATCCAGTAATTAGGATACCATGGCCAATGATACTAAATGCAGTTCATAGGTTACCCTCATTCAAGTGCCTCTGAAGATCATCCCCTACTGCAGCTAATATTGTCTCTTGTCCAGTGGTGGGATTCAAAAAAATTTACTACTGGTTCTGTGGCCATGGCTTGGTGGGCATGGCAGGGGAAGGATATTGCAAAATCCCCATTCCCTCCCCATTCCTGGGGGAAGGTTACTGCAAAATCCCCATTCCCTCCCGACCCCACTAACCTGATTTCCAGCTCCATTCTCCTGTGCAGGACAACCAAAGAAGACCCAGCTGATTAGCTGGGACTCAGGAGGCAGAGAATAGATGGGGGCGGGGCCAGTCAGAGGTGGCATTTTCCAGTTCTCTGAACTACTCAAAATTTTCGAGACCGGTCCTCCAGAACTGGTCAGAACCTGCTGAATACCACCTCTGTCTCTGTCCCATGACAAGTTGTAAATCCTGATTCAACAGGATCCAGATTCTGGGATGTCCTGAAGCTGATACCAGACATCTTCTCAAGAGCTCAAAATTTCTATCCTGCTTCATCATTAACATTCCAAAGCAAATGATGGAAGTCAGAACCCAATATTATGAATGACTTAGTTGGACTTAGTGGGATTTAGACATAATCTAATGAAACAGGATTACATTACACTAGCACTGATTAACTTAAGTGCAGCTGATTTCCATCCAGGATCATTTACATTGTAATATACCTTGCAGGTTATTAAATGAAGGACTTTGGTCTACACTGGATCAAAAATGCAAGAAGCATTCCAATGGATGGTGTCCAGGCCTAACTTAAATACTAGGAACATAGGAAAGAGATATCCTGTTCAAAGCAAACTTCTCCCACTTCTCCCACTTTTTATAGATTTTAAATTTTTCAAATCTGTACCCACTCGCCCTCACAAGGATGATTTGCAATGGTTTGGGGGGGGGGGAAATAGTACAGCCATTAAGATAAAGGAACCCCAAAAACAGAAACAATTATATCACAGTATTAAAACAGAGAAGTGGTGGTCTCTCCTATAGGAGAGCAAGTGAAGTGAAGTAGATGTTTGTTGAGGATGCTTTTGGCTGGATCCTTGCACTGAAAAAGGGATTGGACACTGAGACCCCTAAGCTTCCCAGAGTAGGCAGATTCTGACATTGGACTGCTTATCACCCATCCTGGCTGGAAATTTTAAAATCATAATCCAGCATATCTAGAAATTACCAGATTGGAGAAGCTATTTTATCCAATTTGAACCTTCATATGCTGGGGCAGGGAATGCTTCACAAAGGTAGGGTCTAAATAGCTTCCAACACTGGGTTTATTTTCTGTATCTTGTGTACTTTACCTGCAAATAACACTTATGTGAAAAGGGGGAAAATGTTTGGAAAGTTCAACAGATCCAATGCTCCATTCTGAAATCTATAATGTTTCAGTTATAAACTTTTTGGGGCAACAAGAGTTACATAAAACTGTAAATCTTTACATTAAAACTATAAGCCCACCAGTACCTCTAGAAAGATAGAACTACAAACCACATTGATGAGAGACAAGCAGCTCAAAAACATCAGGCAACCTGTATTCAGAAACTTTGTTTGAAGTTTCTAACGCCACTTATTCCAACACATTCTGGGCAGTTTGAGATATTTTGAACCTGATCAGAGTGAAAAGGTCTCCTTAGCACAGTGACTTACAAAGGGCAGCTATCCTTTAGATATCTTTTCTTGGTTTTGCCCTTGAATTTTTCTTTGTAAAGCAAAAGTATAAACCTTAATTATTTTTTATCCAACCTCTTTTAGACTTGCCTCTTTTTCAGGATTATCCTTGAATTTTTGTCCAAGAAAATACTGTACGGTCAAGTACAGAGAGAAACTATTGGGATTCTGTAACGTAATATTTTATTTTGCCCCCAATTTTCCTCAACGCCTCTTACTTTCTTAATTCACGTATATTTGATGGTAGCGATGCTTTTATCTTGCAGCAAGGCTAGATACCTTGAAATTCAGTTCTCACATCACAAAAAAGTGCTCCACGTGGGCATGAGCAGACAGCGTCGGCCAAAGCCAGGTGTATCCTATTAAGGCATTAATCAGAAGGGAGGGACTAGCATTACCGGCTTTTTGCGTCCCATTAAGGCTGGCGAATAAAACAGGCGAACTCGCAGCGAAACATTGGCGGGATGGTTTTTAAGGGCGCAGGGCACGCCCTCCTCTCCCCAGGGCGCCTCGCAAATAGGGGGAGTTTTGAGACGGCCGGTAACGCGCGGATCGCTTCGGCGCCATTGGCTATCTTTGCGCGCTGCAGTTTGGATAAAATGGGGGGAAGTCAAGGGAACTGGTGAGTGTTGGGGGGCGACGGTGGGGTTTGGTCTGGCTCGGCTCGCTGGGGGAGCTGGTTTGGTCTGGGAGAAAAGCCGAGATTGGAAGAAGGGCAAAGTTTAAGGGGCGGGGGGGGGGCGTGAAATTGCAAGTTGCCTAGATAGGCGCGAAGTGCTGTGAGGGAAACGTGGGAATGGGGTGGTCCAGAGGTCTCCAAACTTGGCAACTTTAAGACTTGTGGACTTCAATTCCCAGAATTCTCCAGCCAGCTATACAAAAGTCTTAGAACATTTTTATCTTTCTTTTTTTAAAAGGTGCTTTATTTTAAAATGGCAAACTTCTTCACAGACTGAGTGTAGTACACACAAATGTAGCCACAGGATGAGATGAAGTAGAATGGGGAGACTTTATTATCATAGTAATCATTACATTAATGTACAGAAATTAATAAGGTTGAAGGAGAAAACACCCTGGAGATTGTTCCACAGAAGGATAGATGGATTGTATGCAACTATTCTCCCTGTGTATGGAGGTGTGGGAACTGGCACTTGACTCATACAATGTATAAAATGTAAGGCCTGTTTTACATAAATTCACACCATTCTCCCCACTAGCTTTAATACTACTAAAGTGTTAGGAATAACTGCTGAATCACCTAATGGTCATTTGAAGTTGCTTTTAGCTGGGCTAAGTAAAGATTGCTGCAGCAATTAAATGCTGACATGAAATTGAGGGCAACTGTGAAAAATCATCTTGACTTACATCTTAGTTGGACTAGTCACTAGAATCATGCCAATTCAAATTGCCAAGCTGATTTCTGGAAGTTTGGTAACTAGCCTTGGAAGGAATGTAATAAAAGGAATTAATAAAAGGAATTAATAATGAAGATTCATTAATAAGTACTGCAGTCCTACAGTATGAAGGAGCATTTCTAGCTTATACTGTATCTGTTCTGCACAACAATGCAGTGGTTTAAGGTGAGAATGAGCATGATGAGTTTAGGATATCCTTTTCTCTCTCCAATGTTAAAAGGATTCTGAATTGCTAAGCTAATGGATGTGCTTAAAAGTTGAAACAATTCAGTTTTTATCTCCTGCAGCTATTCAAAGAAAGGTAATGAATTGCAAACAGGAATGTATGAAACATGGGCAAATGGTGGCCTATGATCCTTTCAATTCAGAATCAAATCTTGCACAGCATGGTTAAAAGCATTACAGTTGTCCTTTTCTTTTCTGGGATTTTAGATTATTTAATTTCTTCCAATTTCAATTGTTGTCAATTCAGGAAAGTTCTATTACCAGTCTCCTACCTGATGCAGAAAGAGCTTAGTTAAGACCTAATTGCATGCATTGGTATACAAAATAATGTTTGAGAAAGGAACAGTCCAACTGAAGTCAGGGAGGGAAAACTTTTAAAAGTACTGTTGGAAGAAATATCCTTCTGGGTTCAGTTCCAAGTGGGGAAAAGACACTGGAAACATGGAGGCTGTTTGGAAGGTTTAATGGTGGACCTACATTCCTGTTTGCAATCCACATGGCCTGGAGCCCCAGAGTGAAAAGGAAGGATGATCACATGCTTCAAGGTGAAGGAAGAGTTCAAAAAAGGGCTGAGGTGCTGAGAATGCCTGGATTTTATAACCTTTGTTGGGATTTGAATTGAAGTTTGTTTCTAATTGGTTGTCAGACTCCCATGGGGCCATGCAGAGGCAACTCTGTAGGTTGTCCTGAGTTCCAGGCTTGGTTGAGCCTTGCTGGATGATGCACTGAAAAGTCTTTTGGCAATTGCTATAGCTTTACCTGGAGATCTTTGTTATGTAAAGTATTCTGGCCCAGGCCTTAATGGCCCACCCATTAACAAAGGCAGGGGTGAGCTTCTGCTTCTGAGGTGAGTTTCTGCTCTTGAGTTCCTACTCTTTTTAGGGGAAATATTCTGCCTTTTTAATATTTCCCAGGATATTTCAATTTTCTAGGAGAGAGGTGGGTGCTAACTTCCTACAGTACATTGTCAGTAGAACCAATTAATGAAAACTAGATAAACTTATGTTTGATTTGGAATCTTGCACTAATGGATGAATTTAATTAGCTAAATAGTTTTTTCCAACTCTGCTTCTATATTTCATAGTTTGCCTCTGTTTATATCAGTGCAGATATAATATACTACAATAGACACAATGTACTTGCCATATTTAGAATTTGCCTGGGCTTAGAAGCTGAAAGGCTTGAACTAGTTAGTACTTGAATGGGAGATTAGCAGGAAATCCTAAAGCTGATAGCTAGGTTGGGAAGATGAAAAATATACTCAAAACGGGAAGCAGCATCCTACCTTTTCAACCTTAGCAACTTAAAAATGTATGGACTTCAACTCCCAGAATCCCCCAACCAGAAAGCAGCATTCTTGACTGGGGAATTCTGGGAGTTAAAGTCTATAATTTTTAAATTGTCGAGGTTGAGAAACACTGCTCTATAGCATTGTTAGAAAAACACTGCATGGATTGGTTCATGAGATCATTGGCTGTTGAAGTCAACTCATAGATTTTTAGTTATGACTTTACAGGACTACTAACACCCCTCCTGCGTGAGTTGCATTGGTTGCCGGTTGCCCTCCGCGTGAGATTCAAGGTGCTGGTACTTACCTATAAAGTCCTACATGGCTTAGGGCCGGGGTACTTGTGGGAATGTCTCCTGCCAGCATCGAATATCCATCACCTGGTGTGCACCCACAGACGGGGCCTCCTTGGGGTACCGTCAACCAAACAATGTCGGCTGGCGGTCCCTAGCCTTCTCTGTGGGGGCGCCCACTTTATGGAACCAGCTTCCCCTGGAGCTACGATTGGCCCCCGACCTCCACTTCTTCCACCGCGGCCTAAAGACTTGGTTATTCGAACAAACCGGCCTGGACTGAGGGGGAGGGGGTCTTAGTTTTAAGCATCATGTGATAGGGTTTTAAATACTTTATTTGGTCAAATCAGGTTTAATAATCTTTTAATTCCTTTTAACTTTTGTATTGTGTGTTTTTTATGTGAGCTACCCTGAGTCCCTAGGGAGATAGGGCGGCATATAAGACCAAATAAATAAATAAATCTATATAGCTTGTCAAAATGCCAACTAGTACTGGATCTGTTTGGATTTTTCAGTAGGGTGTTGCTTCTTGCTGCCTATAAGTTTACATGAACTGTGATTCTATTCACTAACACTGCATTTCATATTTGCCTCCTCCAATGGCTAAAAGTAAAGTAATGTTTACATGTTCGCTGTTTCTATGGGATTGTGTGTATTATAGTTTTGTGAAATGGGTCATAAGGATTTATAGTGCAAATATGCTGCATCTCAAACAACAGTCAAAATTCTTTGGGAAAAACCATGAATTTGTACGATTCAGCCCTGTAAAGCATCAGTGGAAGTATGGGTAGATGAGGTGCTGGCTAAAAGGTTCTATACTGTAATGATAAGGTTTTCTATGCAGAACTGCATTAGCCTGATGTTCTATTCTTGACCCACACAAAGAATATGACTACTCAGCTTAAGTACCGAAAATGTGCAGCACAGCACACCCTGCAAACCCCAACAGATAACCCTACAAAAGTGGTCTTATCTCACAAGTTAGTCCTCTTTCTAAAACTTTGGAAAATAATTTCAAGACACAGATAATAGAACAACATTTGGAAGGGAAAATAAGTGGAACATATCATAAATTTTGCAATTAATATCAAGGTATACAGTACAGAATGATGGATCAGAAAGTTCTTAGCAAGTTAGAGATGACCATACTGTATAGGTTTTCTTAAAATTTGTAAACCACTCAGAGTCTTACAATTAGGTGAGAGGTATGATGTAGAAATTTACTATTTACTACTCAATTGACTATGGAATCTTTATTATAATGCCATCCTTTGACAAATGGAATTGGAGTTTCTAATAAATCCATTTCTATTGTCTTCATAGGGATAACAGTGACATTGTGAAGATTGCAAACAAAAGCTGCCAAGATCCCATAATGGAGATACAACTAAACTGTGTACTTGAAAGTGATGACTGTAACTCCAGGGGAGATCAATCAAGTGAATTCAATAGCATTTCTGATTGGGTGGGTCATAAAGCCAGTCCTGGGCTCAAGGTGAAGGAAGACAACCTGACACCTTTCTATCCAAACATAAGTCCTGTTACATTTTCCTGTCATGAGGATTTCTCTGCAAAACTACTGTGTGGACAACAGGAAATATCTTCAAAAGGATTTCCCAAAACCTCAACTTATTGGCAACAGCAAAATCCATGTACACCTGGGGTATATGTTCCTGCTAGACTAATTTATAATCTGGCTTCTCAAGAGAAAGATCTGGAATATCAGTGTTTTGACATTTCTAAGGATCTTCATGGACAACGAGAAGAGGAGGAAAAATTTATTATTCTTGTTGACTCAAATGAGGAGGAGAATATATCACCTCAGTTGGGAAAAACTTTGCCTTCTCATTACCAGAAATGTCATCAATCTTTCCAAGATCTCTCCAGGCTACAAGAACACAGGAAGCTACACGTGGCTAGGAATTCATATCACTGCCCCCTTTGTGGCAAGGAATTTTTTCGTGCAGCTAATTTGCGAATGCACAAATTGACCCATACTGAAGAAAGACCCCACAAGTGTCCAATATGTAACAAGGGTTTCATTCGCACCGCTGATGTTTGGAGACATCTGCACAGTTTTCACAAGATAGAGCGTTCCAGTGTTGTTTTGGGAAATGCAAACATAAGGAATCAATGGTGCACAGCAAAGCAAAATCAGGATAATAAAGGGTATCCTAAACAGTTGGAATCTGCTGCCAGCAATCTTGGAAAAGAAAGTTCAAAATCATGTATCTGCCAAGTATGTCACAAAGTTTTCCGCAAACCTAACTTGCTTTCCAAACACAAAGTGATACATCGACAAGAAAAGCCATACAAATGCAAAGAATGTGGTATGGCCTTTGTCCAACTAGCTAGATTAAAAAGGCATAATCTGACACATACTGGAGAGCGTCCATTCTCCTGTGAAAGATGTAACAACACATTTACACGTTTAGGTTCATTACAGCGTCATCAACGTATCCATACTGGAGAGAAGCCCTATTCTTGTTCCTACTGTGGTGTGTCCTTTACAGACTCAGGAACTCTGAAGAGGCATGAACAGATTCATAAAGTCATCCAAATATAACGTGATGCCTCTGGCATTAGACTTTTATTTTACGCTGTATAAGCAATCCATTCACATTCCAGCTGCACAAAGAATCCCACCTCTTCTATGATACACACACACACACACACACACACACACACACACACACATAATACGCAAGTTGCACACAATCTAGATTTTTTTTCTTCCTAACTATAAAACTTTGATGTGCCACTCAAGAGTAGTTGTGGTCCTCCCTCCAAGAAGTGCTTTTTACTTTAATGAAATAGAAGAAAAAAATGGCTTTCAAACTGATTTTGATATTGCTTCAGACCGCAGCTGACAAAACTCTTTCCTACTTTAAAAAATCTAGCCAGTAATATAAGGAAAATCTATATTGTAAAGTGGCACATTATAGATCTGGGTTTGGGTTTTTGTTTTTTGGTCTAGTGTCCTAGTTTTCTACTTGTAATCAGAGCTGTTCTTATCAAATTAATGATAATTGTATCCTCCATCAGTAATCTGATATAATATCTATTCTGTACCCCCATACATACAGGTGAAACTCGAAAAATTAGAATATCGTGCAAAAGTTCATTTATTTCAGTAATGCAACTTAAAAGGTGAAACTAATATATGAGATAGACTCATTACATGCAAAGCAAGGTAGTTCAAGCTGTGATTTGCCATAATTGTGATGATTATGCTTACAGCTCATGAAAACCCCAAATCCACAATCTCAGAAAATTAGAATATTACGTGCAATCAATAAAACAAGGATTGTACATAGAACAATATCAGACCTCTGAAAAGTATAAGCATGCATATGTACTCAGTACTTGGTTTGGGCCCCTTTTGCAGCAATTACTGCCTCAATGTGGCGTGGCATGGAAGCTGTCAGCCTGTGGCACTGCTGAGGTGTTATGGAAGACCAGGATGCTTTAATAGCGGCCTTCAGCTCTTCTGCATTGTTCGTTCTCATGTCTCTCATCTTTCTTTTGGCAATGCCCCATAGATTCTCTATGGGGTTCAAGTCAGGTGAGTTTGCTGGCCAATCAAGTACAGTAATCCCATGGTCATTGAACCAGGTTTTGGTGCTTTTGGCAGTGTGGGCAGGTGCCAAGTCCTGGAAAATGAAGTCAGCATCCCCATAAAGCTCGTCTGCGGAAGGAAGCATGAAGTGCTCCAAAATCTCCTGGTAGACCCTGGACTTAATTAAACACAGTAGACCAACATCAGCAGATGACATGGCTCCTCAAATCAAGACAGACTGTGGAAACTTCACACTGGACGTCAAGCATCTTGCAGTGTGTGCCTCTCCATTCTTCCTCCATACTCTGGGTCCTTGGTTTCCAAATGAGATACAAAAGTTGCTCTCATCAGTAAAGAGGACTTTGGACCACTCAGCAACAGACCAGGTCTGTTTTCCTTTAGCCCAGGTAAGACACTTCTGATGTTGTTTGTTGTTCAGGAGCAGCTTGACAAGGAATACGACGTTTGAAGCCCATGTCCAGGATCCGTCTGTGTGTGGTGGCTTTTGATGCACTGACCCCAGCCTCAGTCCACTCCTTGTGAAAGTCCCCAACACTTTTGAATGGCCTTTTCCTGACAATCCTTTCCAGGCTGCGGTCATCCCTGCTGCTTGTGCACCTTTTTCTTCCACACTTTTCCTTCCACATAACTTTCTATTAATGTGCTTTGATACAGCACTTTGGGAACATCCAACTTCTTTTGCAATTACCTTTTGAGGCTTTCCGTCCTTATGGAGGGTGTCAATGGTGGTTTTCTGCACAACTGTCAGGTCAGCAGTCTTTCCCATGATTGCGCTTCCTACTGAACCAGACTGAGAGACCATTTAAAGGCTCAGGAACCCTTTGCAGGTGTTATGGCTTAATTAGCTGATTAGAGTGGGACACTTTCAGCCTATTTTAAGTTGCATTACTGAAATAAATGAACTTTTGCACAATATTCTAATTTTTCAAGTTTACCTGTATATACTGTATACACACATACTTTATGACATGGTTACATCATCATACCTAGCCTTTTGTACCACCTGGTCTCTTACCTTTTCATGATTGTCAACAAAATGTATTGGTAATTTGAGAGTGCTACG
Organism: Naja naja; assembly: GCA_009733165.1. Classification (NCBI taxonomy): domain Eukaryota; kingdom Metazoa; phylum Chordata; class Lepidosauria; order Squamata; family Elapidae; genus Naja; species Naja naja. The sequence continues at coordinate 109,953,673 of CM019150.1, read as the reverse complement.
CCTCAAGAGACAGTGAGTGGGGAAACAGGTTTTGATTGTGGTATCTGATAACGTGAGTATATTTGAACATGAAGATAATCACTTGATGCTTCAGGCATCAGCATATGCCAATAGAATGATGAGCCTGAAAGCAGAGGACAATGACCTTTAATGAGCAATTTTTGGTAAGTTTAAATGAATGAAAAGTTTGTTTACTCTTTTCCTTACTCTTTAGCTTGTCCAATGTTTGCATTGTTTTATAGCCAGGACCTGTTTTTTTATACATTATCCAAACCACTTTTTAAACATTTGCTTATAGAATTTGCAAATTTACATTGGTGTTTCTTTAGTGATCTTGCTTGTCTTTGTGCTATGACTTGAAATTGTGGAATCCTGGAGATTCTAACCCTAATGTTAGTTCTGATGTGCATCTTAATCTCATCTTTGGTTCAGCTAAGGAATTACTTAGTGGAATGAAGTTAGAAGTGCCAGACTTACATAATAAATTGTCATTACAACTGGATCTTTATTGTACAGTATATTTTTCTTATATTTCTATTCAGCCCAGGGAAAGATGAAGATGAAGTGAGATTCCAAGGGCCTTGAATCTAGATCTCCACAATCCTAGACCAACATCTTACATTAACAAATCATTGTTTAATGCAGAGAATAGTAGCATTTCACTTACATCCCATATTCCATGTATGGTAACTGCTGGAATGGAGATTGATGGGAATCATGCTTCAGAATGATGGAGCAGCCCCGCAGTTTAGACTGGTAACTGATTTAACCTGGCCCACATTGTAACGCAATATTTTACCAACATCTCCATCCATACCCAAATCTGGATGTATTCTCTTCATATTTGAAATTTATTAAGTGATGGCATTCTGAACCCTTTTAACCAATTCCTAATCAACACACTGTTGAATTGGGAATAAGCTAATATAAATAAAAATTAAAAAAATTGTTGATTACCAGAGAAGAGAAAGAGAAATAAGCAAAACAGCCAATGGCAAACTTTTATGGACAATATTCCACCCAGTGGAATATTTTCCATCTTTCTACCCCCAACATGTGAGAATACCTTTGGAATGACCTCATCTGTGAAAGGATTTGGTAGAAAACTTAATCCACTCCAATTCAGGATAGAAACAGCTTGGAGGACAGCAAATAGGAATACTGACTCTTCATATAAAATTCTGTTCTCCTAGGGATGGTTTGTATCTCCCTCAATCTTGGATCCTCCAGCAGAGGTCTGGGAGTTTGAGGGTTCTGCACAACATCATAGCTGTTCCTAACACTGTGCTCTTCTGGACAGAGAGCTCTGATGTTGCTCCTGGGATCTGTTGGAGCCACCCTTCTTGCCCCTCTTTGGATGTTTACTTCAACACTTGTGTATTAGATTCTGCCGATAGAGGCAATTAAGTGAAGGTTTCATAAACACCCTAGTAATCTTAATAACATTATTAGGGGTTTTCCTTTTCTTTCTTTTTTTCTTACAGCCATGGTATTTCCTAATGACCTTCCTTCAAAATAACACCCCAATTTTGATATTGCGTAGCTTTTTTCAGGTCAGAAGTTTATTGTCATCAAAATACAGAACTTTAACTCTGCGCCTGTGTTTCCGAACAGCTAATTAGGATGATGGGCTTCCAATAGTAACCTGTTTTTTCACAAAATTATCCATTTGGAGGAATTGGGGAATTCATCCCAAACAAGTGTGCAAAAGAAGAACATTGGATATATTTATTTATTTTATTTATTAATTGGTCTTATATGCTGCCCTATCTCCCTAGGGACTCAGGGCGGCTCACATAAAAACACCCAATACAAAAGTTTAAAAAGTTAAAAGATTATTAAACATAATTCAACCAAATAGTATTAAAACCCCATCACAAGACATTTAAAACTAAACCCCACACCCTCAGTCCAGGCCAGATTGTTTGAATAACCAAATCTTTATATATAATACCAAGTCTTTATATATAATAACCAAGTCTATATATATACTCTGTATATATGTACAGAGTAAAACTCAGGTCCTTTAGCTTCAGGCATTGTCTTCTCCAAGGATTGCTAAGGAGGGAGAAGGGGGATGGTCTATGTAGTTTATATATATATCAGCTACTTCCGGATATAAAACCATTTCTCCTTTACCTGAGCTAAATATCAGAAACTCTTGAGAGGCTCAAATATCTGGTCTAGAGTATAGTGCAGACAGTCCTTATTTAGTGACCACAATTGGGACTAGCAACTTCACTATTAAGTGAAGCGGTCATTAAATGAAATATCAAGTCATGACTGCTTACAGCAAAGGTCTTCAAACTTGGCAAGTTTAAGACTTGTGGACTCCCAGAATTCCTGAGCTAACATGACTGGAGGAGGAATTCTGGGAGTTGAAGTCCACAAGTCTTAAAGCTGTCAAGTTCGAAGATCCTGTCTTACAGCTTTGTTTCAGCTTTCTTTAGCTTTACAAAGGATGCAATTTCCAAAACGACTCAAGAGGGAGCCATGTAAAAGCAAACCTTTAGTCCTTTCCCCCTCTCCCACTTCAGCTGCCCTTTGGAACACATACCCCCCTAGTGCTAGAATAATTAGCAAGAGAATTGATGATGTATTTACATTGCCAATTCCAGCCCTTTGTTTTACTTTACTTGCTAATTCTATTATATCAAACTAACAATAATACAACTATTAATAGCATCATGTATCCTCAAAATCAGCAGTAGCAGCAACAGCAACAACATTTTTAAAAAATACCTGGAAAATTTAACAGTTCAAAAAATTGACTATATGTCTGAAAACTGACTTCATTCCCCAATTGACTTCATTCCCCCAACATGACTCTTTAGCAGCCACCTTGCTTAAAAATGGAAATTCATGTCCCAATTGTAGTTGTAAGGACTACCTGTGTATATCTTCTTGTATTGTTTGATATGTCAGCCAGTCCCTGGGTCTGAAATATCCACAGCTCTTGATGTTTTCAACCTGGTCTGGATGTAGCAGAGAACTTTTATATTTTAATACATAGAAATGATCTAGAGTCATATTAAGAATTCTGCTGATTTCAGTCCAAAAGACAGAAATCAAATTCAAAATATATGAATGTATAGTATGTTCCAGTTCCTAAATCCATCAATGCATTATTATTGATCATTCCCTGAAGCATCCTGTATAAGGATGGCAATATTTTTCTAATGTATCTCATTTTAAAATAATAAACTAATTCCATACTATTTAAATCAACCTTCCACTGGTTTACTAAAAACATTCCAGCTCATTATTTTAAGATTGCATAAATCATATCAGTTTTGACAACTTTCTTCAGCTTCCTTTAAAAAATGAGATAAATCAAGCACATATTGAAGTCAATTCCAGAACTAGACAGCAGATGGTGACTTTGTCCTTCCAATGATCAGAAATACTAATGAATGAAAAGAAAGCAAGCCTGCTGACATAAGATTACAGATTACAGTATGCATCAGGTGCAATTTAATAACTACATGATTCAAAAAGAGCTCTTCACCTTGGGTAGAGGAAAGAGGCACACATTTTGACAGGAATCAAGGTCGTTACCTCACACCTGCAGTAAAAGGCAATCTGTTCTATGCATGATGCCTGCATTTTGAGATTTGTACACCAAGAAGGAAGCAAAGCTGTGGCAGCCAATGGGCCAGAGCCTAAAGCAGATAGCTTCCCCCCACTCTTGCCTTTCTTTTTCCCATTTTTTTCCCTAATGGGTTGTCCTTTCCCCCTCCCCTTTATCATCATCCGCCTGAGGAAAAAAAGGTTGCTCTATGCTGGACATTCAAAGAGAATTTTTGACATCAGTCTGAAGGCATGAGAAATTCATTTGAATTTTAATATTTGGAATAATTATTGGAAAAAATTCAGCTGTAGGCTGCCTGTGACCCAAAATTACAGAACATGTCCTACCCACCCCTTGTAAAATTATCCATCCTAGAGACACCAATCTATCTGATTTGCCTTCTGCTTCCATCTTACCTCACCCTTTACCAGATACATCCATAAAGATGTCAACCAGCAATGGCCTCTTCTTGGGATTGTGAATCTTAATTAGTTGTTGGATTTATGCTGAGGTACCCAAGATATTCAGTGAGATCTGGAAGTATTTTCTTTTGCTAGTGATAAGTCAAAGACACTATAAGATAACAATGTGTGGTGGGATCAAGTTTCTAATACTGAGTGGCTAGAGGGCAAAACTCTGTGTACTTGGAAGTTTTGTTTTTAAAAAAGTAACCTGCAGGCAACCTAAATTCTGGGCCAAAAAACATTGATTGAACAGAACAAATTGTTATAATTGCTGTTTTTCATGAATTACCGTATTTGGCTGTTTGTTTTTATCACAATTAGGTATATAATGTTAACTCTGTTGGTAGCCAATAAGAAGGGCAAAAGACTACAAGAAGCATGAAAAGGCTACTTCCCAGTCACTTGAAATTTTAGGGAACATTAAAAATGGACCAGTGAAATTTTACTTGATTTCATTTGCTTTACAAATGGTAAAATGTTGAGATTTCTCATGTAGTTTAGTGCTTTACCCATGAATACAGCTGATTAAACTGCCACATAATCAGGGCAATTGAGGATGTAAGGGCTTCATTTGTACAAATATCCTGTCCCTAATTTAAAAGTTGGCTTGTTTGTAGTATAGCATGTTGTGCAAGTCCAGACCATTTCATTAGCACATGGCTCAGTACGCAGCAAGAACCCAGGAAATGCCTTAATTCAGGAACAAGAATAGCATATTTTCAGATTGCAGCCGTTCTGCATTTTCCTAGTGGTTTTGCCGAACTCTAAGTTCCTTCTAAAGACAGAATACATACTCTGTCTGGATCATTCTGCTCTTCCCAACCTTTAAAGTTTGGGATACAGTACAAGAATTATATAGCTTCTCTTATGATGCATGCAGGAGAGGAAGAAATCCAAGGTAGGGAGTTTGATTCTGAGGGTTATATGGTCTTGAGCCTTCAGACAGTGGGAGCTCAGCTGGTTGTTTTGCCCAGAATGAACAGATTATAAGGATTTTGTGCATCCATCCCATTTATCCAATGAAGGCTGAGCCAAAACTGTACTTAGGCCTCTCCCCCCCCCCATCTTTGATGTAATGGTTGTCTTTAATTAGATTATGTTGCTTACTAAGCTAATAAAATACATAAAGGGCATCCTCCAAGAAAACTCAGTTGTTCTTTTCTGACATTGTTTGGCTGAAAAGTAGGTGGGGGTGGTAGTTAAATGTTTTTGTGCACCTGTTAAGATCTCATACATTTTAATTTATTGATTTATTTAAACACACATACACATGTATACCTGGAGGGAATCTTAATCAGAAGATTATCATCTCTCTCTCTCCCCCCCCTCTCTATCATCTATCTATCTATCTATCTATCTATCTATCTATCTATCTATCTTCTGATTAAGGTTCCTTCCTTTCAGGTAAACACACTTCCATCCAGATACCTTGGCAATATGCACTGTCAGCAAAGTGGATTCTTGCTGGTGTACAGAAGATGTACTGTTCCATAAACTGCATCCTTAGAACAAAGTTCAAGATTCTTTGAGATCCATTCCACAATGCCCTCAGATTAATTCATCATTCTCCTTTCCAGAATTAAGCTTTCTTTTTTTTTTGTACTAGATACAGACATACCGATCATGGACTCTGATTTCCCCAGTACCTAGGATAGATAAATGAATTGCTTATTTGTGGGCTTAGTTATTACCCATAAAAGAGATGAAAAAGATACCGTCAAGTCCTTTCTTATGATGAAGTATTTGCCTTGGGGCCAAGTTCGTGGGAGATAATGCTCCAGGATGCAGAAACTCAATCAGGCCATCTGATTACTAATATTGAAGAAGGGAAGCTATTTACTAGGGGTTTTTTTCCCAGCTTTTGGGCTAATTAGTTTATAGGGGGGTTGATGGAAATGGGCTCCTTGGTTTGGGAGAGAGGAGGAAAAATACTTGGCTATAAATCATTAGATGCCTTTTATGTAATTTCTTGATTTTTTTTCTTTGTGATGTCAGAATTTTGGAATAAGCAATCAGATTGGTAAACTATGAAGAGGGCAGGGCTCATGATTACAGCAAGTCAGCACTAATCTTTTGCTTATTATATAGTCTAAAGATGGATATTGAACACTCTCAGTAGCAGCTAAGGCTGGCCTGCAAGAAGGAAAAAGAAGTAAAATCTGGCTTCTAATTCTAAAAGTTATAATTCCAACATATCTGGATGATACCATGTAGAAGAAAGCAGCATTAGAATTATACTGTTGGGTCTTCTAGCATGCATTTTCTTCAAGCATTTCTTGAATCTAAATATTTTGCAGTGCTGTGCAGTGTGATAGGACTATCTATCTTGCACTACCCTTTCTAGATGGGAAGGCAACATAATTTCCTTTAAGAAAGAAAAGGAAAATGTATACTCCCCTCAATAATTCACTGCATGTGTCCTAGTTCAATTAGTTCCCAAACGATGTGCCAAAAGCTCTTTCTTGTGAACAATTCATGGAAAAAAACTTGAAAAGTTCAAGATTTCTGTGAATCCAAAATAATAACTTTCAGAGTGCTTCTGCCCATATTTATGGCCCATAGGCAGAGTCGTTGTGGTGAGCAACAACAGATTTTAATAACAGTCAATTGCAATAGGCAGCCTTACTTGGAGCAGCTTATAACCTGCAAAGATAACACCATCAGACAGCAACACCTGCCTACCCCAGATTCTTGGGAAGATTTGATAGGTAGATAAAAATGGCAACCGGTCTAAACATCTGGCTGACTGTGTGACCAACAACAACAACAATAAATAATAGAAATTGTGTGTTATCCCAATTGTAATTGGAGCCCTTGGACCAATACCTAAAAATCTATCTCACTATTTGGAAATTCTGAATTTATCAGACTTGAATACCATGATTCTACAAAAAACCACCCTACTTCGAACAGCTTATATCCTCTGACATTACCTGAACAGTTCCTAGGTCCTTGGTTAGGACTCGCACTGTTGAGCTACCAACCAGCCCCAAAGGCTGTGAATCTCACTAAAGATTTAATAATAATAATAATAATAATAATAATAATAATAATAATAATAATAATAATTTGCCTGTAGCAAAGAACTGGTAGGATCATAAGCCTGAAAAAGTGGTCGAAAATGAGCATGCAAAACTACTGTGGGACTTCCGAATACAGACTGACAAAGTTTTGGAACACAATACCCTAGATATCACAATTGTGGAGAAGAAAAAAATGTGGATCATCGACATTGCCATATCTGGTGAAAACAGAATCGACAAGAAACAATTTGAAAAAGTCACCAGATATCAAGACTTGAGAATCGAACTGCAGAGACTCTGGCATAAACCAGTGCAGGTGGTTCCAGTGGTACTTGGCACACTGGGTGCTGTGCCTAAAGCCCTAGGCAAGCACTTAAAAACAATTGGCGCTGACAAGATCACCAGTGACCAGCTGCGGAAGGCCACCTTACTGGGATCTGCTCGCATAATCTGCCAATACATCACGCAGTCCTAAACACTTGGGAAGTGTTCGACTAGTGATTTGTAATACAAAACCCAGCATAGTTATCTTGTTTGCTGTGTATACTGTCATTTTTGTGTATAATAATAATAATAATAATAATAATAATAATAATAATAATAATAATAATAATAGTTGAACAGTGTGAATAATAGTTTTTCATGCCTCTGATTGAGCTGTGTTTGGATAATTTACTCATCTTCAGAGGCTGCCTGTTACGTTTGTCTTTGCATGAGTCACTGCTTTGGATTACTGCCATAAATATTTTCTGCATTAAAAATGAGACAGTTACTGAACTTCCTTTTTTAATTAATTTGTTTTATTTTTGCAAGTTAGTCATAAAAGGGCAAAGCTATGCAGGCCACTGACAATCTATCTTACCCCTGGTCTCTACACATCTTACATAGCTCCTCTATGTCTGAGATTTCAGGAGGCATTGTCAACATGAATAATCAGCAATAGCAATGAAGATGAGATGTCTCTTTCAGCTATTAGAATGATAAGACTCCTTGTAAGAAAACAAAAAGATAAGGAGATTCTTAGAAACTGTATTCTGCATCTAATGCCATAAGTTGCATTTTTTTGATGCTTTTGTAAAATCAACACAAATACTCCTTATAATCTTCTTGTTCCCTCCCCTTTTAGACTCTTAGCAAACAAGAACAGTTTTGAATTCCTCTTCTGTTCTTCCGTACATACCTACACTTCTTTGACAGGGATGGAGAGATGTGGCTAATTTTCGAAGTTTCCAGAATCTTGGCAGCATCTGCATGAGATGCAGACAAAAAGGCCAGCTGTACATTTATGAGAATCAAACTCTGTGATTAACATGCTGAGGAAATAGAAGCATTCGTGTACCACTTTCTATTTATGCCACTGAACCATTCCAATTTTATCAAAAATCAACTCTTTTGGCCCAGGGACAGGTTTGTTGTAGGAAATGCTGTGAATTTTGGAATCTTCATCTGGAATGCCTTTGTCCCATCTTGTTCAAAGAAGATAATATTGCATGTAGCTAGATACAAAAAGCTTGCATTTGGTGTTATACTTTTACACATCTCTTGTTGTAAGATACAAGAGAAGGCAGTATAGAGCAGCATACCTTTATAGAAGAGATGACCAATTTGCATGCTGCATTCAGACTGCAACTGGGGGTGGGGGTTGCATTTTTTAATACTGTAGTTCCCTATTTGGAAAAATTTCCCTGCATGTGGAAATGTAGCATAGGAGAAAATACGGTAGTTGATTAACCAATGAGAAAGACAAGGAGAGACATCTAACTACAATGATTTTCCCTTGGTAACAGAGAAACTCTCCCTATTTGCATAAATATTCTTATGTTAGTGTTTATCTTGTAATTGCTCAGAACATTTTACATAGCTCACTTTCATACTCTCTACAATAACTAACTTTAACAATAATACCCTTCCGTCTTCAGCACATTATTAGCGTACTTAAATTAAGAAACTCTGTTTTGGTCTTTTACTTGCCTTCTTTATTTACACATGTCTATTTATTAATTTGTAACTTTTTTTCTCCCCAAGAGCTCAAGGTAACTTACAGTATATGGGAACTGCCTTTATTTTACTGTTTCTAACCTTGTAAAAAGACAACCAGGTGCCTTGACTAGCATTGGATCTAACAACCTCACATAAGGATACTTCATTTTTTTTCAATCGGAATGCTTGTGTTATTGGAAAAAATATGTACTTTGTGGCAGAAGTTCTCTTTGGTTTTAGCGAACGCTGCTTGTCTCAGGAAGCATATTAACAGCCATCTCTGTAATGAATGTAGAGTAGACAGTTTTTTAGGTTAAATATACACAAGAGCATCCTACTTTTTCCCCTTACAAATAAATTTGGAGCAGCCATTTTAAAATGTTGCTTGAACAGCTAAATTTTCTTCGTGGTAATATCTGCTTGAAGACTTACAGGTACTGTGAAAATTTGTACAGAATTGTGATATTTGACTGAAATCCTAATATCACCTATTTGTATTTTTCCCCCTCAAAATACTTAATTTAGCTGACACTGAGGAGCAGAATCTAATGCTTTAAAAAAAAACTAGAGAACTAACCAGTATCTGCCAGTAAGGAATTGCACAGTGGCCATGGTATATGGAGTAATTTAAGTGTTATGTCGACAAAGCAATGTGGTGACGATGTCATTGTATGAACTGATGAAATATGTTCCCATTTTCTTTGATTTCACAAGTCCCTTCTGGAAGGTCTGCCAGTCAGCTGCAGAGTTGGCTGTACCTTCTGTTCACATTCCCAGGGAAAATAAACACAAGAAAAATCTCCCTTTTACTATTGAATACAAGGACCACCCTGGGATCTGAGTAAGGTTTTAGAATAAAAGATCTCTTTTCAATAAAATTTGGGGCTTAAATGTGGAAGCTCTGACTGAATTACATGTCCTCTATTAAATCAGTCTTTCTCAGTGTTGGCACTTGCAAATCTATTAATAATACAGAAGACATTTGAAGAGCACGTTGGAAATAATTATTGGAAATAGCATGAAAGTTTAGATGTGGATTAGAAGGCTTCCAAAGTCCCTTCCAACTCTGATATTCTATTCTATTCTTTTTTCCCATTTTGTTTTATTTTTACATACAATAAATCCATTCCATTTCAATTGTTTGTTGATTAGGTACATATTTTGTGTGCCTATAATTAATAATATCTTTTTATCAATATAACAATATAACAGTAATCACATTCCCATATGAATAATATAAGTACTATCCAATATATCTATTTCACCAGCTTCTCTTATTGCTTTATAACTACATCTAATCCATTTTAATTTATTTTATTTTCTAACCATTGATAAAACAAAATCCTTGAAAATCTTCTTCAGCAAAGATTCAGGTGCTCCTATAAAAAGTAAGGAAGAAGTGACACCTCTAAAGAGACAAAGAACAGGGAGGACAGAACAGAGCTGGATGACAGGAAATACAAACAACAGAAAGAAATGTGAAGACAAGTAGAGTACTGCTGTTTATTTAGGAGTTATAATTTAGTTGCATTTATGCATGAGTCAGATAAGCACCAAACAATGATCGTTACATACTATCAAGCTAGGCCCAACTCCTGAAGGCTGCACGCTTTCCATCTTGACCTATCCCAGGTCATAATCCACAGCTCTTCTAGGCATATTCCAATGATATCTTTAGCATTCAGAATGTATTATTATCTTTTTTATTCATTAAACATTGTTATTATTATTATTATTAATTTCTATAGCATAATGAAAGTGTTGCTACTGTTTTTAATGGTGATAATAGAGTCATTTCAGCAAATAACAGCATAGCCCTTCCTTCCTTCCTTCCTTCCTTCCTTCCTTCCTTCCTTCCTTCCTTCCTTCCTTCCTTCCTTCTTTTGAATTTTTTCTCCCCATATTTGTTCTCTGTCTTTCTCAGCCACTTGTTACATAAGCAATTGTATAAGCAGCCATTATTGCATGGCAGTTCTCCAATGGAGATAATGACAATCCTAACAATGGCCCACCACATGAAAAAGGAGGCCATGTTGAGAGGTGGTTCTTTTCCAAACTAGATTTCTGGGCAAAGAGGGGAGGATAGTTTACCGTTTTTCCCACAATGGAAACAAGAAAAAAAGACAAAGACATTGCCCATTAAGTATTTATAACTGCTTGCCTTGAAAGCAATAATAATCTTTCTCTTGTTTTGGAGGGTGGGAAAAAAACAAAGCTGGACTGGAAAAAGACAAAAGAGGACATGCTTTATAATGTAGTCTTTTTGTGCTCTTGGGTATTACTCTCTGCCTCCACTCAGGATCCCACCCTCAATAGCCATTGGGCTGGAATATTTGCTACAAAAGAATGAGACCATGATCATAACGTAGGCCTTCCCTACTTTCACACCCAGAAAAGGTGATTGACTGAAAAAACAGATCCATTTTTCTTTGAGAATATTATGGGGAGAAATGACATCTATCTTTTATTTATTTTTTTATTTCTCAAAATTTATATCTGCTACAGTTAATGGACTCCCAGCACTTTAGGATAATAAAACAACAGCCCTTCCTAATACCTAAATTAATCCTATTAATAAACATAAAAACAGGATAGAGTAGAGTAGGATAAGATAGGACAGGACGGGGCTTTGGAGGTCTTCTAGTCTAGCCCCCTGCTCAAGCAGGATAACCTGTACCATTTCAGATAACTGACTGTCTAGTTTCTTCTTAAAAACATCCAGTGAAGGAGCGCCCATGATTTCTGGAGGCAGGCTGTTCCACTGGTTAATTGTCCTCACTGTTAGGAAGTTTCTCCTTAATTCCAGGTTGCTTCTCTCTTTGATTGGTTTCCGACTATTATTTCTTGTCCTGCCCTCTGGTGCTTTGGAGAATATTTTGATTCTTTGTGGCAGCTCCTCAAATGCTGGAATACTGCTGTCATGTCACCCCTAATTCTTCTTTTCTTTAGACTAGCCAGACCTAAAACCTGCAGCCATTCTTCATATGGTTTAGTCTCCAGGCCTTTGATCATCTTAGTTGCTCTTCTCCGGACTTTTTCCAAAGTCTCAACATCTTTATTGTAGTATGGTGACCAAAATTGGTTGCAGTGACCAGTATTTTATAAAGCAGCACTAATATTTCATGTGAACTAAGTATCAATTTGTTATGAAAGTCTTACCATTCCTATAAACTTTACAAACCAGTTTTTCCATATATTTCAGAAAACTAATAAGAACAACCTGATTTCCAAAAGAAGTTATCCTAGTAGCTTCATTGTTATATATATGACAGAAATAGGGAATCATTAGCAGTTTCCTCCAGGATACATGGGCCAGGCTGGTCAATTTCAATGGAGGAAGTGCTCATGGTGATGAGTGTCAACCAATATCAGGGTTGTGGCATTCTAGATTTAGCAGAAGTTTCCAAGTGGTCTTCAAGGGGAGCCCAATAAAGCATATGCTACTTTAACATACATAGGCGGCACAATGGCTTAGTGGTTAAAGATACTGATCTTGTCAGCTGGAAAGCTGATAGCTTGGGTTTGAGACTCAAGCGGGGTGAGCTCCGAGCTCCTGTCAATTTAGCAGTTTGAAAGCATTCAAACGCAAGTAGATAAATAGGTACCACATTGGTGGGAAGGTAACAGCATTCCATGCACCTCTGCATATAATCATGCTGGCTGCATGCCCATGGAAGGAAAGTGTCTTCAAACAATGCTGGCTCCCTCAGCTAAGAAACGCAGATGAGCACCTTAGAGTTGGACAGAACTGGACAAGGACCAGAGACTGGACCTTTATCTTTACTTTATTGTAGTCCATGTAAGTAATGAAGGGGGCTTGACTGTTGCAAGATGTTCCCAAGATGCATTAGTTGTTGAATGAAAAAAGATAAAAAGTATATTATGTATGGGTATTCGAGAGAAGTATAGATGGGAATTCTGGAAGTTGAACTCTAACACACCTGGAAGGCACAGATCTGGGGAAGGGTGATATACATTAACCTTGACTTTTATAGTGGAAACAAGGGCTGCAATCCTGATTGAGCTTGCAGGAGAGATGTTTCTTCCCACCTCTTTGTAACTCCTGGGATCACCCACGATAGTCAGCATGACGAGTTGGTGGGAGTTGCATTTTCAGCAGCATCTGGAGAATCTATCTTATTCACTTTTGCTAAAAGCAAAAGAGCAACTGAGATTTTGAAAGAAATACCAGTAATACAAATGATTTTTTTAAAAAAAATTCTAGGTTTTGAGAGTTACCGGTACTTGGGTGTTGTGGTTAAAGGATTGGAATGTGAGTAAGTAGCTCCAAGTTCAAGTCTACTTTCAGCCAGAGAAACTCGCTGGATGATTTTAGACCAGGTTATTCTGTCTTAACCTTCCCTACCTCCAGAGTTGTTGTTTTGTGGAGGGCCAAAAGGGAAGGGGAATTCCAAATAAAACTGGCTTGTGTTTCTGGAGCAAGATGGAATATATTTCTAGTAAGTCAACAACAGGAGTTTTATATCTGAAAAAAAATCACATACGAGAAATTTGAACTTATTAGTAAAATTATATACAATTCCTGTTGTCTGAATATATCTAGTTATCCAGGTCCAGCATTTTAACAGCTTCCATCCTGAAATGCCACAAAACCCTCAGCTTATTGGGGCTGCTGACCACAGGAAAACCAATAAAAGTCCAGAGAGCAGAATTGTGCTGTGTTTCATAAGACGTACCACTTCTACAAGCATATTGGCCTGCAGGGTTAGAGACCTGTTCAAGGGCTCAAGGGAGAGTGAGGTGCCTGTGGGGTGCCTGCCCTTGTTTCAGTTCAGCCTTCAGGATACAAGCTGCAATTCAGTTAAAGATTGCAAGTTGCAAGTTATGTAAGGTGCTGGCACTGTGGTCAGCTAGAGGGAAGCACACCAGCTTTTCAGCAGAGTGTAATTATTTTGGATTTCTGTGTTTGTTCAGCAGCTTTCATGCCCTTAGAGACAAAGGAGACAGAAGGAGGAAGAATTCCTGTAAACCACCAAACTCCTCTGTTTCCTTCAGCAGGAGGGAAGGAACAAAAAACAAACCCAAATTCAAGCATGAAGTTCTGTAACCATATCCTTCAGTCTGTTGGAAAACAAATAAATATTAATACCCAGCACTATGCATAAAGACTCAAAGTGACTGTTATTTCATCTTGTATTTGTTAAGGAGAAACTATTAGACACTTCGTTTGCCTCACGGCTGGATATTTATCTAATAATTCTCCACACACCCACACCCTTGCAGCTTTCTTCTAAAGAAAATTAAAAGGAGGAAAACTGCATATAAATTGCATGTTTATCCTGGTTGAGGGCCAGCTTCTTCACCAAGTCCCTGCCATTAGTTTAGACCCATGATGGCGAATCTATGGCACACATGCCACAGGTGGTACGCAGAGCCATTTATGCAGGCACGCGAGCTGCAGGCAAACTTACCTCACTGCGCATGCGCGTGCCTCATGGCTGATTTTTTTGGCTGGTTTGAGGCCTTTTTCACCCTCCCAGAGGCTTGAGGATAGCTTCTGCAGTCTTTGCAGGCCGAAAAATAGGCCTGTTTCATCACTTCCTGTAATACCGGAAGTGACAAACAAGCCTGTTTTTTGGCCTGCAAAGGCTGCAGAAGCTATCCTCAAGCCTCTGGGAGGGCGAAAAAGGCCTCAAACTAGCTGAAAAATCAGCTGTGAGGTGCAGTGCAGGTAAGGGGGCAGCGGGGGATTGGGCGCGCATTGCCTTCTGGGTGCTGGCACCCAAGCGCAAGCGTGCAAGTGCATGCACATTTTTTGGCACAGGAGTCCAAAAAGGTTAGCCACCACTGCTTTAGATAATCTACTGAAGGTATTTCCCTAGGTTTCATAAATGTTTGTTAGTCTTTCCTCTCAGAAAAAAAAAAGATTTACAACTGACTGGTTTAAAAAATCCTATCCTATAGTCCAGTGGTCTCCAATCTTTGCAGCTTTGCAGACCAGAAAGGGGGCTTGGGAGAAGGAGAGGAAATGGTTCCGTGTGAGTGGCAGGCGTGCGCAGCTTGCCGCTCACACAAATGGAGCTGCACATATGTTCTCACTTGCCGCATACAAGGCCTGGTTCTGAACAGGCCGCAGCCCAACTGGGGTTGGGGACCCCTGCTATAGTCCATCTCTATAACCTGTTGCCCCTCACATAAATGTATTTCACCTCTAGCCTGTGGCTGAAAATGATAGGAGTTCACTGTTTGCTTTCAACAAATGTTCTGAATTTTCTGGAATGGGTTAGTATTTCTTCGCTCTTTCTCCAAAGGATCAAGATTGTCATATGTGA
This sequence comes from Naja naja, assembly GCA_009733165.1. Classification (NCBI taxonomy): domain Eukaryota; kingdom Metazoa; phylum Chordata; class Lepidosauria; order Squamata; family Elapidae; genus Naja; species Naja naja. The sequence continues at coordinate 109,938,342 of CM019150.1, read as the reverse complement.
ATATCACAACAGGCAGGGCCTTCTTTCCTCACTTCCCATTTGTATGAGCACCACAAGCTCAGGATTCATCTTTGATCATACCATACGGGCCTGATCTTGTCCCAAGCCAGAAATTAAAAGAGGAGTGTGTTAAGTCTTCCCAGTTCTTGAAAACTACTAATTTTTCTGGCTTAAATTGAGTAGATTAAACTGCCACACTCAACAAGGTGTGGCATTTCACTAGCCCTTCTTTACGAAGGCTAGATCAGGAGAGCTAGATGGTGACCAGAGATGGGTATTGTCCCAATACGTAGGAATTTTCTCTCTCTTGGCTCACTGACTGTCCTGATATTAGTCATGTCCAACCTAACATGGCAAGAAGGCATTTGGTTAATACTGTTATGAACACAGGATGAAACCGTAGGCTGTCAATTCTCTCATAGTGGCAAATCTTTTTACCAAGACAGTGAGGGCTAGGTGGCAAATTAATCACCAGTGAGGAAAGGCACTAATAAATAATGGTGGTGCCAAAATCCTCCAGTGAGTTACTCACAATTGAAAGGATCCTCATTTAGTGAGCCAGGTCAGAAGTCCAAAGCCAATGCAGGTAGCCCTTGATTTACAAAGTTCATTTAGTAACCATTCAAAGTTACAACAGCACTGAAAAGGGGGATTTTTTTCACATTTATGACCGTTGTAGCATCCCCATGGTTGTATGATCAAAATTCAGATGCTTGGCAACTGATTCATGTTTATGATGGTTGCATAAAGTATCCTGGGATCATTGATCATTTTTTTTTGCAACCTTCTGACAAGCAAAGTCAATGGAAAAACCCATGTTATAACATAACACCTGCAGGGATTCACTTAACAATTGTGGCAAGAAAGATCATAAAATGGGGCAAAATTCATTTAACAACTCTCACTTAGCAAAAGAAATGTTGGGCTCAATTGTGGTCCTAAGTTGAGGACAACCTGTAGTAGTGGAGCTGCCTGGGATAAATATAAATCCCTCACAATTATTTCACAAATATATTATTTTTTTGCCTTGCATTTTAAGAATCGTATATTCTGTTTTGTACTGCATATTTTTTATGAGCTGTCATTCTGAACAATTCAGGCAGGAAAATGCAGTTCAGGAATTTTATTATAATGAAAAATATGCATAAATATATGATTTTTCGCTTCAAAAATCATGAGATGACAGAACAGACTGCAATGTTTTGGTTTTAATTGTTGTAAGCAGTTTTTGTTTGTAAGCAAATATTCTAGAATATGTGGCAGTATTAAATATTACACTTCAATAACTGTGTGTTTATGTATATTGAAGTGGTAGACAGTCTTTAAGAATGAACGCAAAAAGTGTTTTCTAAAGTAACTTAATTACTCATAATGTTAGACTCATAATGCTGAATTTCATACATGTGTATAATCTGATTTTCATTTTACAAATAAATACAATAATCTTTTCAGAGTGGTAAATAGATTCAGAACGTATTTAAATATTTAGATTAGCTTTTTCTTAATTCATATGCATTTCTCCTGACCCTTGGATTTGTGTTTTTAAAAAGCCCAAACAACAATGTAATATTTATTTGTACTGAGCACGAGTATGTTTATATAAAAAAAAACAAAAGCCAATATAAATGGTATTTAGGGTTAGGGTTAGGGTTAGGAATTTTAGTGTACTAAAATTCGATCACCCAAACTAATGATCCCAAGATGCATTATACTATACTTCCCATCACCTGCGGACGCATGGCTAACAATTGAAGGGGTTCAAAGTTGTAAATCCAACAAATGGGGGGGCAGGCGGGGTGGACAGCAACTTGAAGAAAGCAGAAGTCCTGGTGCTTTTAACAACTGTTTTTAATGTTTTTGCTTTATTCTGCAATGCAGTTATCCATAAAGACCCAGCTCTGGTTTTCGTCCCTAAAAATTAATTGATTGAATCTTGAATAGTGCAGGAATAGCAGAAGGCTGTTAACACATTTGTAAATCTGTTATAAACAGTATCCAGAACACAAGCATAGAGTGTCTGATAGTAGTTGAGGACTAATTCAAGAAAACATCTATAGACTGTATTTGTTACATTCGTTTATGAGTTCTTGGGAATTGTAGTATTGAATATAAAACATTCATAACATTTCACTATGCTAGTCACCAAGATTGTTTGAGGAAAACTGTGACAATTGTAGTAGATGTAGTTAGTTTTTTCATGTAGTGGATAGTACCCTGGCTTAGAAACTTGGAGACTGTGAATTCTAACCTAGACCTTCCTTAGGTGTGGAAGCTTTGGGCCAATCACTCTCTCTCTCTCAGCCCAGCCCTCCTTATAGAATTGTTGTGGCGGGAAATAGAAGGAAGGGGCATTAAGTGTGTTTGCCATCTTGACTTTTAAAAAGGTGAGCTGAGGATCCATTTCATGTATTCATAACTATGTTTATACTTATACCTGTTATCTTATAATCACCTGACAAAAATAAATAAATAAAATAAAGAAAGAAGAAGGAGAAACTTTAAAAATAGTGATGATTTTCAACTTTCTTGAATTTTGGATGTTTTGCACCTACCTAAATGTCTGGTGCCTTTAGTTTTCTACTCCAAAGTCACATTTTCATCATATTATCATATTACGTTTAAGTTCTACTTGGGATAGGAAGAACGTGAGAGGACTGGAGGATATCCATAAAGGATGAAGTGGATGTTTGTGCTAGGTAAAATTGGTGCCTGACAAATGGAATATCAAACTCTGACTCCCCTACAAAACAGAGAACTTTTAAACACACATATGCAAAGTTACACAACTCATCCTCCTTATGGTTCTACAAGATCATGGGATTTGAGAAATCATTGGCCCTTTTTTCTACTTTTTGTGGCTAATGAAATAATGTTGATGTCAAAGATTTTAAACTGTAATTTTCAGGTTCCATTTTGGGCAGCCTCACCTTCAGCCGCCTCCTGACAAATCCAATGAGTAGAAGCACATTTCAGGCAGTGCAGTGCATTATTCTGATATGGGAGAATGCATACGCATCTCTCGAACAAGTTTTTCAGCAGCCATGGATCGCTTTCCAATTCTGAGAAGTCATAGAAGCTAATCAGGATTTCCAAGGCCTGCACTCAAGGATTGAATGATTAGATTTATGTCCTGTGTTTCTTTTGTATAACTATAATTCAAGGCAGCATAAGGTAATGACTGCTGTTCCCCAGGACTAAGGCACGGGAATAAGGTTATAGAATCAGCCTCAGTTAATTCCAAAATACCTTAACACATCCAGTACTACTTTCTGGAAAGAGATACAGAGGACTGCAAAACTTTTGGTTGTCCCCAATGTAGAGACCAAAAACATTCTTTACATTCACCTGAGTGGCAAGCACAACTTAGGCTTTAAACCAACTATAATTAAGATAGTTAATGGACTGCATAATAAAGGGGAGGGAAATAGAACTAGGTTCTGCTTCACCTTCAGCCATGGAAGTGCTGTCACTGTCTTTGGACCAACCCCCTCTCAACCCAATCTTTTGCACAGGGTTATTGTAGGAGGATCAAAAAGATGTGTTCTGCTACCTCCAGCTCCTAAAGAAAAAGCACAGCATAAAACTGATAAATGAACAAATGGTTCTCCAACTCAAAATGTAATCCCTAATAGGCAGATGTTTCTTATAGCAATTATTATTCTTATTTTCATCAAAATGTGCATTTTCCCCTCATGAGAAATCAATATTGTTGAGTTTGGGAAACTGTAGGCACTCATAACACAATTGAACAATGTCTTAGTTGAATAACAGTCCGTTGTTGTGTAATTCGTTCTAAACATCCATACTGGCTTTGGGGACATTTAATTAAACCGTTTTGGCCAATGAAGAAATTAATAGTACAGGGTCCAGTATTAGAAGGGGGGAAATTACATGTGATATGATGAAATTAACTACAAATATTCTCCTGAGATTATCAAATTTGTCTAACAATGAAAATGTGTGAAGAAATAAAAAAAACATTCTTTGATACTGGGTACAATCTAGCCAAGATTTCTTGATGGTACCTTCCTTTCAAGAAGAGAGAATTAAGCACTGAGTGCAACTAAATAGTCATTACCACTGAAATAAATGAAGTTTAAACATGTTAATTTTGGTTAGACCATTTTCACTGAGCCTCTTTAGAAACAGAATTGTAAATTAAATACATTAGAAATTGTTATGTATGTAGGTTTAAATGTTATTGGTTTATTTTGAACTATTCTTGTAAAATGTCAAATGGTATTGGTTTAAATGGTGCGGGAAAAACCCTGCACTCCCATTGGCTGGCAACTACGGCTGCTTGCTATAAGAAGCAGCCGTAGCCCAGCCAAGTCAGGTCCATTCGAGCTGTAGTCACTGAATAAACTCTTCACTGAAGCTCTTCGCGTCTGACTCTTCATGCAAACTTAACACTGGCGACGAGGATGGGATTGCCCTGAAGAAGAGACAACGCAGAAGACAAACAGAAGAGCGAGATGGCTGCGCTGAACACCCCCCAGCCCCGTTCAATCCAGCGGCGGAAGACTGGGAATCGTATGCGGATCGCTTCTAGATGTACTTGGAAGGAAACGATCTCGCCGATATCCCAGAGAAGCGGAAGAGGGCGGTATTTCTCACGCACTGCGGTCCGGCAGTCTTCAAGATGGCGAAGGCGTTGGCAGGAGCTGCAGAATTGAAGGTAATGGAATGGCCTGATTTGGAAAAGCTTTTAAAAGCCCATTACGCCCCGCAAGTATCGTGCCTCATTAAGAGACACGAGTTTTACCATCGGGATCAAGGGGAAAGCGAAAATGTTAACGACTTCGTGGCAAGTTTAAGGGACATTGGGGGTGCTTGTGACTTTACCAACTTAGAAGAGGCCATGCGTGATCAGTTTGTTCTAGGCCTCAAAGATAAGGTCTTATAGAGCAAACTGCTAATAAACCTAAGATCACGTTTAAGGAGGCCATAGAGGAAGCTGTTTCAGCGGAAGCCACCAAGTCCTCAGCAGCAGCCATGAAAAAGATTAACAAGGCCTCAAGCCATTCTGATGTGGAAAAACCCAACAACCAACCACTGCGAGCAAATAGACTCTGATTCAGATTGCAGTGAGGTGGAGGAAGGAATTTATAGACTCAGAATGGAGAAGAAAAGGAAAGACTCTGGAAAAAAGAGGCAAGAATTTTATTGCAGAGGCTGTGGGGGGGGGCCACCCCCGCACTGAATGCAAGTTTTTAGACATCATCTGCCTACATTGTGAGAAAAGGGGTCACCTAGCAAGAGTCTGCAAATCATCCAGAACTCCACCTAGTAGGAAGAAATTCCCTGAGAAGGATTTTAAGCCCAACAACTTCATTGAAAAGATGAGGCGCAACTCAGAAGCAAATGGAAAGAATGAAACTCATCAAACAATCACCATTGGTCATTCTTCACCTTTGAGAAGCAGAAAAGTACATGTGAAGGTATTCATTGAAGGAAGGCCTTGCCAAATGGAAGTGGACTCAGGCTCCTATTTATCTATGGTGTCATGGGACACTATTCACAGGCTACTTCCCAACATTCAGAAGAAACATTTCCAGAAGCAAGCACTGACTCTTAAAGACTACCAAGGGAACAAGATTCCAGTAGTTGGAGCAAGAGATTTCAACGTAAAGTTTAAAGGCCACACCAAACGTTTGCCCCTGACCATCGTGGACAAGGACGCCAAGCTTGCTGGGACTTGAGTGGTTCAAGCCACTAGGCATCGAGGTGACTGGCATCAATCACGTGAGCAACTCTGAATGGGAGGAAGCCTTGAAGTCTGAGTTTCCAGAGGTTTTCAGCGAAGGATTGGGCAAGTATATGGGGACCCCTATCACTTTCAACCTAGATCCCAAGGTGCCCCCAATTCGTTTAAAGCCCAGAAGGGTTCCATTTGCTTTAAAGGAAAAAATTGATGCACAATTAGACAAGTTAATTGCTCAAGGGGTTTCAGAGCCCACTGACCACTCCAGATGGGAGACACCCATAGTCACACCAGTCAAGACTGATGGGTCAGTAAGAATTTGTGGAGACTATAAGGGGACACTGAACCATGCGCTGCAGCAGAGCGCATATCCAGTTCCAGTTGTGCATCATCTGTTACATTCACTTGGCAGGGGTATAGTCTTTGCCAAATTGGACTTGGCCCAGGCATATCAACAACTAACAGTTGATGATGCCACTGCAGAGGCCCAAACCATTGTGACTCACAGAGGTGCCTTCAAATGTAAAAGGTTACAATTTGGAGTAAGCGTGGCACCAGGCATCTTTCAAAGCCTTATGGAAAGAATGCTCCAAGGACTGCCAGGGGTAGTGCCTTACTTTGATGATGTGTTAATCTCTCCTGAAAATGACACTCAGCTACAAGAAAGACTCAGAGAAGTCCTTACCAGATTCAGGAAAGCGGGGTTAAAAGTCAAGGAAGAAAAATGCACACTTAAGACTGACAGGATTGAGTTCCTGGGCTACATGATTGACAAGCATGGCATCCACCCTACTGATGCCAAGGTTAAAGCAATCAAAGAAGCCCCTAAACCTAAATGCAAATCAGATTTGCAAGCCTTCCTTGGACTTATTAAGTTTTATCACATGTTTCTACCTCAAAAGGCAACTATTGCTGAACCTTTGCACAGATTACTTGATAAGAAGTCTGTTTGGATCTGGGGGAGGAAGGAACAATCAGCATTTAACAGTATTAAGAGACTAATCATATCTGATGCTTTACTGATACAGTTCTCTGAGAATTTGCCTGTTGTACTGACTTGTGATGCATCCCCTTTTGGAGTGGGGGTTTGAGCCACAGGCTTCCCAGTGGGAGAGAAGCCCCTATTGCATTTTACTCTCACACTTTGACCAAAGCAGAGAGGAATTACAGCCAATTGGATAAAGAGGCACTGGCAGTTGTTGCAGCTGTTAAGAAATTTCATGAATATCTGTATGGCAGAACATTTACCATTGTTACAGATCACAAACCTTTGTTAGGCATTGTGGCAGGAGACAAGCCTACACCTACTATCCTGTCACCAAGAATGCTGAGGTGGACTGAATTTCTTGCAGCTTATTCATACAAACTGATTCACAGGCCTGGCAAGGACATTGGACATGCTGATGCACTGAGTCGTTGCCCACTTCCTTGCCACAAGGAGGACTTTGAACCTGAAACACACACCTTTTTCCTAGAAACTGTTGCCAAGTTTCCAGTTCATGCTGCTGAAATTGCCAGAGACTGCCAAAGACACTGTGTTGGCTCCTGTTATAGGCTGGATTAAGAAAGGTTGGCCTCTTCAAGATCTACCTCACCTTGCCCAACCTTTTAAGTCCAGGCAAACTGAATTATCTGTATTAAGAGGATGTATTTTGTGGGGTAACAGGGTGGTTATTCCTGCAAAACTGCAAAGAGAGGTTTTGGAAATGTTACATGAGGGTCATCCTGGTATTGTAAGGATGAAGGGATTGGCCAGGAGTTATGTCTGGTGGCCAGGTATTGACAAAATGGTTGAAAACTGGGTTGCATCTTGTCCCAATTGCCAGGTAGTCAGGCCTGCCCCACCTCACGCCCCCACACAGGAATGGGAATGTCCTAGGGGCCCGTGGTCTAGGATCCACATTGATTTAGCAGGTCCTACTAGAGGGCACACTTTTCTTATTATGGTAGATGCATATTCCAAATGGCTCGAGGTATTTCCCATGACATCCACCACAACTGATGCTGTCATCAAGCAGCTCAGAAAACTGTTTGTAACCCATGGGTTTCCTGATGTTCTTGTCTCTGACAATGACCCTCAATTTACATCTAACATTTTTGAATCTTTTCTAGCACAACAGGCATGCCCTTACTGCCCCTGGGCACCCTTCGGCTAACGGCCAGGCTGAAGCATGGTATGTTTTACCAAAGAAGCTTCAGCAACTGGGTCCTGGGGACATCACTGAGAAGGTTGAAAACTCTTAGTGTCAACACATCACTCCTAGCCCATCTAATAACTTATCCCCAGCAGAGTTGTTGATGGGTAGGAAACTTAGGTCTTCCCTTGACGCCTTCATCCCACGTACGCACCCAACGCACCACTGGATTCCACTTCCAAAGTTTGTACATTCAGTGTGGGTGATTCTGTGTATGCTAAGAACCTTATAGGTGGACCTTTGTGGATTCCTGCTGCGATAACTCAGATCACAGGCCCTCGTTCTTACAGGGTACAAACAGAGGATGGATTCCTCTGGAGCAGGCACATTGATCAACTTAGATCCAGGTTCTCCCAGGAACATCGCCCTTATCTCTCTCTAGTTCCCTCACCTGATGTCAATTCTAGGGGGGAACAGGAGGAAAATCAGCAAGTAAGAATCAACCCCATGTGTAATGAGCCATTACGACAGGAACCATCCCAAAACCTGTCACAATGCCAAAATCCATCCTTAGAAGTGGAAGATTGCACATCACTACCTGACTTGGGTGCTGACATTGGAATGGAGATGGGTTGGGAGGAGAGACCAGATTCTAACAGTCTAACAGGGTCTTCTTTCACAGGAAGTCCCAGCAGGGAAATGTCAGCAGACACATGTCCTCTCTCACTGGGTGAGAATGTTAAAACTTCTGAACCACGAAGATCTCAACGTACACGTAAGAGCCCCACCTATTTAAAAGAATACATTAAATAGATTGGGGTTTGGTATGGACTGAATCTAGTGGAGAGGGGTGTTATGTATGTAGGTTTAAATGTTATTGGTTTATTTTGAACTGTTCTTGTAAAATGTCAAATGGTATTGGTTTAAATAGTGCGGGAAAACCCTGCACTCCCATTGGCTGGCAACTGCAGCTGCTGGCTATAAGAAGCAGCCGTAGCCCAGCCAAGTCGGGTCCATTCGAGCTGTAGTCACTTAATAAACTCTTCACTGAAGCTCTTCACGTCTGACTCTTCATGCAAACTTAACAGAAATAGTGCAGCCATTGCAATTTGATGATAAGACTAAGGAAAGGACTGTTTTGCCAACCCAAAGTTTTACCATAGAGTGCTCCAGGGACTGTTCATATCATTTTGAATACCGTGAGAAATAAGGACAGAATTAGGCTCGAGTTTTAAGAAATACAACATTTACATCACCTAGCAGAACTATACTTTGCTAAGGATGATTATGCCAAAACAATATTGTTCTGTGTTTCATGGACTCAAAAGGACAGTAAAAAATATGGTATTGGGCTAAAGTTCTAGCTTCCTTAGAAGTTTTTTCATTTCTCATTTTCTTTCAATTTACAGCTCTTATAGTGATACATGAAAGATTGAAATTAGGTAGCAAGGCAAGGAAAATTAAAATTACTTTTTAGAATGAAAGATTGAGCAACTAAGTCCCCAATGTTACATATTTTTACTTGAGGTTAAATCCCTTGGAAGCAAGAAAATATACAATCATATTGGAGTTAGAATGGAATTCCTGTAGCCTCTAGCTTCCCACTCACTCTGACTTCCATTAGAAGAATAAATTTGGCAACACTAGAGGAAAATACATGTGCCTACTTAATTTCTATTATTTGCAACAGGGATTCCATACTTCAGTTCTTTTTGGCTAATATTTGCCACAGGATTGTGCTACTTATAAAAATGTTTAACCCAAGAACCAAAGTATTTATTTATGTATACTAGAAACTTGAAGGTTAAAATTGTCTTTATATCATTACAATTGAATATTAATCTGAAAATGGGAGAACATTTATCTTTATTTTCATCCTTTGAGTCTTTACCTATACTCTTACCTTCTCTTTACTCTCTCTCTCTCTCTCTCTCTCTCACACACACACACACACACACACACACACAAAATTGCTTATTCTTCAACCTCCAGCTTGATTCCAGCAATCATTTCTTCCTGACCTGTTATTCTTATTTAATATGTTCATGATATAAATTAATAAAGATGTGGGCACCATCTCTGTGTCGCTCCCTTCCCTATTTTGGATCACTGTGAATTCTTCAAATTTACTTCCTATTAGTTTTTTTGTTCATCTCATAATTACTCAGGAGAGTAATTACACATTCTGCACACCCTTAAAATATTCCACATTGTGACTTGACCTACACAACCATTTTGAAAAGTTTAAATAAATGCTTCTGCAAATAAATCACTCACTAAATAATAGATCACAACATTCCTGGTGACAAATCATATTCTTTCTTGGACCCATGCCTGTATCCCTAACTACAAAAATACACTTTGCAAACTCTGAAATTTCCATGGCAATTTAAAATAAATTGAATTACAAAATGGGAATGCTTGAAGTAAGAACAAACATTCCCTTGCTCTGCATTTGTTTTATTCTACTGTTGGGAAAATATTTTTATATTAAAGCATTTAAGGGGTAATTTTTTGGGCATGTATCACCTTTAAGACAGTGTTTCTCAAGGTCAGCAACTTTGTGTTGTGTGTAGATTTCCGTCTCACACTGTCTGAGGGGATTGTGAAAGCTGATGTCCAAACATCTTAAAAGTTGAGAAACACTGCTTTAAGAAACTTCAAGGGTTGAGAGTAATAGTTGCCTGCACCTATTTAAGTATCCAGCAGAGGGCGATGGGAGCTGCCATTTCCGTAGGAGCCTCAAGCCTAGTTCTTATTCATCTTATGCATCTGGGCTAGTAACAAGGTTTGAATGGTGATGGAGCAATGCAGATGCACTCCCAGATCACGTCACTTTAATTAATGTAGCACAAGCTATCCTCTTTCGCTTTGAGAGTTGAACAAATAGGGTCTGTGTGCAAATGGGGACTTACGTAGCCAATGCATTTTTGTGCTCTTGGTGTTTTAGGTTTGTTCCCTCTTGAGCTTCTCCCCTTGTGATCTGCTCCATCATGTGTTGTTGTTGTCATTGTCTTAATCTGGTCTTTGTTTGTGATTTGGGCTCTAAGGTTGGATCTCGTCACTTGCCTCGTGCGCCTAATGGAAACAAAAGCAGTGTGAATGTTGATCTAAGTGCAGTTAAAATATTGTCATCTGGGGCCATTACTGCACCATGTGAAGGACAATCTGAGATCTATATGAACAACTAGAGGCCTGTCTTTTCTGGGCCAAATGAATGCAACTCCCTATCCAGTGATGGGATTCAAATTGTTTTACCGCTGGTTCAGTGGGCATGCTTTGGTGGGCATGCTTTGCATAAACACACGCACACAGAGTTCCTACTGACCTTCTCCTGCAATCCTGCACTCTCCCTGTATTTTCAACAGCTGACACGCAGCAATCCGCTGTTCCACACGATGCAGCTGAGCTTCAAAAGCAAGAAATAAATGTCAGTATGGAGCCCGGGCAGGCTGATCGTCAGAGCGAACCCATTCACTCCCAGATGATCTTCGGAGCTACCAGTTCGGCTGAACCAGGCCAAACCGGTAGAATACCACCACTGTCCCTATCCCACTTCCTAATTGAAGCTATGAAATATAAAGTTGCTGGGACAAACTGAAGAATCAATTGCATGACTGCAGAGTTGTACATTTTCTCATTCCTTTAGGAGCTTAAAGTGGTGTACATAGCATTCTGTCTCCACCCCTCACTCCATTTTCTTCCACAACAACCCTTGAGAGGTAGGCTAAGAATATGTGAGTGGCTCACAACTACCATGGCAAACAATAGGGTTGAACCAGGGTGTGCTAGCCATGGTACAGCAGGATGCCATTCCAAGTTCCATTTTAATTTTTAGTCTTTATATAACAGAAATGTCTCAAATTATCAGTCTCCTGGGTCATATTAGCAAGGCAGTGGCAGCCATCTTCCGGCAATGGTCTTTCAGGGCTGTAATTCCAAGGCTGCAAATTATTGGAGTTGAGATAGGGTCCAAAGCATCTACAGGACATTCAGTCAGATAGAGGGGGCTGGTTTCTACTATTAGATCAGCCTGTAAATCAATTAACCAAAGTTCAGTTAAGATATAAATGTCTCTAAGTTAGGGGAGCCAAGCTTTTATGGCTAAGGTTGCCTCTCTTTAAGCAATTATTTCTGGGGACAGCCAAAAGTCATTGGGGATTTCCAGAAGACTTTTTAAAAAGTGGCTTGGTGCTTTACAGAACTAAAAATAGCATGTTAAACCTATTGGAGGCTTAGTACACTTTTTAAAGTCACATTACTATAATGCATGGTTTTAATCTTTGGGGTCTTTGAGGATCATAAGAACGACAACAGAGACTCAAGAGATTGCTCACCCTTTTTCTAAGGGAACTTCAGACAGAAGCAACATAGGTGAGGTAAAGATAAAGGTTTCCCTTGTCTAGCTGTGTTTGAGTCTAGGAGGTGGTGCTCATCTCCGTTGTTTTTTTTTTTTAATTACATTTATATGCCGCCCTTCGAAGACTCAGGGTGGCTTACAATTTTTGGGATACAACCCAATGTGCTCAGCAATAGCCTTCATTCCATTGTATATGCCTGCTTATTACTAAGCGGCATTTTTACAAAGTCAGCTTATTGCCCCCAACAATCTTGGGTCCTCAATTTACCTACCCCGAGGGGATGGAAGGCCGAGTCAACCTTGAGCCTGGTGGGATTCGAGCCTACAGTAATTGTAGGCAGCTGGAACTTAAGTGCTAGGCATTTAACAGCCTGAGCCACCAAGGCCCTTTCTTAGCTGAGGGAGCCAGTGTTGTCTGAAGATGCTTCCTTGGTCATGTGGCCAGCATGACCATTCCCCAAGCTGCATGAAATGCTGTTATCTTCCCACCAAAGTGGTACCTATTTATCTACTTGCATGCTTTCGAACTGCTGGGTGGGCAGGAGCTGGAGCTGGAGCAAGCAATGGGAGCTCACCCCATCATGCTGTGTTCAGGTCTCGAACCTTTCAGCTGACTAGCTCTGCGTCATTGAGCCATTGCTCCCCCTCAACATAGGTACAATGGATGAATAAAATCAAGAAGAAAAAACATGAACTAATGATTCCTTGAAACTCTAGTCTGCTTCAGTGGTAGGATTCAAAAATTTTACTACCGGTTCTGTGGGCGTGGCTTGGTGGACCTGGCAGGGGAAGGAACTCCAGTCAGAGGTGGTATTTGCTGGTTCTCCGAACTACTCAAAATTTCCGCTACTGGTTCTCCAGAACTGGTCAGAACCTGCTGAATACCATCTCTGGTGAGTAGCATTCCCCACCATTGTCCACCTGCCTCTCCCATAGTCATGGGGAGCTCTGAGGAAATATTTTGGGATTCTTGTTCTCCACATCCAAATCCAGCCTATTTTCAAACTCTTTCTTTTGCCAGCTTCTCTCCCAACAACAAAGCTGGTATTCTTCTGTTTGGTTTTGGCGAATTGACAGTTTCCACTATTCTGTTGGGATGAAAAGTATGAAGATGAAAAACCAGTTTGAAATTTTTCTGTTGACTTTTAAGTCAGTCCAACCTATCCTTAAACAAACATAAGCTACATAATGACAATATTCAAATCCCTAGATTAGGGGTGTCAAACTCAAGGCCTGCAGGCTGGATCCAGCCTGTGGGATACTTAGATCTGGCCAACGGGGCCAGCCTGGAAATATCAAAGGACAGGCCCATGGTGCCTCTGCTGGCCAAAAGGGGGTGCGTTTTTGGCCAGCAGTGTTGCAGGAAGCTATGAAGGCCAAAAATGGGCGATGGGGGGAGAGGGGCATGTGCCTCCCATGCCCCATTTTGGCCAGCAGGGTGCTGCAGGAGGCATCTGTCCTGTCTCTCCACACTCCCCTCCTTACTTGACTGGCCCATGGAGGAGAACTACAATGCTGATCCGGCCCTCGAAGAAATCCAGTTTGACTCCCCTGACCTAGACAAATGGAAAAAGTGAAAGCCTCTGGATACCTTTCTTGTTTTCCCCTCAAAAACTCTCCCTCCCTCCCTTCCTCTTTTTCCCCCCTCACAGATACCCTGTTTCTCTTGCTGAGGCTGTCCTACTTGTGTTCAGAAGGCCAAAGTGAATTGTTTTAGGCAGCAGCAATATTTGGGGAGAGCAAAAGTTGGATGAGCGGGAAGGATGTTGGAGAAGACTAGTGAGGCTTTTGTAAGATGGGTGGGGATTTTTTAAAATTATTATTATAATATTTGGGATGAGTGGTGGCCAAAAATGGTGCTGGGTATCCAAAGTTGGGATAGAGTCTGAATCAAAGCAGTCCCCACTCCTCTTCTCCCTCCCCCTCACACACACACACTTTCTCACTTTCCTCTTTTTTGCAGCCTCCTTTGCTTTACCTTCTGTCCCTCTGACCTAAACTGTTTCTCCATGTGTGGCAAGATAGCACTTGTCCCTCATTCTATCTACAGTAACTGAACTGGCTTCTGAATCGTATTTCAACAGGGAAGATAGCAGCACCTAAACAGAGCACATAAAGATGGTGGCTGAGCCAAGAAGGCCCAGAGCAGATGCCATGCAAGCCATTTCTGCAAAGGAATTTTTTCTTGTTTATCCACTATGGTGAGGCTGACCCAGATCTAACTCTGAAATCACCCTGGCTCTTACCCTCCCAGTAGGTACTACTGTGAGAAAGCCATCTTCCTTATTCTAGAGATCTGCACTAAACCTATACCAGTAGAGTTGCCATATTCCACATCTCCAGCTCCAGACAGTTGAGTTAATATATTACGCAAATTGAGCCAATATGCAAATTAGACTGATGCATTTTCCAAGAAAATTACATCTCCCCTTCCTTTACTCCTAGTTTGTTACCGTTCTCTCACTGACACTAATCAGGGCACTATTTTTTTTTGTTCTTCATTCTCTTTGTGGGTGTGTTGGTATAACACACTGGGCCAACCGCTTTCTTCTTCTCCTGTGCTTCCTTGTTCACCACACCTTCTCCTACGCTCTCTCTTTCTGTGACTACTTGCTGTTCCTTCTTTGGCACTTTTCTTCCACTTCCATCCATCTTGTGTCTTTCTGTTTCTGACAGTTTGTTGTTTTTATCCACTTGCTGCTGCCACTTTTGTACATCTCCTTCTCTGGAAACTGCACACAAACTTCTGAGTTGCCTTGGTTGCCTACTTGCCTGTCCTTACTGCTCTGTTGTTGCTATTCAAGGATGGGATCTGACCAGTGTAACTACCGGTTCTGTCGCTCTGCGTCGCGCGCACATGCGCAAGTCGCACAAGTGCAATTTACGACCTGCTGAGCTGCCCAGACAGCTGAGCAGCACTGCATGCAGGTGCGCAGCAGTTGGAGAAGCCCTTTTTTCCTGCATTTTCAACTGCAGCTGTGTCGCACAAAGCAGCTGCGGTTGAAAAAGCAGGAAATAAAGGTCAGGTAAGAGCTCGAGCGGGCGGGTGGGCTAAAACAGCAGCAGACATAGAACCGGTTCTATATATGCTCTTTGTTTGCTGCTTTTCAGAGCAACCGGTTCTATAGAAGTGGACAGAACCGGTAGAATCCCACCCCTGCTGCTATTTCTCTGACTACACACAAGCTTTCTTTATGTTTTTGCCCACCTGAGACCGTGTCCTTTCCCTCTAACCATTCACTTACTGTGCACTGAATTCAATTGGCCAAAAGAGATGAAGACTGCATTTAACTCTGGATCACCTTCCACTTAGTTGAGTACCTACATTCTGGACATGGGAAACAAAATGCCTAAACCTTCTAGTGCTGGAACATTGGAGATACAGCTCAAAGTGAGGAGTGTGTGTTCCCCAATACCAGCCCTCTGTGCCGATGTTGTAAGAATTATCCTTCTGGGTTCAGTTCCAAGTGGGGAAAAAGACACTGGAAACATGGAAGCTGTTTGGAAAGATGGTTTAATGGTGGACAGGATCACATGCCCTGGATGAAGAAAGAAGAAAAAGGAGGGCGGGCCAAGATGCTGAGAGACCCTTATATACCCTCTGTTGGGCCCCACCTTTGTGTTTCCTGTTCCTGTGCAAGAAATGTATCCCATTGGCTGTCAGACTCCCAGAGGCGGGGGGGCGGGGGGATCTTAACTAACTTTGTAGGCTTTGTCTGGAGCACATGGCTTCACCTGAGTGTTGGCTAATGCAATCTTCCCAGGCCAGGTATGAGATGGGTAGAGGCCTTTATTATGTAGAATACTCTGGCCTAGGCCTTAATGGCCCATTAGCAAAGCTGTGGGGGGCTGAGTTTCTGCCTCTCTGAGGGGAGTTTTTGCTTCTGAGTTTCTACTCTTGTTAGGGGAAATATTCTGCCTTTTTAATATTTCCTAGGATATTTCATTTTTCTAGGAGAGGGGTGGGTGCTAACCGATACAGTACAGACCCACAGAGAGATGTATCATCTGAGGACTTTCTCTATCCCTGCTCTCATCCTATCATCATTCTGACAAATTCTTCCAAGTCTGCCCAGTAACAGCAAGAAGACCCTCCTCCTCCCCCCTAACCAAATACGTAGACTCTTTTTGCTTTTTCTTCTACTGCAGTCAAAACACACTGGCCCACTCCTAAGGCCTTCAGTTTCCCAAGCTATGTAAGGGTGTGCAGTTCCCACAGAGAGACAATCAGGTTTCAAGGAACAACTTGTTTATCTTTCTTTGCTTCCTGGAGGTTTCTCCCCTCTCCGCACCCCTTCTTCTGGTCAGCAGCAGCAGCTTTTTCCCTAGATACTCTGAGACTTGCAGAAACTGGATGAATGAAAAGCCTTCTTTGGCCTCCCTTCGGTTTTAGAAAGCACAGCCACCCGCCCTCTCAGCCACAGGAGGCAAAGGAAATGTTTCTTACTGTTTATGGAATGACTCAGCAAGAAAGGAGAAGCAGAGAAGAAAGAACAGAGGGGGAGGAGGCAGGAGGGAGGTGGTGTGTGGCAATTCTGGTTAGAACATTTTAAGAGTCTCCAACATGGCTGGTGGTTCTTTTATCTTTGCTGAGCCAAAAGTCTTCCTCATTTATATGAACCAACCTTACCAGAAAACGATACTATAGAAGCATGTGAAGATGCTGTAGAACGTTAGCACCCACCCTTCTCCTAGAAGAATGTAATATTTTGAGAAATATTAGAAAGGCAGAATATTATATTTACCTGGATGAGATATGGAGAAACATGCTCTTGGAAAGCAGCCTCCACTTTCCTTAATAGCCCACAACACAGAGATCTCCAAACTTGGCAACTTTAAGACTTGTGGACTTCAACTCACATATCCACTTTTTGCTTGAATGAAGTCCACAAGTCTTAAAGTTGCAAAGTTTAGGGACCCTTGCCACAGCAGATGTCAGCACTTAAGAGACAAAGAGATAGATAGCTCTATTCATAAGCAAATACCTTCACCCAAGATCCAACAAAGGTAGGATTAGCCCTCAGCCACAATAGGAATTGCCCACCGCCCCTTCATTGCAACCCCCTCAGAAACCTCAAACAAACTTAGCTCAAACAAACTCCTAGGATTTGTACATGGCCCCATGGGAGTCTGACAACAGCCAATAGAATACATGTTCTTTGCACTTGAACAGGAAGTTCAAGTACAAAGCCCAAGAGAAGGTATAAATACCCTTCACTGTCAACTCCATGTGGCCAGCTGCCAAACCACCCATGTGATTCTCCTCCATCATTAAAACATCTTTCCAATTTCCTCCAGGCTCAATTTTGTCTCCAATCCTTTCTCCCAGCTTGGAACTGAACCAGATGGATATTTCTTCCAACAATGCACTCAACAGTATTATGATAACCTAATTTCTTCTCTGTACAGTCCCACCAATGCACAAGGTGTTTATATTAGAGCTATCAGATCTGCAAGAATCCAACGACCACCAAAAAGCAGAAAAGAGATATAGAAAATGTACCTCCCTTCCTGCCAATCAGAGGTCATACGGACTTTTGCAGCCCAAATATGATCTTTGCTGTTCTTTATGTCCTTCCAAAGACCACACTGATTGGAAATCCTAGTTAATAAAGTTCTAATGTATTTGGAAGCCATTGTGATTATGGAAAGTATGCATGAAAGCCTCAGGTACACTCCTTGCCATGATTGGTCCAGCATCTGGTACGTAGGGTTAATATGTCTGGGTAGTCTATCAGCAACAATTCACTTTTCTGTCACTTTTGGATTGTTTAAAGGCCAGATATGGTAACCCTTCCTCTATGCCTATGATTCTGATAGCACATGATATATATCTATTACTAGGCTTTTTTCTGCCATCAGAGCGTCTGCTCTCATTTTAAAGCCACCTACAGTATAAAAATACACCATGTATAGAAATGTTTGATTTAAAAAGGGCTTTCCCACTTCTCCCTATTGCCTCACCAAAATCCAATGCTAAAATCCCCACTCTGGGTTTTCCAGATATTTCATCCAGAGTCAGAACAGCCAGGAGTATAAGAAATGCAATTCACTCCATATAGAGGGTGTCACTGTTGAGACAGGAACTTTATCCAATCAGAAAGAGAAATGTCTAAATTTGCCTATGTCGTTAGTTTTCTAGCAACTGAAAAAAAAACAATGCACAATATTATGAAACATGTGTTTTTCATGGTTGACCAATGCTTTGCCCCCCCCCCACTTCCACATTTTTTTTGTTCCATTTTGTAATTAGGTGATGTAGATTGAGGATGGGGGAGGAGTAGCAGATGAACAAAATCCAAGACAAATAACATTGTGAGATGTCCACAGTTGAAGTCTGTGGATTTCTTTTTTAGGGACAGTGATAGGTAATGGACGGTCTGTGGTCCAGATGTCTGCCTTCTAGCTCTCCCTCAGTTTACATGTTTAGGATCTGTTTCAGAATCCAGTCCTGACCATTTTTTAAAAATACATATCAGCAGTGTATCATAAAGCACATGTGATTCAGGTTCCTTTGGAAATAGCCAGGCACCATAGATATAAAAAATGAGGTTTTGTGCATGTGTGTTGAAAGTACAAATGAACAAAGGCAAGTTGGCTGCCTGTTGTTCATATGCTGTATTATTACAAGTGTGCCATTCTCTTACAAGGACAAAATGTATAAGCAGCTGGAGCTGGCCATTTCTATCCAGCCATTTCTAGCAGCAACTCAGTTCTTCTGCCCAATTCTCTGTGTTTTTAAAAAGTGGATATGTGAATGAACTTTTAAATGACTGCTATAAATTATTTAAAAAGAGAACCAAAGGTAGGAGAGAAAAACATAATACTATCTTTTGAATGACTATGGAAAAGCTAATCCAATCCTCTGTTCAAGCATCCCCATCTGGACTAGAAGACCTGCAAGGCCCCTTCCAACCCTTTTCTGAATTCAAAAATCAGCATTTTGAAACTAGCCTCCCTGGATAAAAGGGGAAACCAGCATATCTTATTTAAAGCTTGAATGTATTTGCATTTTTGCAAATCCTTACTTGACCTCCTTTAAATGTGCCTATCAAGCAGTAGATATCGGTATCAATAAAGATAAATCTTTTTTCCCATTGCCTTTACTTTCATTCCCTCGGGGAGAGGATCAGTATCACACACATGCAACTTTGGGCAAGTCACTCTGCCTATACTGCATCCCTGGGTTGGGTTCCTTCTATTCATCAAAACCCACCCTCTCATCAGTGCACCACCAGCCAATCCAATGCAATCCAGACACTCTCTGCTTGGACTTCAGGAAAGCCAAGTTACAATTACATAAGTTGTTTGTCAATTCACTGAAGGAAATGAGATGACCCAAGGGGATAAATTGGTTCCATATGTTTCATGTCAGCATTCTCAGTATTCCCTATTTGTGCAAAGTCCCACAATAAGCAGACTTCACCCTAGGGTGGTAGTTCTTCTGCTAATCAGAAGAAAGCAATCCTGATGGCCTCCCTTGCACACAAAAGGTCATGCATGAAAAGTCCAATGTGTTATCTCCTGCTCAGTGGCAATTAACAGTTTAGGTCGTATGCCAACTGCAGTGGAATCCCTGGTTTCACTTAAGTGCAGAGCCAGTGTAAGCTACTCCCTGATGCTGAGTAGTGCTTGGGTCAGAGAGGATCTTGGTAAGAATTTCATGGTTTTTGGTTAGAATAGGGATTGCAAGTCATGGCTTTTCTCACTGTTCTACGTGGAGTTAAGTTTTTGGGCTCAATTTCCCCTACTTTGGATACATTATGTGAAGACCCAACTCTCTGAGAAAAGTGCAGGGTGGAAAAGATGAGGAAGGAGAAGTAGAGGACAACTAACAGCAAGGTGGATGGACTCAGTTACTGTGGCAATGGATACATACTGTTAGAAGAATCAAAAGATCAGGTTAAAGACAGATTGTCACAGAGAAAATCTATCTATGTGGTCACTAAGAATCACAAATGACTTGATCAACTCATGTGCAGCTGAAGGTATGGTGCTCCAGATGTTTTGTCACAGGAAACGGAATGCCTTTGAGCATATGAAGCAAAGGCAGACAACTCAAGTTCCTCAAAGACCTTAGAACAAAGTTCATCTAATTCCCTCAACACTGTCAAACTATTAAGTCTGCATTACTGTTACTATTAATCCTCCCATCCTTCCTTTCACCCACCTCTTCCCACTTGTGACTGTATGACTTGTAACCTTGTTGCTTGTATCCTTACGTTTTTATTGACTGTTTCCTAGTATGATTTGATTGCTTATTGTACCCTATGACTATTATTAAGTGATGTACCTTATGATTCTTGACTCTTGATGAATGTATCTTTTCTTTTATGCACACTGAGAGCATATACACCAAGACAAATTCCTTGTGTGTCCAATCACACTTGGCCAATAAAGAATTCTATTCTGTTCTATTCTATTCTATTCATACAAATTGAGGGCAAGTTAAGGCTTTACAAAAAAAAGTTAATGTTTCAAAGAAGAAGAAAAAGAAACTTGGTTTCAGCCATTGCAGCTCTCACCCTTCAAAACAATATATGTATGTTATGTTCAGCTCCCAGCAGCAGAGTGCTGGAGCCTCCCATACCACTCAAAAGAGCCGATTGATATATTTTCTGGAATTTTGTTAGTTGGTTAAGGGCAGAGCTGAGCCACTACATAAAGCACACTAATCCACTATTTAGTGGTTAGCGGCACTGGGCTGCAGCAGCAACAGAATCATCAAAGCTAGTTAAAGATTTACCAGCATGCCAGGGGCTCTGAGCCACTAAAAATTTGTCTCTATCTGGTATCTGAAAAGAAAAAATTCTTTGGAAGCCCAGATTATACATTTATCTGAAGCTTCATCTTGCCAAGTATTGACTATCTGACCCTTTTTGTATAGCCCAGTAAAACACATGTGCTTTGTTTAGCAATCAGATAATGTATCTGTATGTATGCAGCATGCCTCATTCTGAAAAAGCATAATTTTATTCATAACCATATACCTAGTTTATTTTTAAAAAAGAAGGAAAGAAAATCACATAGTTTATAATTTTGGGTTGTCATTAGCTCAAAATAATTACATTTTGGATGGTTTCAGCTCAGATATTTCCAGCTCAGGATATAAATATGATGCTGAGAGATTGTTAGTTTTAAAATGTACTTGAAAATCTATTCCATCCCAGATGTGCTTGTATACAGGCATCATGGTTATTGCTTCAGGACATTTGTTTAAATAAGGCCTTTGGAAAAGAAAACAAACAATTCAATTGCTGATTGTTAAGAATGACACTTCACTGTTTAACACATCTAATGTTCATTCCCTGCAATTCTTGCCAATTTTAATTCAGGGAATGAAGAAGAATCAACTGCAATGATTGAATTGGGAACTCATCATCACAAAAAGAAATTATTCACTTGAGCTTGCAATTCTATATAAGGATTGAATTTGGTTTTTCAATTCTTCTTTTGCTTGTTTATGAAATACTGTAATGAAACCAGACTCTTCCCCTCTGAGACAGGGCAGGCAAACTCAGACTGGTTCCCTGTTTGTTCTCCTGTATTGGTCAAACTGGTTCATTTCCTGATATTTGGCCCTCCTAGACTGAGGCTGATTTCTGGGAGGGAAATCAGCTTTTCTTTGGAAAAAAAAAGTCCCATTCTGAACCAGGCTATTATTATCCAATGCACACATAAGCCAATCTGAGGAAAGGAACATAAGTTGTGTTCAACAGTATTATTGTACAACCTGATTATAAATGTATAATCAGGTTGTACAATAATACTGCTAGCAAATCTGAGCTGAAGACATCCAGTCAATCCCTAGAGGACTTTTTTTTGCTACTGATCACCCTTCTCAGTGCACAAGACTGACGTACAATGTTGTACTGTCTGTTTTACAGCAGTGTCTATTTAATTCATGGATTTATATGGCTCCATATATGTCCATATCTTAGACTTATCCAGATGTGGCCCCCACCTGGAATGGGTAATCTGGGGTACCATCATCCAGCTTAAAGTTAAAACTGAGTTCTAATCTCTTTAGGGGATTAGCTTTAGATCACATCATTCTGCTTGGCCTGGTCACTCATAATTGGTATAGGTGCTTTTATTTCTTCGTTCTTCAGAAGCAAATCATAATTTCAGTAATTTAGATAAATCCCTAAGAGATCTACTGGTTTTTTTTCTGCTACCACCAAACTATTTTCAGCCTTCAAAGTTCTTTATCTTCCTTTCTTCTTCTCTCCCAAATCTGCCCAAATCAATTCATTGCAGGATAAGACCAATACAAATTAGAAGATGGATGTTTTCCAATGTCTCCATCTACTATACAGCTGAGAAAGAAAGAGAGTGATTCGCACAGTCACCCTGCCAACTTCTATGCCTAAGGGAAGACCAGAACCTGAGTCTCTTTGCTCATAGTTCATACCAGCACTAATTCCTTGAATATTTATATGCTAACATCACTCGTTAGAACATGGGGAAGGTACAGAACAGAACAATGTATTGGTTTGCAACTTTTGAACAAATAATCAAATGAACTTATATAAGTGAAAAAGAACTGTAAACAATTTAATACTTTATACAGAATTCTCTTAACTGTCACTGCAAGATGATTCCTGGTGATTTTATTGTATAAATATATGTAGATTACCAGTGTTGTCTTCTCTGACAATATATGTCTAACCCAAAACCCATCACTCTGACAATTGGAGGATTTGTGAGGAGTGTTTACATCTTTCAGACCCATCCTTGTCCCTACACCTCCCCAGATCCACTCCCTGTTCAGCTTCCAGAATATGGATGGTAGTGTCCTACATTACCAGTCTTTGAGAGATAAATCTTAATAATCCGCCATCACAGCAACATTCCTATTTTTTACTTGAAATGAATGAATGTGCAGGAGATCTACTGGGTAAACATTAAAAATGAACAACTGATGGGGGTTGGGGAGAACAAGCCAGATATGAGCAGTAAAACCAAGGTGCTGTCTCTTCCTGAAGTAGGATTACAATTACAACTTCAGGAATCCTTATCTGAGCAAAGGTTTGCTAAGAAAACAAATGATTTAGATATGACCTGAACAGGTCACTGCGGTAGTCACTGCCTTTCGGTTGTTAGTGGATGAGTTGACAGCACAGGAGGGAGAGAAATCTCAGTTAAATTGACTGGCTGAAAAAGGATTTTTTTTAAAATTACATTTATATGCCGCCCTTCTCCGAAGACTCAGGGCAGCTTACAATTTTTGGGATACAACCCAGTGTGCTCAGCAATAGCCTTCATTCCATTGTATATGCCTGCTTATTACTAAGCAGCATTTTTACAAAGTCAGCTTATTGCCCCCAACAATCTTGGGTCCTCAATTTACCTACCCCGAGAGGATGGAAGGCTGAGTCAACCTTGAGCCTGGTGGGATTCGAGCCTACAGTAATTGTAGGCAGCTGGAACTTAAATGCAGGCATTTAACAGCCTGAGCCATCAAGGCGATTTAATTGAAAAGAGTTCATAGAAGAGCATAATGTAAGTCACTCTTGGTGAGAAATTCAAGATAGTTCCTGTGTCCCTCAGTTTAGACAAATCTTGGAGGAAAACTTCCCCAACTCAAAGTTCTGCCTATTTTGATTTCCAGAAACCCTTGGAAAAAAATTACATCTTGGCCAACAGGCTATATATATATATGTATATATTCTTGTGAAGTGGAACCGTTGCCATGGTGGCATCTCTTTGTATCTTGCTTTGCTTTTGGAATTCTGGATGAATTCCAATCCATTCTATTAGTCAGCCTGATAGATTCAAGAGTACAGCTACTGTGGTGATTTGCCCATTTTCTGTATATCAGGAGAAAACATGCTTTTCATCATCTGGAAGAGAGAACAGACATCAGCGGATATCATTTTCTCCTCAGCTATTATGGCCTGCGCTTTAAAATTTAGCCCTGGCTAATACAGAAGAGAAGAGATTTACCTGCTAATTTTCAGCTTGACAGAGAAAAAAAATTGAGGGCACTTCCAATTGTTATGTCACAATCCCCCATTGAGTAACATGTAATTTGCATTTTGGGGAACCATTCTACTTCCTCGCTTTCTTCACTGAAGAAGATAAACACAACTTATCCCATACAAAATATTTTACAAGTGACAAGTAAACACAGTTCTGAATGGAGCAGAAAACCAGGTAATCTTTGGTAAATTTCTTGCAGTAGATTCCAGGCCAGAAGCAACCAGTTAAGATGAAAAGGAAATGCCTGGATGAAAGCAAATATCCCAGTTACATTAAGAATTATTGGGTTTCTTAGCTAAGAACAAGAAGTTGGCTAACCAACAGGGTTCATGCTGTACCATCAATAATCACACAGAAATAGCAGCTCTGGTGGTCTAGAGGTGGAGTTACCGCCTCACAATCAGGAGGCTGTGAGATTGATCCTAAGTAGAGGCTAATATTTGGAATAGACTCTCCTGCTTGAGCAGGGGGTTAGTCTAGATGACTTCCAAGGTCCCTTCCAACTCTGTTATTCTATGATTACATTACAAATGGGATCTGTAAGAACATGCCTGCTTAATTCTCTGACCTACATAACTTTTAATGATGCAGGATGAGGCCCATCTTTCAAGGCCACTCTATTCAGGTTGCCAATCTCTCAGTTTTAATTTCCTTAGTATCCTAATTCCCAGGTTCCCCCGCTTTCCTCTGACACTCCCTGAGAAACAGAAATACTCAGTATCTCAGACCCAGATTTTCCGAAACAATTTATCTCCACTGAAGTTATTTAAAATTGTATTGAATCTGAAGCAGTGATCTACAGTTACAAGAACTCTTTCTCATATTTTCCAAGTAGTATTCCTCTAGAAATCGCTGTGACTGTTTCTTTAATATGTACTAACAGCTATTCTAATAACTGTTGTTGTCCTCATGTGAAACCCATATACAGGATAGTCAAGACGGAACACAAAGAAATGGACTGGCCTCAGGCTGGCAAAGCAGAGAATCTATATAGTTTTTCCTTACTTATTCAATCTCTATGCTAATTATACTATATATTGAGGGTGGGTGGATTGTAAGGCAAGCATAGTTTTGGAACTGGAGGTATAAACTTAAATAACCTGTACTATGCTGATGAAGCTGAGATTAACTATACAGAAGACTAAATTAATGGCAATAGGTACTGTCCTTAAAACTGACAGTGAAGATACTGAAGTGGTGGATATTTTCTGTCTTTTAGAATTGACTAAAGAATGGTCCCAGACTGGGACTTGGTAAAAGAGCAATGCAAATTTTGAAAAATATATTCAGGTGCCACAAGGTGCCTCTACCTATATATCATAAGAATCATGCGGACAACAGTTTTTCCCCTGTGACACTTCGTGGAATAAAATTGCCCTTTGTAAGAACTAGGATGAAACAGTATTGATGCTTTGAATTTTGGTGTTAGAAAGACTCATGAGAATACCAAGATTAGCCAAGAATATGAACCAGTGGATCATAGAACAAACCAAAGTTTTATTATATTTTGAACATGGCTCTCTTGAGAATTCTATAATATTTGGAAAGGTGGAAGGAAAAAGAGAACCAGTAAAATGAAGTTACTCAACAACAGCAGGTATGATGCTGCAGCAGGTATTGAAGAAGTAGACTGGGGGAGATTTTTCTTGACAACTCTAAGAGTTGGTATTGACTTAATGGCATGTAGCCACTGGTTTAAAAGAGACATTGTCTTAAATTTCAGTGTTGATTCTTTGTTTTTGGCAATTGCCATCATAATAGTACAGCTAGTTCTTGACTTATGTCCATTCACTTAATGACCATTTGAAGATATAACAGCACTGAAAAAAGTGATTTGTGACCATTGCAACATTCTGAGGTCATGTGATATGGCCTTCCCATCCAGCTTCCCACAAGCAAAGTCAATGGGGGAAGTCAAATTAACTTAATGTTCATGATTCATTTAACAACTGCAGTGATTTACTTAACAACCATGTCAAAAGTTATAAAATCAGATTTGACTCAATAACTGCCTTGCTTAGCAACATAAATTTTGATCCCAACTGGATCATAAGTCAAGGACTACTTCTATGTTATATCTGGCAACTTGTAACATTTTAAAATAGGTGCTTTCCCAATCAAACATTCAAGGTATACATGTCAACACATTTTTAAAGTTTTAAATTCCAAACCTGGAAGCAAAATTTCACATTTTGCTTACAACATTGGTATATTCCAATGCACGCTAAGGGGCATGCATAAATGCACCATCGTGCCTCCCGTCCCTGTCCTATTGTCCCCATTTATTTGTACCTATTTTCTGTATTCTTACTCATGTTTATATTTATACCTATTATCTTGTAAGCTGTTGACAAACCAAATAAATAAAAATAAATAAATAAATATTTGCATTGGAACATTGGGTACATTTTTTGTGGCTTTCCCCTGAAGTAACCAATCTCTTTCTGTAGGCACATAACATTCAAATAACATACATTACACATACTCAGAGTAGAACTGTTGAATTCTTGGTGTTCTCTGAACTGCAGGGAAACTATCAAATTTAGAGAACATTAAGATCCCAACACATAAAGTTGCTGTAGTATGGGAAACATTGGAAAAGCTGACTTGCAATAACATTAAATGTGCTAGCTGTCGTAAGGGAATCTTGCCAAAAAGATAACTTATCTCCAGGTCAATATTCGTATTTGCAATCTTTTATTATGAAATGTAACAGTAGGTGCTATTAGGCATATTCAGCTCCTCAGAGTTTGATCTGAAGTATCATGATTCCAGCTTCTCTATGCCCTTCCCCTGTTTCAGCTGCATCTCCACCCCCAGCCCAGGAACAAAAGTAAAGTATCAAATGAAACCTAAGGAGGTTTCATTTATGCTTGGTTTATGATTTTTTGATAGTTGCTATTTTTGCAATAGCAATCTTCTGTGTGAAATGTAATATTCCCTTGAAAATGAATAAGATTCAGTGATCATTACCTAGCTAAAATGTTCTTAATGTCCTTTTTTGTAGTAATTTTGTTAAACATTAAAAATAAAGACAAAAAAACTCATAGGAGCTTTAAAAAAAAGAACAAAAACATGCACAAAAGGAAAAGTAGAAAGGAAAACAGGAAAAAAAATAAGAATATAGTAAAACAAAAGAAAAGAAACATATAAATAAGTGACCTTCCCGTTCATCACAACAAAAATCAACCATTTTAGTAATCTCACCTTCTCTTAAAAAACAACAAATGATCTCTTCTTCCCATAAACCATCTATTATTTATAAACAAATCCTTAAAACCTTAGGATTCTTTCTGATCAGCAAAAATCCGTTACCAGAGGCAACAACCTATCTATTTATATCTTTATATTCATTCCTTTTACTTCTAACAATCTTAATCTTTTGTCTTTTCAAACAATGTCATAGAACTTGATTTCTTTTCTTTGTCCCTTCACACAAAATTCTTCAAAGCTTTAACAAGTCTCTTTTGTAAATTCAATATAGGAAACGTATCCAGGTCACAATCTTGGTGTGTTATTTGTGTATCCTTTTTGTTATAACATCATCTGTTTTCATTTGTATATCTAGTGTAACTCCTTTTTTAAAAAAAAACATTCTTTGTAGCCTGTCATTTTTAAATCCAGCTTCAAATCTGTCTCAGTCTTATCTGGTAAAATTTGTTCTTCTTCCATAATGCCTTTTAAATACAATCTATGTAAAACAGTAACAACTCTTAAAATTAACTTCTGGGTCCATTGTTCAAAAATATCCTTCAAGGCACTAGCATTTTGCTCCATTTTGTCTTAGTGTCAGATTTCAGCAATCTTTTTTCATTGTAATATTTCATTCCTTCTGGTTCCCTCTAGTATCCAACTTTCAAAGTTCATAGGCGACATTTTAAAATATTTTTTAAAGGATATATTTAAAAGGATTGCATTTTTTTTTAAAAAATCTGATTGTGTAGGCAAAGTGGCTTATCAAAACTCAGTGTGGGTTTTGCGCCCTGCTTTTCTATGTAGCCCAGATACAAGCTGGCCTAGCAAAAGGAAGATTGAGTTTTGGAGTGAGAATTCTGCAGAAATGTCCTCAGGCCTCAGCTGCCTGCTTTGTCTGTTCAGGCCTGCAGAAGGCAGTCATAGTTTTAAATGTATGGGATCCCCTGTGACACATAGAACAATATTTAATGATTAAAAGTGGCATATTAATTTCTTGCACAACCCTATCCACAATAGGGTGGGGTGTGTTTGTGTGTGCGTGTGTGATCATGCTATTGCAGTCTGAGAACATCTGGCTTACTGTTACATAAGAATATGGAAAAAATACTTTAATTTTACTGATTTTTTTAATAATCATTCAGATCAGAAGGAATATTTCAGTTAGGCAGCTTCTGTGGTAATACACAATTTACTGAAATAACCTACTTTTAACCAACCTTGTCAGATTTAAAATTCTGGCAAATTATCGCTCAAGGCAACCCATGTGAATAATGCTATTCACAGAACTCTGAAGTGAAATCTATAACAACAGGACTTCTCCTATTCATAGTAACCAGCAGCAGCATTGCAAGATGAGTAATTATAAACTGAATTTCTATATTGGCTCTTAATTCCAAATTATTACTGTCTCTTCCTATCTAAAAGGCTGCTAAGACAACATCTCAATGTTTGGAGTACAAATCTAGGGCAGGGGTGACTGGCAAGTCCCATATTCTCCTTAAGCTAAGTGAGGCAACATATCTCAGGTGGAAGATTCTAGAAGATTCTAGAAAAATTCTAGAGAAGGAAGCTAGAAGCCAGACCAGCTATGCTATATAGCTAGTCTGTGTTGTACCTGAAGGTTGACAAAGATATTTCTCCAAAATCAATAATAAAGATTGAAATAGTCTCCAAAGTTGTCTTTTATACATGGAATAAGAAAGAAAAACTTTTGAGCTCTACCTGGTTGGGACAGACTTGTGTATGGTCTCTTCCATCCTTTAGAAGAACAATAGAGCCAAATTAAAATTGGAGTCTGAGGAGAGAATGCATTTTCTGACTTGGTTTCAAAAAACAGTTTGCCAATTTGGAATTATTCAGATGAGTTCACCCATCATTGATTTCAATAATAGAGATTAATTAGAAAGCATATCAAAATAGATAATTTATTTTGGAAATATAGATTCTTATAAGAGACTGATTGATGTTAGTGACAAAAAAAATCTCATGTTGGATTGAGATTCTGATTCTACTTTGCTTCTAAATAACTTTTTGCACTTTGGAAAAAGATGTCAAAGACAACTAACTTTGCAGTGGTAAGATAGATAATGTAAAAAACCATTTAAAATATTATGACTACTGTTACCATAGATCCTGACTATAAGGGGGAATTCCTATTTCTGGAACTGAATATGTAAAAATTTGAGGTTCACTTTTGAGCAGCTAAAACATTTGTCTTCAACATTTCACCTGCAGCCTTCTGATTTCAGACTTTTACTATGACTCTTTAGCTGATATATGCATACATTTAACAGGTAATCGGAGTTGGAAGGGATCTTGTAGGTCATCTAGTCCAACTCCCTGCCCAAGCGGAAGACCCTGCACCATTTCTGACAAATGGCAGTCCAATCTCTTCTTGAAAGTCTCAAGTGATGAAGCTCCCACAAATGACCCCCCACAAAGCACTCCCCCCAAGCAATTAATCCAGGCTGTGCGGGAACACATGGCCTGCCCACCCGCTGCCCCCCACCCTTTGGCCAAGTGCAAATTTGAGTAAAGCCATGCAAGCTGGAACTGGAAGGTAAAACCAATGGTGGGGGAGGGAAATACGCCCTGGATGGCTTGCTGATGTTGGTAGGAAAGTTGGTCCCATATTCCAGAGCTGCAGTAGTCACAGGCTTGGCCCTTTGGTCATCCCGGAGCAGCTCCTCCAGTCCATGGCAGGCCGGTGCACCCGGGTGGAGGAGCAGCTGCTCTGGGATGACCAAAGGGCCAGGCCTGTGACTACTGCAGCTCTGGAATATGGGACCGACTTTCCCACCAAAGTCAGCAAGCCACCATCAGTCAAAATTCATATTAGTGGTCCATGGGATTTAAAATTATGAGTTTGGTGGTTCCTGAGATCCAAAAGGTTGGCGATCCCTGCTTTAGAAAATAGCTTGACCGCTTCCTCTCTGTGGCAGCCCCTCAAATATTGGAAGACTGCTATCATTTATTTTTATTTTTATTTTTATTCATATTATATGCCGCCCTTCTCTGGAGACTCAGGGTGGCTTACAATTTTTGGAGTGCAACCCAATGTGCTCAGCAATAGCCTTCATTTCATTGTATATGCCTGCTTATTACTAAGCGGCATTTTTATAAAGTCAGCTTATTGCCCCCAACAATCTTGGGTCCTCAATTTACCTACCCCGAGAGGATGGAAGGCTGAGTCAACCTTGAGCCTGGTGGGATTTGAGCCTGCACTAATTGCAGGCAGCTGGAGTTAAGTGCTAGGCTTTTAACAGCCTGCACCACCAAGGCTCTGATCTAAAATCATGTCTCCCCTAGTCCTTCTCTTCACTAGACTAGCCATGCCCAGTTCCTGTAACTATTCTTCATATGTTTTAGAGTTATAAAGAATACAGCTGAAAAGAGCAAGGAATGGTTCAAATTAAAGGAGGCAGGAGGAAATGCAAATATGATGAAAAATTAAATGGTTTAGAAATATGTAAAAAGGGCTAAACATGGTGCCCTAGTGAATGAAATTAATAATAAAAGTGATGAAATATTTGAGATGGTGTTGAAGCGACGTAATACAGAAGCACTATTTTAGAAGTCTGTTTGGGAATGATAGTGGTGTAGGGGAACTGAAATGAATTTATAACTCTTGGTGTCAAATAAAAAATATTGGAAAATAAATTATAAATATGGTGAGAACACCAAACACGGTGAGTCTGCATCTGTTGCTGAGGGTATGCTAATGTTTGGATATGGTTCATTAATGGAGCAGCCATGTAATTTGTTCATCCTATGTGTGAAGTCCCATCTGTTCCTAATAATTGGAATAAATGTTTTTATTGTTTCCTTAGGCAAAGGGGAAGGTACTAAGAGTGAATGCAAAAGCACTGCAGGATTTGTTAAACTTGCCTTGCAAGGTGTTTTTGCAGAATTCTGATCAAAATTGTGCAAGATGGAACAAAGACCAACTTTTGGGAAGTTGCTACTACTGAGTACTCAATACTCACCTGACTTCAGAGTCATTACTCAGGTGACCCTGAGGACACAGATAAACCTCCAAGTGTTTCAATGACCCTTGAAAAGGATGCAAATGACCAGCTGTCTACAAGGATTATAAATCCTTCCATTTCCCACTATCCTGTCAGAGCTGAAGAAGCTTCTTGGATGAGAAGCGAAATGTCTTCAAAGAAAAAACGAAGTCCAGTTGCCTCTTGAAAAAGCACCTTTGGGCTAAATTGAGAAATGTACCAATGGTGGGATTCAAAATCTTTTACTACTGGTTCTGTGGGCATGGCTTGGTGGGCGTGGCAGGGGAAGGAGACTGTAAAATCTCCAGAGATGGTATTTGCTGGTTCTCCGAACTACTCAGAATTTCCACTACCAGTTCTCTAGAACTGAACAGAATCTGCTGAATCCCATCTCTGAAATGTACGCTTTTGAAAAAGAAAGTCTATTATGTGATTTAAAAAGAGGCTGTACTAAGGTAAACCGTTTTGAAATATCAAATGTTTTATGTGAAAGTGGTTCCAATTTCCGTAAAATGCACAAGCATGCATCATCAGAGCAAAAGATTAGAGTTAAAAATACACTCAGAAAAATAAATGAAACTTAGCACAATTCTTAGCTTTTTCCTATTTCTGTAAAGGATAGATTATTTTTCCAACTGATGCTACCTTTATAGGAAGTTGATTTTTATGTTTTGTTTTTGTTTTCTTGAGCTTTCATGTCAGTGTTGATTCCCGACAACTTCCTGGATTAGTCCCTATAGTTTTCCTGGCAATTGCCTCTTTCCTAGAGCTGAGATAGTGACTGGCCCAAAGTCATCCAGTTGGTTTTGTGCCTAAAGCAGGACTAAAACTCACAGTAGCCCAGTTTCTAGTCTGATGTCTGAATAGGTACACTCCCACAGGCTGTTCTGTGGGAGATTATTGCCAATAAAATCCTTCTTGCAGATTTCTATTTTAATTGAAAGAGAATTTTAGCTCTTCCCTTACTTGACATACAGCTTTTTGCTTGTCTCTCCTCTGCCAGAGAACTGCCTGCAGTTTTCCAAAAATAATAATGATTTTTCTACCTGGAGAAGGAGGAGTTATGGGGCATTTGCCATGTGCTGAAAAGAAGATGTTGACTGAGAATATCTGTCTTTTGCTTGGCATGCAGCTGACAGTCTGAAGTACTGTGAAAACAGCCTTGTTCCACAAGAGGTATTTAATAAGCATGTGGTAAAACAAGAACACGTCAAGGACAAAGGGACAGTCCAAATCTTGTCATGAGTGATGAGTACAAAGGAAGAAGAACACTGAGGGAGACTTGGTTATATACAGAGAATGAGCAAGGAACCACCTGCCAAATCAATATGTGAGGGAAGAACAGATTGATCACAAGAAAAGGGGAAGACCAAGGAAACAATAGCTGGATAAGTGGTCCTCAAAAGAGAGGGATAAAAAATGTAATGAACAAAAGCAATACATGAAGCTGTGCATGTACGTGGGAGAAGCAAATACAGTTTGTAAGTACAAAATGGTACAAAGATAAATGGTGTCTGTATTAATTAGCTTTAATTAGATTTC
Organism: Naja naja; assembly: GCA_009733165.1. NCBI lineage: Eukaryota > Metazoa > Chordata > Lepidosauria > Squamata > Elapidae > Naja > Naja naja. Next base: position 109,905,414 of record CM019150.1, on the reverse strand, counting down.
CTTTTTTTATTCGGTTTACTCTTTCTTAATCAGCTTTCTCACTTTGCATAGTGTTATTTCTTTCAAAAGGGAACCGTATGTACATGCATATACAAAATGTATTCAAATATATAAAACATATAAAATGGGTCATGAGTAGTGGAATAATCCTACGTTATGATGTCACATTTCAAGGTGGATAATTTTTTTTCAGCATCTGTCTAAATTGAAAGAAGAAGGCACATCCTTTCTTTTAAGAGGGAGTGTACTGAATGGCATGGCCTCTCTTTCTGATTATTGCCTATATATATGGCAGAAGGCACTTTACTATATATCTTTTGGCCTGAAGTTGTTTAGGGCCTTAATGGTTATTGTATCAAAATTTAATTTGGGATGATAGCAATAGCAGACCAGAGGTGGTATTCAGCAGGTTCTGACCAGTTCTGGAGAACCGGTAGCGGAAATTTTGAGTAGTTCGGAGAACCGGAAAATACCACCCCTGACTGGAGATTGTACAGTATCCTTCTTTTGCCACGTCCACCAAGCCACACCCACAGAACCTGTAGTAAAAATTTTTGAATCCCATCACTGACTTAGACTTATATACTGCTCCACAGTACTTACAGCCCTCTCTAAGTGGGGTCAGCATATTGCCCCCAACAATCTGGTCCTTATTTTACTGACCTCAGAAGAATGGAAGGGTGAGTCAACCTTGAGCTGGTGAGATCTGAACTGTTGAACTGCTGGCAACAGGCAGTCAGCAGAAGTAGCCTGCAGTACTGCATTCTAACCACTGCACCACCACGGCTCTTGCAAATCATGCATCATATGTTCAGGACACTGTACTCCAAATATCTTGATAATTGTTCCCAGTGATTTTATAAAAACACTGAATACCATTGGGAATAGGGTAGTTTTTTGTGGTACTTTGTGGCACTGTTGCTGGAGATTTAAAACTATTCACCCAGTGAGTGACTCCACAGGTAGCAATGGGGAACATCTGAAAACAATGCTCTTGAATCCCAGCCCACCTTGTAAAATAATATAACTACTGCTATCTGTAGAAAAAAAAATCTACCAGGAAAACAAGCAAAGAGTAAAAAAAAGGTTTTATTGCCCTATCTTCTCCCAGTTTAGGTTATCTAATTTGATACCATAACAAATGGGGAAAAGATATTTACTTCAAATCTGTCTACAACTAGAAAAAGTGGATTATCTGTCAAATGAATTTGCAGCTCCTCTTACCATAGTAGGTGGAGTCAATGGCCAGGGGAGCATTCACCCAGCTTCAGCTAATGGACCAGATGTAGCTGCTTCTGGAAGTTGGTGCTTTGGTAACAGTCATTAACATTCTCATCATTTTGCAAACACATTTTTGGTGGCAGCTGCCTTTGACTATTGTAGCAGTGGCCCAGCAAATAACAGTTTGGACACTTTAGCCAAGTCACATATATTCTGCAGGAGCTTCACAGGCTGTCAGTAGTTTTCTGAGTCCAATTCAAAGTGCTGATCATTACTTATAAAGACCTTATTTCAACAGACAATGCCACTGAACATAATACAAATAGGAAGTGAAGCTGTGCTTTAAATTAGAAGGGATTTTTTTTTTCTCTTTTAAACAACACTCTTCATTGTAAGGTCGATGACAGTTTTGGACACCATGTAATTTTGCAACCAACAGCAGTGTTTAACCAGAAGTAAATCCAACATTCAGTTTACTCTCTTGAACATTAGCACAAGCCTATAAATGACTATTTAGACATGGTGCTTTCTTTCAGGGAAATGAGCACAGGATTGTAATCCAAGAATAATCTCTCTCCCAAACTGAGAATTCTGGGAACAAAGCTGAAAGGTGCCAAGTTTGCAAAGCCTGCCTTAGAATATTTATTTATTTATTTATTTATTTATTTATTTATTTATTTATTTTGTCAATCGCTTACAAGATAATAAGTATAAGGATAAACATAGTTGTGAATACATGAAATGAATACATATAAGAAAAATAAAAGAAACAATAGGACAGGGACGGTAGGCACATTAGTGCACTTATGCACGCCCCCTACAGACCTCTTAGGAAAGGGGTGAGGTCAATAGTAGACAGTCTAAGGTTAAAGTTTTTGGAGTTTGGGGAAGAAACCACAGAGTCAGGTAGAGTATTCCAGACGTTGACCACTCTGTTGCTGAAGTTTGGTGCGGTTAACCTTGAGTTTGTATCTATTGTGTGCTCTTCTATTGTTATGGTTGAAGCTGAAGTATTCATTGACTAGAAGGACATTGCAATGTATGATTTTATATACTATACTTAGATCGGACCGAAGGTGGCATAGCAGTTGGGTGCCAGCTAGGCCAAGCTGAAATCAGAAAACAAGATCTAAAATTCAGAATGTAAGCAAGCAAACAAGCAAGTTATAATCTTTGGTCCTTTTGAGAGATGCTACTGGTAAGATAGAGTTGTTCTTAGAGCAAGAGACTGAAAAAAAACTAGTGACACCTGAGTAACCTGGATACATGAGGAAGAAGGAAATATTCCTGTAACTCAAAGCAAGTATTTGTGTCTTGAACCAAGGAAAGGGAAAGCCTTTGACAGGCTCCCACGAGGAAGCCAATGTTCCAGTGAAAGGAGTAAGAAAAAGATTTAAGCTGCTTATGGCTGGTCCAAGGCTTTAACAAAGGCCTGCTAGAATAGGGCAGGAAGTGACAAAGCAACCACTTGGCACACATCTGCCTTTCCAACAGTATTCAATGAGTAGATCATTTCAAGTTCATTAGAGGACAATCTCAGTAATGTGATGCCTCTTGCCCACCAAGCAGACTACAGAGGTTCTCAAGATATGGAGGAATGAAGAGAAGATTGCCAACTTTCTGGTCTAAATTTGGAAATAAATCATATTAAGGGATGCCCGTGGAGAATCAGGATAACCACAATTGTGCCTGATCAAAGCTCCACCTTCATTTTTACATGCTTTCTGAACACACACACACACACACACTTTCCCCTATTCCAGTGGATCATTCAGTCATGTTCACATAGTAGTATGTAACATGGGTTTGAAATCTGAGTCATCAAATCTGGATTTCCAAAGAAATATTGTGTCATCTTTTGCAGCAAAAACAACAGATTAATTGATTACCATCTTATCTCAGAAATTTTGGTGGATCACAGTCCATGTCATCAATGAATGGGTATGAATTATGAGTTGCTTACTGTGTAATTATTTCATTAATTTTGAATTACAAGGAAAGGCAATGATGGAACACTGGACAAGTCTGCATTTGACATCCAAATCATTTAAACATTTTTGAACCTCTTACACTTTGACTGAAGAGAGGAGAAACTAAGCAATTCACCTTTGATTTTTATAAAGGTATATCAGGCTATTCTCAAAGGCAAAAAGAAAAAAAAGAAAAAGAAAAAAACAGGCTAGGCTGGTTTTCTTGCAGGTCAGAGCTGGCAGCCATAAATGCAGGGAGGGAACTGAATGAGCAGAAAAGGAACAACACACAGGGAGGATTATATTTCTTGATTACCATACACTGCTATCTTGTATAACTGTGATGGGAAATGATGAAAGGAGTTTTCCCTTCTACAAAAGTCTTAAAGGTAGAGATCCTTTCCAAAGCCCAGGACTTCAAGACTATGTCCCACACTTTCTTGCAAGATGAAGATATGAGATGACTTTCATGGGGTTAACATTTCTGCAGAGCAGCTGTTCCAACTAGTTGAAAGTCTCTGGAGTAAATGAAATAGAGAATGTGTTGGGGAGTTATATTGCATACCTGGGGAGGGGAGATTAATATAAGTTCTTTGCACGTTAAGCAGCTGAATAATGTATGATTTAAAAATAAGGACAGGAGATGTGGGAGTTGAATAGCTGTCACTCAAGATGAGAAAATGAAGGCTCCAGCAAGGGATCTGTTTAATCTATCCTTACCTTATTTAGTGATCTGACAATGAACCTACTCCCATTCAGTCAGGTAAGAAAAAAAGGGTCAGGTTGAGGGTCACAATGTCATAAAGGAAAATGAATCCTTTTCATGGCCCTCAGTGAATAGAGTAGCATACTTTGGAACAGCACCTTCTTCTCCCTCCTTCACACTTGCAGGGAAGATTTTTATTAGCCTTAGGAAGTCATCCTATACGTGGAGCTGACTGGCTATGTCATGGCAACATTCAGCCAATAAGAGGTTGTTGTATATCATGGGTTTAGTGCAGAGGTCTCCAAACTTGGCAACTTTAAGACTTGTGGACTTCAACTCCCAGAATTCCTCAGCCAGCATAGCTGGTTGAGGAATTGTGGGAGTTGAAGTCCACAAGTCTTAACGTTGCCAAGTTTGGGGACCCCTGGTTTAGTAAATGCTTTCACATATTTTATCTGTAAAAGGATCTTTGTCCTTCAATACAAATTAAAATCAGTCTCACCCATATGTATACTGAAACAGAGAAGTGTAATCACGGTAGTTGCTCATTAACCTTTGCATCTCATTTGACTCCTAGGAAGTTTAAAGCTACTTCAGGCAAATATTCTCTTTCCTCCTCTGCAAACATGATATGACAAAAGTGTTAAGTTTGCATGAAGAGACAGACGCAGAGTGCTTCAAGCTCTTTGTTTATTAGTGATTACAGCTCAGAACGAACCCACTTTGGCTGGGCTGCGGCTGCTACTTATAGCCAGCAGCCGCAGTTGCCAGCCAATCAGAGTGCAGGGTTTTCCCGCACTTTTTAAACCAATCATTTCTTGCATTTTACAAGAACAGTGTAAGAACTGTTACAAGAACCAATGACTTTAAACCTGCATACATAACACCCCTCCCCACTAGGTTCAGTCCATATTCAAACCCCAGCCTATCTAATGTATTCTTTTAAATAGGTGGGGCTCTTACATGTACGTTGAGACCTACGTGGTTCAGATGTTTTAAGGTTCTCACCTTGTGAGGGAGGAAATGTGTCTGCTGTCATTTCCTTACTAGGACTTATAGTAATGGTAGAACCTGTTTGGTTACTACAACCTGGTCTCTCCTCCCAATCCATCTCCAACCCAATGTCAGCACCTAAATCAGGTAGTGATGTGCAATCTTCCATTTGTGCAAATGGTTGTTGATATTGTGACAGGTTTTGGGATGGTTCCTGTCATGTTAGCTCGTTACACATGGGGTTGATTCTTGCTTGTTCATTACACTCATGATCCTCCCTTTCCCCCCTAGAAGAGGCAGTAGGTATGGGAACCAGAGAGGAGCAAAAGCGATGCTCCTGAGGCAATCTGGATCTTAACTGATCAATGTGCCTGCTCCAGAGGACACCATCCTCCGTTTGTACCCTGTAAGACCTGGGGCCTGTGATTTGGGTTATCTCAGCAGGAATCCATAATAGTTCACCCATAAGGTTCTTAGCATAAACAGAATCAGCCACAGTGAATGTGCGAATTTTGTTAGTGGAATCTAGTGGTGCGTTGGGTGCGTAAGTGGGATAAAGGTGATCAAGGGGAGACCTGAGTTTCCTACCCATCAACAATTCAGCTGGGGACAAATTAGTTGAGGGGTTGGGAGTGATATGCTGAACACTGAGAAGTTTTTCAACTCTCTCAGTGATAGCCCCTGGACCCAATTGCTGAAGTTTTTCCTTGGTAAATCGTACCATACGTTCAGCCCGGCCGTTAGCCAAAGGATGCCCAGGGGCTGTCAGGGCATTTCTGATACCCTGTTGTGCTAGATATGATTAAAAAGTTTGGATGTAAATTGAGGGCCATTGTCAGAAACAAGAACATCAGGTAACCCGTGAGTTACAAAAAGCTTTTTAAGCTGTTTGATGACAGCTTCAGTTGTGGTGGATGCCTTAGGGATAACCTCTAGCCATTTGGAATATGCATCAACTATAATAAGGAAAGTGTGCCCTCTGGTAGGGCCAGCAAAATCAATGTGAATCCTGGACCATGGGCCCCTAGGACATTCCCATTCCTGTGTGGGGGCGAGAGATGGGGCAGGCCTGACTACCTGACAGTTGGGACAAGATGCAACCCAGTTTTCAACCATTTTGTCAATACCTGGCCACCATACATAACTCCTGGCCAAGCCCTTCATTCTGACAATACCTGGATGACCCTCATGTAACATTTCCAAAACCTCTTTTTGCAGTTTTGTAGGAATAACCACCCTGTTACCCCACAAAATACATTCTCTTAATACAGATAATTCAGTTTGCCTGGATTTAAAAGGTTGGGCAAGTTGAGGTAGATCTTGAAGAGGCCAACCTTTCTTAATCCAGCCTATAACAGGAGCCAATAAAGTGTCTTTGGCAGTCTCTCTGGCAATTTCAGCAGCGTGTACTGGAAGCTTGGCAACAGTTTCTAGGAAAAGGTGTAAGTCTCAGGAGCAAAATCCTCAGTGTGAGAAGGAAGTGGGCAGCGGCTCAAAGCATCTGCATGCCCAATGTCTTTGCCAGGCCTGTGGATGAGTTTGTATGAATAAGCAGCAAGAAATTCAGTCCACCTCAGCATTCTTGGTGACAGGATAGTGGGTGTAGGCTTGTCTCCTGCCACAATGCCTAAGAGAGGTTTGTGATCTGTGACAATGGTAAATGTTCTCCCATATAGATACTCATGGAATTTCTTGACAGCTGCAACAATTGCCAAGGCTTCCTTGTCCAGTTGGCTGTAGTTCCTCTCTGCTTTGGTCAAGGTGCGAGAGTAAAATGCAATAGGAGCTTCCTCCGCTGGGAAGCCTGTGGCTGAACCCCCCACACTCCAAAAAGGGATGCATCACAAGTCAGTACAACAGGCAAATTCTCAGAGAACTGTATCAGTACAACAGCAGACGTGATTAGTCTTTTAATATTCTTAAATGCAGATTGTTCTTTTCTGCCCCAGACCCACGCAGACTTTTTGTCTAATAATCTGTGCAGTGGTTCTGCAAAGGTTGCCTTCTGAGGTAGGAACATGTGATAAAAGTTAATGAGTCCAAGGAAAGCTTGCAAATCTGTTTTGCATTTTGGTCTAGGGGCTTCTTTGATTGCTTGAACCTTGGCATCGGTAGGGTGGATGCCATGCTTGTCAATCATATAGCCCAGGAACTCAACTTTGTCAGTTTTAAGAGTGCATTTTTCTTCCTTCACTTTTAACCCCGCTTTTTTGAATCTGGTAAGGACTTCTCTGAGTCTCTCTTGTAACTGAGTGTCATTTTCAGCAGAGATTAACACATCATCAAAGTAAGGTACTACCCCTGGCAGTCCTTGGAGCATCCTTTCCATAAGGCTTTGGAAGATGCCTGGTGCCACGCTTACTCCAAACTGTAACCTTTTACATTTGAAAGCATCTCTATGAGTCACAATGGTTTGGGCCTCTGCAGTGGCATCATCAACTGTTAATTGTTGATATGCCTGGGCCAGATCCAATTTGGCAAAGACTGTACCCCTGCCAAGTGAATGTAGTAAATGATGCACCACTGGAACTGGATATGCGCTCTGTTGAAGTGCATGGTTCAATGTCCCCTTATAGTCTCCACAGATTCTCACTGACCCATCAGTCTTGACTGGTGTGACTATGGGTGTCTCCCACCTGGAGTGGTCAGTGGGCTCTAAAACTCCTTGAGCTATTAGTTTATCTAATTGTGCATCATTTTTTCTTTTAAGGCAAATGGGACCCTTCTGGGCTTTAAGCGAATTGGTGGCACCTTGGGATCTAGATTGAGAGTGATAGGGGTCCCCATATACTTGCCCAATCCGTCGCTGAAGACCTCTGGAAACTCAGACTTCAAGGCCTCCTCCCATTCAGTGTTGCTCACGTGATTTATGCCAGTCACCTCGATGCCTAGTGGCTTGAACCACTCAAGTCCCAGCAAGCTTGGGCGATCCTTGTCCACGATGGTCAGGGGCAAACATTTGGTGTGGCCTTTGAGCTTCACATTGAATTCTCTTGTTCCAACTACTGGAATCTTGTTCCCTTGGTAGTCTTTAAGAGTCAGTGCTTGCTTCTGGAAATGTTTCTTCTGAATGTTGGGAAGTAGCCTGTGAATAGTGTCCCATGACACCATAGATAAATAGGAGCCTGAGTCCACTTCCATTTGGCAAGGCCTTCCTTCAATTAGTACCTTGACATGCACTTTTCTGTTATTGATAGAAGAAGAATGACCAATAGTTACTGTCTGATGAGTTTCATTCTTCCCCTTTGCTTCTGTGCTGCGCCCCATTTTCTCACTGAGGTTGTTGGGCTTGAATTCTTTGTCAGGAAACTTGCTTCTGTTGGGTGGAGTTCTGGATGATTTGCAGACTCTTACTAGGTGTCCTCTTTTGTCACAACGGAGGCAGATGGTATCTAGGAACTTGCCTTCAGTGCGGGGTGGCTTCCCCCACAACCTCTGCAGTAGAAATCTTGCCTCTTTCTTCCCAGGTCTTTCTTTTTCCGCTCCATTCTGAGTCTGTAAATTCCTTCCTCCACCTCACTACAGTCTGACTCAGAATCTATTTGCTCACAATGAGTTGTTGTGGACTTTTCCACATCAGAATGGCTTGTGGCCTTGTTAATTTTCTTCATGGCTGCTGCTGAGGACTTGGTAGCTTCTGCTGAAGAGGCCTCTTCTATTGCTTCCTTCAGCGTGATCTTAGGTTTTAGTAATAACTTGCTCTGAAGCACCTTGTCTTTAAGGCCCAAAACAAATCGATCGCATGGCCTCTTCTAAATTGTTAAATTCACATGCACCCCCAATGTCTCTTAAACTTGCCACAAAGTCGTTTATGTTTTCGCTTTCCCCTTGATCCCAACGGTAAAACTCGTGTCTCTTAATGAGGCACGATACTTGTGGGCGTAATGGGCTCTTAACAACTTTTCTAAGTCAGGCCATTCCATTACCTTCAATTCTGCAGCTCCTGCCAATGCCTTCGCCATCTTGAAAACTGCCGGACCGCAGTGCGTGAGAAAGACCGCCCTCTTCCGCTTCTCGGAAATGTCGGCAAGATCGTTTCCTTCCAGATACATTTGGAAACGATCTGCATATGTCTCCCAGTCTTCTGCCATTGGATCAAACAGGGCTAGGGGGGTGTTCAGTGCAGCCATCTCTCTCTTCTTCTGTTCCGCGTTGCCTTCTTCTTCAGGGAGATCCCACCTTCGTCGCCAGTGTTAAGTTTGCATGAAGAGACAGACACGGAGTACTTCAAGCTCTTTGTTTATTCATGACTACAGCTCAGAACGAATCCACTTTGGCTGGGCTGCGGCTGCTACTTATAGCCAGCAGCTGCAGTTGCCAGCCAATCAGAGTGCAGGGTTTTCCCGCACTTTTTAAACCAATCATTTATTACATTTTACAAGAACAGTTCAAACTAAACCAATGACTTTAAACCTGCATACATAACAAAAAGCATGTTCCAAATGTGCAGAATTTCACGAGTACTTATGTGGGCCAAGGCAAAAATAATTGCACAGAATTGCTAGAAGTAAAAGGAGGCGATATAAATATGATTTATTTGATCAAGGTTAAAATAGATATGTTGTCATCTCTGATAGTCCTTAATGGACTTTTGCTGATATCAGGACTGAAACGGTGAGGCATTATGGGTGTGTTCATAGATAAAAGATGGGATATGGGAAGAAAACTTTTGTTGTATTTTAAGAGGACTTGATGAGTTGCTAAAATTGTGTGGAGTACAGTGGTGTTATTCTACCGGTTTGGCCCGGTTCTACCGAGCTGGTAGCAGCAATGAGCAGCGACGACCGAACTGGTTCTCTCTGCGACTTTGCTGTTGGGCCCACCCGCCCACCTGGGCTCCCATACTCACCTTTATCCTCTGAATTTGAAGCGCAGATGCTTTGCGCAGCACAGAAGAGTGTTGTGCAGCAGCTGCTGAAGCAACTGGGATCATGCAGGCTTGCAGGAGGTGAATTAGAACGCCTCTTGCATGCAAAGCATGGCCACCAAGCCACGCCCACTGAACTGGTGATACATCACTGATGGATGGTCTCTGAGTGGGTTGTTTTCTTCCAGATGTTTCTACAATTGTTTGTATTTGTAATAAAATTGGGAAGTTACTTGTTTATATATTTTTTCTGTTTCTTTACTATATACTTATTTTTCTTCTTTTCTAATTCTCTATTTTTTTTCTCTTTCTTTTCTGCAGATTCTACTCTATTTATTCTATTTTTTTCAGTGTCTATTAGTTTTTACCATTATAATTCTATTTTGTGAAATTACTATACTTAAGGGGCAAGAGGCTAAAAATGGACACCAAATTTTGTACTGAATATTTTGATGTCTGTTTTCTGCCCTGATAATCAGCTTGATGTGCCTTGTAGGTCAAGAGATGGTCAGCTGATTCTCTTTCTACATAGGGAGCACTCAAAACAGATACTGCTATTGGGGAGGGAGAGTTAAATAAGAAAACCAAGCTCACTGGAACAGCCTACTATTGATTGAGAATATTGTCAGTTTCAGTTAAAGTGCAGTAACATATTCCCATTTCAGTTAAGCCAAAATGATGAAATGTTTGAAATGTCATGGTGCAAGCTCCATTGTTTTTTGTTTCCATTGTGACATCACAATGCACATTTTGTCAGACACATGCACACACCTTAGAAACTCTTATGGAGATACTGAAGTGAGATTTATGTGACAGATTTGAGATTCCACCAATGTAATGTAATACCCCATGTCCAAACTGAACTAAAAGACAAACATGTTATGGCAGGTGATTTCTGACTTGCACATTATGTAAGCAAACTGCAGAACAATGATAACCACACCACAAATGTTGCATATTTCCATAGATTCTTAATTATGCACAACATTTCAAAATAAACAAAATAAGTTGGCAATTTGAGTTCCTTCTGATCAGTAGTCTAGATTTATTTTTTTAAAAATGACAAATTTGGATAAATCTGTGGATTCTTAGGGATTTTCTGGCACCAGGTATAACGGTCATCAATATAAAACTGGTTGTCTTGGATTAGATTGAGATTACCTATTCCTTGGGATCTCTGGTGGGAACACATATATGAAAAGCCATAGTATACAACAGCTTGCTAAAAACACTGCACAACTGGTATTGGAAGGAGTCTATCAAGAAGCTAACCAACTCCATGTTTATACGTGGATAGATTTTACCAAACAGCAATTGTCCAAGACTGATAGGAGTGCATGTTGTACATCTCTGCTTCATAAAAATTTCTGCCTGTAGTTAAATTTAGAAATGTATCCGGGCCTGGGGCTTAGAATATGTTAAGGGGCCAGTTCCTTAGCTTTATTTATTGATTAATCATGTTGACTAATGCTAGTTATTTTGTGGATGTTTTTACTGTTTTAATATTTTTAAATTAGTCCAGAGTCCCTTGGTTGAATTTGGTGGCTATAGAAATTGAATAGCAATAGCACTTAGACATATACTGCTTCACAGTGCTTTGCAGCCCTCTCTAAGCATTTACAGAGTTAGCATATTGCCCCTCAACAATCTGGGTCCTCATTTTACCAATCTCACAAGGGTGGAAGACTGAGTCAGCCTTGAGCTGGTGAGGATCGAACTCTTGGCAGTTGGCAGAATTAACTTGCAATACTGCACTCTAACCACTGCACCACCACGGCTCTTATAAATAAACAAACAAACAAACAAACAAACAATAGGAAACCTTGGTTTTATCTTCTAAATGAAAAGCTTTGGGCTTCTCATCTTTGGCATCTAGTTGAACAGATTAATTCTTATCTGAATGTTGGGAATTATATTTTATTGCTACAAACAAATGAGTACAGATAGTCAAGGCTTTCTTTGTTCAACTGTGAATGTTATGCATGATCACATGGGGAAACATTTCATGGACAAGTTACAATTGTGCTGTTTACTGATATATTTCTAATATATTTCTGGGCACAGTTCACAGTATTGCCAATGATATTTCAAGAATGAATGATAAGGTTGCTATTTATTTAAATATTTGTCTAACATCCTCCAGTCATATTTTGGAAATATTTTACAGGAAGAAGAATCAATATATAAACCTCAGAAAAAATGTAAAATGTGAAAAGGTACAAAATTAGGAAGGCAATCCAAAACATCAGTATGATACCATAAGTACAGTAAACAAGAGGTGCCTCTTCTTTCCACATAGCTACTGCTATTATCAGCCAGTTAGGCATGCTGTGCCTGGAGAATTAGAATTAGAGACATGTGAATGGGAATTCAGCCATTCCTTGAAAGGGGTTATTCTCATCAAAGAAAATAAAATTTTACTTTAAAAATAAGGATAAAATCCACACATTTTTATCCCAAATATATCCCAAATGCAAACTTTGAATGTTAAAAGACCTTGGTTTTAAAAAAAGGATTATGTAATGCTCATGGCAAGCCACAAGATGGCGATGGTCTGCTACAAGTAAAGGAAAAAGTCACTGCAAAGAACCTGGAGTGGAATTCAAATAATTTACAGATTATAAGATTATATGAATAAAAAATTTCCTGCCCAATTTGAAGATGGATTATGGGCTGAAATATACACTATATCTGAAATGGTAGCGAGAAATTAAAAACAATAAATTTACAGTACAGAAAAAGAAATTAAATTTAGCACAGATCCCTGTTTAAATGTTTTACCTGTATCAACAGAAATAACCAGATTGATGAAGCAAGAGTTCTTGCTTGCTTTCTAAATTCTTACAGCTTCTTGCAAATTCCAAACATTAATTGAAGGCTGCTGTGGTGAAATGGGAGGAATGATGGGAGCACTTTTTCTTCCCAGCCTCTCTTCCTGGGCTGTTTCTGGGGGAAAAAATCAACTCACCTTTGCTCTTTAGGGAGGAACAAAGCCCTTGCTGCTTCTAGCACAGAGGGCAGCTCAGGGAATCTAGTTAGTTCTGCATGACACACAGACTATCTTTCCAAACTGATGGGTGCATTCATACTGACACACTGCTAGAATGAGGCCAAGAGACTGGCATCCACATCTTAAAGATCCTAATTAGTTTCAAATGCAAGAATGATATCTCAGTTAAAAAAATAAGATCAGCAGGAACCAGGCAAGAAAGTTACAAAAGGTGTAGGACTTTACCTGGCTATAATTAAAAATGTAATTAATAACATGGCTATAGTATTCTATAATATTCTTCACTCTTTATGGCTATAATATTCTTCACTGTTTATAGGCAAAAGCTATAATATTCTTCACCCTTAATGGGAAGAGATTAAACAATGTTTTATTCCCAAAATCAGTAATAATTTTTGAACAGGAACTAAGGATCCTGGGTTCTGCTTGGCTCAGGCATCAGATGCTATGTTTCTTTGCAACCTCTGTTCTACTACCCTCCTTCCATCTACTCTATTCTTTTGTCTTACAATCATTAAACCAGGAACAAACATGAGCAAATAAAGCAGGTTTTCTTTCAGATTGTATAATGAATGAGAAATTGATAACATATCAGATACAGTTTATGCTGGAGGTATTTTCCCCCTATCACTTCTACTTGACCCACCATTGCAGGGAGACAGGGAATGCTACGGGTCCCCTCTTCTAAAGAGGTACATCTAGCTGGACCAAGAAAGGCCTTCTCCATGGTTGCTCCCTCCCTATGGAACATAATCCCCATGAAAATAAGATTGACCCCCACTTCAACACGCTTTTACAAGTCCCTAAAGTGGTTTATTTCATTGACTGATTGTTGTCATGAGGGAGATGGGAAGAGTTATTGCTTTTTATTGTTTTTTTTAATTGGCTTTTTATCTTTGTAAACCAGCTGGAGTCACTGAGACTGAGTTAGGTGACCATATAAATATTCTTAAATAAATAAATGTTCAACCACAGAAATGACTAAAATTTCAAACCAGGGGACCCAACATATTCCATGCCACAGATATTTTGGAAGCAGTTTCTTTATAGAGTTATGCCAGTACAGCCTTTCCCAACTTCAGGTGCTCTCCCACAGGGTAAGAATTACAGTTGACAAAATTATCAGGCAAAATGGCTTTTAATCACATTTGTTCCTAGGAATTGTGGAAACTGTAACTCCAACCTCCTAGAAGAGACAAGAGACTTCTAGAAGGATTTTGAGGTATTGACTCTCCTGAGAAACTAGGTTTGGAGACTGGTAAAGAAAATCCCATATTTCTCAGACATATAATAAAAACAAAGAGAAAATGAACTCAAAGCTAACTTAAATAAAAATCAAATGTTTAATGGTCTAACAGGCCAGCGTACCTAGACCCTAAGCTTTTCTCATTTCCAAATTTCAGAAAAAGTATGGATCTCAAACACATAGTAATGATTCTTATCTTGTCTTTTTTCCTTGAAAGCTGTTTGAGGAAAATTGTGAATTTTAATATTTCTAAATGGTGGAGCTTTTATCTTTGCTGTCAATAAAACAACATCTTGTTATTGCTTCAAGTAATATCTTTGCTATTCTCAGATGCCCAATTTGTGTTCCTAATGGAAAACATCTCAGGTATGTTAATACAGTTTTTATTTATTTACATATTTATTTCATTTTTATACCATTTTGCACATTACAATGCAAGCAACAAACTTTTCCTGAGATTTTTATGGAGAATATGCATTCTCTAAGTCTTGAGATTTATTTGGAGAATAAATGTTACATGTTAGGCTTTGGATAAGGACTATATTAGCTGATTATATAAAACTGAAAACCTTACACTCAGGTGAATTTTAATTGGTTTGAAGGCTAACTCAAACAGTTCTTCATCTGTGTACATGTCAGAAAGATGGAGTCAAAATGTTTGGACACCTCTACATAAAAAACAAAACCAGATGCATTAGGGAGAGTATTTTCTAGGTTTATAGAAATATATTTTTAAGAGCAACATTCAAGCTGTCTGAAATACAGTATTTACCAATGAATAAAATAGTGGTCCTTTCTTTTGAGTAGAAAATTGCATTGGAAGCAAAATATTACTAAAATATTAGCAACTTAATTTATTGTGTATGTGAATTATTCCAGATAATCCTAAGAGAGGCTACTAAGTATCATAGGCTATTACTCGTCAAGATTTCCTCATTATTTGGTCTGGAATTGCAAGCCTTTAATAATATATTTTTATGAGTTATGCACTTTATTAAAATATTATAGCTCAAGGTTTTCCATGTTGTACTTTCTAGCTTTTTTAATTCATCTTGTAGATTAAATTTGATTTTGTTTTAGAGGAGAGTTACTAGAGCCCAACTGCAACATCAGAATCTAGGCAGGCAATATTATAGGCTTTGAAGACTTACTAAACACTTGTAAGCTCATCCCATGTTATACTTCCTATTGATCTTGGCTTGATGAGGAATAGTTGCTACTTAGTTTTCCCAATGTCAGCTTCTTTTCCTTTATGAAAAAAGGCTTAATTACTGATTTTCTAGCATTATTTATTCATTTTAAAAATCCTAAAATCAGTAGGAAACTATAAGAACAGTTGAATTTGCAGAAAATAAATCTTTAATTGAAATTGCCGTGGGCTCTTACTAAATGGGACATAAATAAATATTATAAATGAAATTTCAACCTGATTAAAGGCTAGGCTAGATAATTTGATGCTATATTAAGGTGTTGTATGGAATTTTGTTTTGGTTCTAGTTTCAATTAAATGCAATAAAGGAAAGTTACAAGCACGATGGAAACTATTTATATATGTGTTTGTTCATTTACTTTATTTGGTCACCCAACATGCAAACTGAAACTCTAGGTATGTAAAGTAAGAATAAAACCGATACAAAAACAATGTACCAAACAAAAACATTACATTAACTGATAATTGTTTTACATCAAAGCATTTCTAATGATAGACTCATTAGTCACCCTGGCCCAATGCCTGGAGAGAAAGCCAGGTCTTCAAAGCTTTATGAAAGACTGACAGGGTCAGAGTCATCCTACTCTTGAAAGATAAATTATTCCATAGGGAAGGGGCCTTGCTGGTTTATTCTACACCAACCTTACTTCCTAGTTCTCTTCACTATCCAATTTTTGTGACTTAAAAAGATACAGGATTGGTTTTATCTTTGCCCTCAAACAACCAATGGAACAGCTTGCCTTCAGAAGTTGTGGGAACTTTATCACTGGAAGCTTTCAAGAAGAGACTGGACTGCCATTTGTCAGAAATGGTGTAGGGTCAGTGGTGGGATTCAGCCAGTTTGCATCAGTTCGGGCAAACTGATTGTTAAATTACCCATCCCTGCTATCAAAATGGATTCTGGGCACTGCTCTGCACTGCAAGGGAGAAACGGGCAACAGAGCAGCTGGTGCAAGAGCAGGAGAAGGCCACTTTCCCTCTTTCTTCTCCCTGCTCCTCCTCCTCCCCTCATGCTGGCCGCTCCATTGCCCGTTTCTCCATTGCACCACAGTGCAGCGCCCAGAATCCACTTTGATAGCCGGGGGCACGGGAGTAATTTAACAACTGGTTTGCCCAAAGTCAGGTTGGCCATCACGGGAGGCTTGTCCTGTGTGTGCGGCAGAGCTGGAGGATGGGGATGGGCCAAACCTCCCATGACAGCCAACCTGACCCTGGGTGAACTAGTTGTTAAATTATTTGAATCCCACCATTGTATAGGGTCTCCTGCTTGGGTAAGAGATTGGACTAGATGACCTAGAAGGTCCCTTCCAACTCTGTTAATCTGTAATCTGTAAACCTCTCCATCAGATCATTCCATGATCCCAAGGCTGGGGTTGGAGCAAAAGCTTGAGAAGTTATATAACTCTTAGTTGCCCATCAGAGATGTAATACTGTCTTTCAGATTTGACCAGAGAGACTGGTCTGATTCTGTCTGAACTTAAAATGTATCAAATGCTCTTTTTATTTGTCCACCAAGAAGAAACAATTAAGTATGAGGGACTGAACTTTTGTGTCAGTATATGTATTAAAAAGACAATAAATAAATAAAATACTTAGGTTGTTAAAATATCTATATTTCTAGATAGTTTAAAATTTTGGTTATAAGCAGTGGTGGGATTCAAATAATTTAACAACCGGTTCTCTGCCCTAATGATTTCTTCCAACAACCAGTTCACCCAACTGCTCAGAAAGTTAACAACCAGTTCTTCCGAAGTGGTGCGAACTGGCTGAACCCCACTACTGGTTATAAACTCTCAGGATTTGTCATCTGAAATTACTTACTGTAACTAATAGAAATGATTGTTTGAATATCATATGGTGGAATTTAGATTAACCTTCCTTTGAGATCATATTTACGTAGCTGGTCATTTCATGAATGTTCCTTTGTGTAGCGTACAATAAAAACAAACTATAAAAAATGGGTCATACATCAAAATTTATTCTGTAATTAAAAACATAATTATTAAAGACTCCCATACAGGAATCCAGGCTCTTTTGCTCTAATTCTAGGTTAATCGTAGCTTGCCAACAAACTGTTTTTTATTCTTAGCTGCCATTTTTAAAAAATAAGCCAACTTTAAAAGCTATTTCAATAAAGCATAGTTAAGGTAATTACTTGTTATTTGTAAATAATGGTAACAGTATAAAAGAGTTGAAAGGGAGGCCTTCTAGTCCAGCCCTCTGCTCAAGCAGAAGACCCCATTTTGGACAAATGATTGTTCAATTTCTTCTTAAAAATCGCCAGTGATGGATCACTCACAACTTCTGGAGGCAAGTTATTCCATTGATTACCAGTAATTGTTCTTGGAAAATCAGGAAATTTCTCCTTAATTCTATGTAGGACCTCCCTTTAGTGAGTTTCTTATCCTGCCTTCAGGTGCTTTGAAAAATAAGTCAACCCCTTCTTCTCTATGATAACCTCTCAAATATTGCTATCAAGTCACCCCTTGTCCTTCTCTTCATTAGACTAGACATACCCAGTTCCTACAACTGTTCATCATGTTTTATCTTCCAACCATCTAATTATCTTTGTTGATCTATTCTGCACTTTCTAGAGTCTCAACATTTTTATTTTTGTTTTTGGTATTGTGATGACCAATGCAGTATTCCAAGTGTGTTCTTACAAGTGTAACATAAAGCAATACTAACACTTTATATGATCTTGATACTATCCCTCTGTTGAGGTAGCCTAGAACTGCATTGGCCTTTTTGACAACTGTAGCACATTACTGGCTTGTATTTAAGTTGTTATCCACTAGGACTCCCAGATCCCTCCCACAGTTACTGCTATTGAACCAGGTACCATCTATTCCAGGGGTATCAAACTCACATCGTCACAGCGGTGTCACGTGATGTATTGGGATGTTTTTCCCCTTTGCTAAACTGGGCATGGGCGTGGCCCAGCACGTGACGCATCCGGCCTTTGGGCCAGGAGTTTGACAGCCCTGATCTATTCTATACTGGTGCATTTGTTTTTGGTTTTTTCCTTGCCTGAGTGTAAAACCTTACTTTTCTCACCACTGAATTGAATCTTGCAAAATGTCCTTCAAAATTCCTTGCAGCTCTGCCAAAAGGAGGGACGATATAATATGTGAGAAGCTTGGCTCATTCTGTTCCTGATTACCACTGGAGGTGGTTTATAATTAGAGCCAATTAACAATGTGACAGAAATGAAAAGATTTTCTTTAAACATTTTCCATCAGTCATCTCTATCTTAGGGCCACTCAGAATTCTTCAGCCAGGATGACTTTGTTGTGAATTCTGGGAATTGAAATCTGCATACATGGATTGCTTCTAGGTCTGGGAACTTTTTCTAAATTTTATTTTCTTAACAATCAATCATTTTACTATAAGGTACTGACCACTATCTAATGTTCTTATGCCATTCCATAGTTGGCATTATGTTTGAACATTTTATAATGTATTTGATGCAGCTATGTAAGATGCCACAAATCTTGGATTTATTAGTCAGCATTGAGGAAACCTCCAATTGTTCTAGTTTCTCTCTACCAGAGAATAATTAAAACAAATATGTTGGTATAATCCAGCTGCCCAATTCTAAGAACAAATATTTCATTGTTAACATAGTTTTTTAAAAGTTCATTTAATTGTAATTAAAATATTGCCACTTTTTTTCTTCAAATTGCATCAAAATAGTTGAAAATCTTTAAAAAGGGACAAAATAAGTATTTATATGACCAGTGATTTCAATACTTCAGAAAATGCATAGTTGATGGAGATAATCATGGATTTTAAACAACCTGAAATGATGAAATTCACCATAGTATGACTATCACCCAGCATTCTACATAGGGTGAATTTGTAAAAGGTAACCTGTTTGGAGAGGTTGCATTGCATAAAAATCAAGGGAACTAAGTTTTTTCATCAGGCTTAAGAGTCAGTTTGTTCTTATTTCAGAGTCTTGTTATTTTGCAGATATATTTTTTTTTAATTACATTTATATGCCGCCCTTCTCCGAAGACTCAGGGCGGCTTACAATTTTTGGAGCACAACCCAATGTGCTCAGCAATAGCCTTCATTCCATTGTATATGCCTGCTTATTACTAAGCGGCATTTTTACAAGGTCAGCTAATTGCCCCCAACAATCTTGGGTCCTCAATTTACCTACCCCGAGAGGATGGATATTAACTTTTATCCATGACTTTAACCTAGTTGTATACTGTTTGCCACAAAGCAGGCTGTGCAGTATATGTTAAATAAAGCTTTCACATGATACCTTAAAACTGCATTTGTATTTCTAAGAGTCTTGTAAATAATACAGAAGATAATATACAGTATATTAAAAAATGCAATGGGAAAACTATCATCCAATAGAATGTCCAAAGCTACAGCCTTTAGTCATTCATCTGAAAACATCTCATGTATCAAATATTTGCAGTATTTCTATCATATATTATTTCTTTTATCATGAGATTTCATGGAAGAATGTGGATCACTTGACAAAATCAACAAGGTCAAGCAAGACTAATTCATGAACATCTTGTAACTGGCTAAGTTCCAAAAGAGGAAACACAGCACTGTAGAAGGAAGCAAAATGGATGAAATATTGCAAAAGAACGGATGGTGCTAATAAACATTCTCGTGGTAAGAATTGTGTCATCAGTGCAGGCCCATTCGCTCTTGTTCTTTGGGTTTCTTCCATTGAGGGTAAACAATCTGATCTTGTTTTCCTGGGATCTGCAGCTGCTGCTGCTGCCTCCTTGTCTCTCCACTCTCTTTCTATTTACCCCAACACACACAAATACACACACACAAATTCCAAATCTTCTGCTAGTTTCTTAGCTCCACTGTGGCTCCTGTTAAGTACAAGGACAGTTTGAATGGTGTATGCACTCAATTTTAAAAAAATTGAGTGACAGCAACACCCAGGGCTGAAAGAACAAACTGCTCCCATATGTTGGTGACATCATCGTAGTGAGTGACTGTTGCTGGGACATTTGTGTTCCTGCTCAAATGTTGCTTCCAATATCTGCAGGAGAAGAGCTTGGACAGAAAACGATGCACTAAAAGTCCCAGACCACCTCCTGATTAAATTATTCTCATTGGAAATTAGGATTACCAAGTATGGGCTGCATAAATCTGCCATACAGTGGTGATCCAGATTTTTGCAACCTGTACATGGAAGTCCTTTATAAATAAAATAGCAAACCTACTCATCCAAAAACCTAGTCCCACAACTGGGACCAGCAACTTGGTAATTAAGGGAAGCAGTCACTAAGTGAAAACATGACGGTGCTTATGATCTTACTTCAGCTTTCCTTTGTTTTAGAGAGCTGCAAACTTCCTTGTAAATGCAAAGGGAGTTACATTTTCATCAACATCGCTAAACAAGACAGTGGCTAAATGAGGACTACCTACAATTCTGAACATCTCTTAGGGAAACGCTGTGGACTTTAGAGGTTTCCAGGTATTGTACAGATAGTCCTTGGCTTACAACAGTTCATTTAGTGACCATTCAGTTACAATAGCACTGAAGAAAGTGTCTTGTGACCGTTGCTGTGTCCTGCGGGTCGTGTGATCACCTTTTGCAACTTTCTGACAAGCAGAGTCAACAGGGAAGCCAGAGTATAACACTTAATCATGATACTAATTTAAAAACTGCAATGATTCACTTAACAACTGTGGCAAGAAAAGTCATAAAATGGAACAACAGTCACTTAACAAACGTCTCCCTTAGCAGCATAGAATCAAGGGCTACCTATAACCCAGGCTGTCAAGCCTCATGTGTTGCCCATTATGAGAGAAAATGCATAACCCGTTCTCATCCTTGGTTTCATCAAAGGGCTGCCTTGTAGAAGAAGTTCATCTACTACAGCTGATCCCATCAATGGGCAAACCTCCTGTTTCCTAGAACACAACTTGGAAATCGCTAATCTTAAAACCAAATTTAAACCTCTCATTCCAACGGCTTGTTCAAGAGGTTGGAGGTTTATAATTAGAAGCCTAGTGCTAGCTCAAAACAAATTAATCTTTCCTAGGCTTCAAGCATAGTAGGCCAGCAGCCAGCACCTCCATTTACAGAGATAGTGGTAGAAAGCATTGAGCGCTTGTTATACAGGCTGACCTTTGGGCTCTTGTCTTCTCACATCTCATGAAATAACCTCTTGCTTATAGATGGTCAGGGCACACACACTGCCTGCATAATATATTTTTAAAAAGGAAATTGCAACATTAAAAAAAAATCCTGCTATGTACTCAGTTTCCATGCATCTCGATAAAATACTCAACTGGTCTTTTCGTTTTATTAAGAGATTAATGAAAAGAATAGCAGTGAACTTATTCAGAAAGAAGTTTAATAGCCCATCATTTGCAACCACAAATCTGATGTCTTCCATGTCTTCAAACTGTTATGTATGTAGGTTTGAATGTCATTGGTTTAGTTTGAATTGTTCTTGTAAAATGTCAAATATGATTGGTTTGAAAAGTGCGGGAAAACCCTGCACTCTGATTGGCTGGCAACTGCGGCTGCTGGCTATAAGTAGCAGCCGTAGCCCAGCCAAGACGGGTCCATTCGAGCTGTAGTCACATAAACTCTTCACTGAAGCTCTTCGCATCTGACTCTTCCTGCAAACTTAACACTGGCGACGAGGATGGGATTCCCCTGAAGAGAAGACGACGCGGAAGACAAGCAGAAGAGCGAGATGGCTGCGCTGAACACCCCCCCAGCCCCATTCGATCCGGTGGCAGAAGACTGGGAATCATATGCAGATCGCTTCCAAATGTATTTGGAAGGAAACGACCTCGCCGACATCTCTGAGAAGCGGAAGAGAGCGGTCTTTCTTACGCACTGCGGTCCGGCAGTCTTCAAGATGGCGAAGGCATTGGCGGGAGCTGCAGACGTGAAGGTAATGGAATGGCCTGATTTAGAAAAGCTTTTAAGAGCCCATTACGCCCACAAGTATCGTGCCTCATTAAGAGACACGAGTTTTACCATCGGGATCAAGGGGAAGCGCGTTAACGACTTCGTGGCAAGTTTAAGAGACATTGGGGGTGCATGCGAGTTTAACAACTTGGAGGAGGCCATGCGTGATCGATTTGTTCTAGGCCTCAAAGACAAAGTGCTTCAGAGCAAATTGTTATTAAAACCTAAGATCACGTTGAAGGAAGCCATAGAAGAGGCCTCCTCAGCAGAAGCCACTAAGTCCTCAGCGGCAGCCATGAAGAAAATTAACAAGGCCTCAAGCCATTCTGATGTGGAAAAGTCCACAACAACTCATTGCGAGCAAGATTCTGAATCAGACTGCAGTGAGGTGGAGGAAGGAATTTATAGACTCAGAATGGAAAAGAAAAAGAAAGACCTGGGAAGAAAAAGGCAAGACTTTTATTGCAGAGGTTGGGGGGCACCCGCACTGAATGCAAGTTTCTTGATACCATCTGCCTTTGTTGTGAAAAAAGAGGTCACTTAGCAAGAGTCTGCAAATCATCCAGAAGAAATTTTCCTGACAAAGAATTCAAGCCTAACAACTTCAGTGAGAAAATGGGGCACAACTCAGAAGCAAATGGGAAGAATGAAACTCATCAAACAGTCACCATTGGTCATTCTTCAACCTTAAGAAGCAGAAAAGTACATGTGAAGGTACTCATTGAAGGAAGGCCTTGCCAAATGGAAGTGGACTCAGGCTCCTATTTATCTATGGTGTCATGGGACACTATTCACAGGCTACTTCCCAACATTCAGAAGAAACATTTCCAGAAGCAAGCACTGACTCTTAAAGACTACCAAGGGAACAAGATTCCAGTAGTTGGAACAAGAGAATTCAACGTGAAGTTTAAAGGCCACACCAAACGTTTGCCCCTGACCATCGTGGACAAGGATCGCCCAAGCTTGCTGGGACTTGAGTGGTTCAATCCACTAGGCATCGAGGTGACTGGCATCAATCACGTGAGCAACTCTGAATGGGAGGAGGCCTTGAAGTCTGAGTTTTCCAGAAGGATTGGGCAAGTATATGGGGACCCCTATCACTTTCAACCTAGATCCCAAGGTGCCCCCAATTCGTTTAAAGCCCAGAAGGGTCCATTTGCTTTAAAGGAAAAAATTGATGCACAATTAGACAAATTAATAGCTCAAGGGGTTTTAGAGCCCACTGACCACTCCAGATGGGAGACACCCATAGTCACACCAGTCAAGACTGATGGGTCAGTAAGAATCTGTGGAGACTATAAGGGGACACTGAACCATGCGCTGCAGCAGAGCGCATATCCAGTTCCAGTGGTGCATCATCTATTACATTCACTTGGCAGGGGTACAGTCTTTGCCAAATTGGATCTGGCCCAGGCATATCAACAACTAACAGTTGATGATGCCACTGCAGAGGCCCAAACCATTGTGACTCATAGAGGTGCCTTCAAATGTAAAGGTTACAATTTGGAGTAAGCGTGGCACCAGGCATCTTTCAAAGCCTTATGGAAAGGATGCTCCAAGGACTGCCAGGGGTAGTGCCTTACTTTGATGATGTGTTAATCTCTGCTGAAAATGACACTCAGTTACAAGAAAGACTCAGAGAAGTCCTTACCAGATTCAGGAAAGCGGGGTTAAAAGTCAAGGAAGAAAAATGCACTCTTAAAACTGACAAGGTTGAGTTCCTGGGCTATATGATTGACAAGCATGGCATCCACCCTACCGATGCCAAGGTTCAAGCAATCAAAGAAGCCCCTAGACCTAAATGCAAAACAGATTTGCAAGCCTTCCTTGGACTCATTAACTTTTATCACATGTTCCTACCTCAGAAGGCAACCATTGCAGAACCATTGCACAGATTACTTGACAAAAAGTCTGTTTGGGTCTGGGGAGGAAGGAACAATCAGCATTTAACAGTATTAAAAGACTAATCACGTCTGATGCTGTACTGATACAGTTCTCTGAGAATTTGCCTGTTGTACTGACTTGTGATGCATCCCCCTTTGGAGTGGGGGGGTTTGAGCCACAGGCTTCCCAGTGGGAGAGAAGCCCCTATTGCATTTTACTCTCGCACTTTGACCAAAGCAGAGAGGAATTACAGCCAATTGGACAAGGAAGCATTGGCAATTGTTGCAGCTGTCAAGAAATTTCATGTATGGGAGAACATTTACCATTGTTACAGATCACAAACCTTTGTTAGGCATTGTGGCAGGAGATAAACCTACACCTACTATCCTGTCACCAAGAATGCTGAGGTGGACTGAATTTCTTGCTGCTTATTCTTACAAACTTATCCACAAGCCTGGCAAGGACATTGGACATGCTGATGCACTGAGTCGTTGCCCACTTCCTTGCCACAAGGAGGACTTTGAACCTGAAACACACACCTTTTTCCTAGAAACTGTTGCCAAGCTTCCAGTGCATGCTGCTGAAATTGCCAGAGAGACTGCCAAAGACACTTTATTGGCTCCTGTTATAGGCTGGATTAAGAAAGGTTGGCCTCTTCAAGATCTACCTCACCTGGCCCAACCTTTTAAGTCCAGGCAAAC
This sequence comes from Naja naja, assembly GCA_009733165.1. Taxonomy (NCBI): domain Eukaryota; kingdom Metazoa; phylum Chordata; class Lepidosauria; order Squamata; family Elapidae; genus Naja; species Naja naja. The sequence goes on along the minus strand of CM019150.1, from coordinate 109,880,684 downwards.
TGAATTATCTGTATTAAGAGGATGTATTTTGTGGGGTAACAGGGTGGTTATTCCTGCAAAACTGCAAAGAGGTTTTGGAAATGTTACATGAGGGTCATCCTGGTATTGTAAGGATGAAGGGATTGGCCAGGAGTTATGTATGGTGGCCAGGTATTGACAAAATGGTTGAAAACTGGGTTGCATCTTGTCCCAACTGTCAGGTAGTCAGGCCTGCCCCACCTCTCGCCCCCAAACAGGAATGGGAATGTCCTAGGGGCCCATGGTCTAGGATTCACATTGATTTCGCAGGCCCTACCAGAGGGCACACCTTTCTTATTATAGTAGATGCATATTCCAAATGGCTAGAGGTAATCCCTATGGCATCCACCACAACTGATGCTGTCATCAAGCAGCTCAGAAAACTTTTTGTAACCCACGGGTTACCCGATGTTCTTGTCTCTGACAATGGCCCTCAATTTACATCCAACCTTTTTGAATCCTATTTAGCACAACAGGGTATCAGACATGCCCTCACTGCCCTCACGCATGGTACGTTTTACCAAGGAGAAACCTCAGCAACTGGGTCCTGGGGACATCACTGAGAAAGTTGAAAAACTTCTTAGTGTTCAGCACATCACTCCTAACCCATCTAATTAATTAATTAATTTATTTATTTATTTATTTATTTATTTGAACTTATATGCGCCCATCTCCGAAGACTCAGGCTGACACAACTAAAACAGGAACAATAAATACTTAAAAAACGATTAAATTAAATTATAAGTTCAAACATTATAAAAACCTTAAAACCATCCTTCCCCCAAGGGGGTCACAGCCCGGGTTGGTCAAACAACCAGGTCTTTAACTCACGGCGAAGGTGGAGATCAGGGGCCAGGCGGAGCCCCAGAGGCAGTTGGTTCCAGAGGTCAGGGGCGCGACAGAAAAGGCTCGTCGGGAACCGCCAGCCGGCATTGGCCGCCCGGACGGGACCCCGAGTCCTTGCCTATGAGCTCGCACAGGCGACCGGTATTTGATATTGGAAGACACTCCCTTAAGTATTGAGGACCCATGTCATGAAGGACTTTGTATGTTAACACAAACCTTGAATCTCACCGGAGCGCAACGGCAACCAATGAAGGCGCAGAGGGTCGTATGGGAGAACGGGTAACTCCCATCACCACCCAGCGCCGCCGCATTCTGCACCAGCTGCAATCTCGGATGGTATGCAAGGGCAGTCCCAAATAGAGCGTTGCAGTAGTCGAGCCTAGAGGTAACAAGGGCATGAGTGACCGTGCAGGGCGTCCGGTCCAGAAAAGGCGAAGTTGTCGAACAAGGCGGAGCTGGGCAAAGGCCCCTGGCAGGCCACCTGATCCTCCAGCGGACGTACATCCAGGAGGACCCCAGATTCGCCCTATCCACAGGGGTAACACCTCCCCCTATGGCCAAAGATGGATAATCTAAACTGGGCGGGATGCCGATATGCACAGCCACTCAGTCTTGGGGGTTGAGTCGAAGCATGTTCCGCTCATCCAGTTCCGTACGCATCCAAACACCGAGTCATCAGGGAGGGCATCACTGATCTGGTCTGGGGTGGAAATGTACAGCTGAGTATCATCAGCGTACTGATGGAATTTCACCCCAAAACCACGGATGATCTCACCCAGCGGCTTCATGTAGATGTTAAACAAAGGGGGAAAGGACCGACCCTGAGGGACCCCACAAGAGAGCCCTAGGGGACGACCTGACCCCCCACCAACACCGATTGCGACCCGAGAGGTAGGAGGAGAACCACCAAGAGCGGTGCCCCCACTCCCAACCCCTCAAGGCGGCAAAAGGATACCATGGTCGATGGTATCGAAAGCGCTGAGAGGTCTAATAGGACCAGGACAGAGGAAAAACCCCTATCCGAGCCCTCCAGAGATCATCCATCAGCGCGACCAATGCCGTCTCCGTGCTGTACCCGGGTCGGAAGCCCGATTGATACGGATCTAGGTAGTCCGCTTCATCCAGGAAAAGCGGAACCTGCTGAGCCACCACACTCTCAACAACCTTCGCCAGAAAGCGAAGGTTGGAGACTGGACGAAAGTTGTCTAACACAGTCGGGTCCAGGGCAGGCTTCTTCAGGAGGTCTCACCACCGCCTCTTTCAAGGCGGCGGGAAAGACACCCTCCCTTAAGAAGCGTTGATAACTGCCGGAGCCAACCGAGTGACCTCCCTGGCGGCATAAGCCAGCCAGGAGGGACACGGGTCCAATAAACATGTGGTGGAACTCATTAGCGCATGATCCTGTCCACTTCATCCTCGAAACCGGATCGAACTCATCCCAGATAACAATAGCCAGACTCCCTGCACCCCTTCCTCAGACCACTGCAAATCGGAGGACAACCCGTCCCAAATACGAGCAATCTTATCCGACAGATGTTGAACAAATGCCTCAGCCTTACCCCGCGGGTCCAGCCCCCTCTGAATGAAGGAGGAACGAGTAACCCGAAACAGGGCGGCGGGCGATTATCTCGGACGCTATGAGAGTGGAGAGATAAGATCTTCGCCTCTCTCATAGCTACCAGGTAAGTCCCAATAAAGGCTCTTAGCTGGGCTCGGTCGGACTGGGAGCGGGTGGACCTCCACCTGCTCTCTAAACCCCTTCGGCGGCTTCATCTCCCGGAGCTCCTCAGTATACCAAGGGCAAACCGGGATCCCGGCGCAAGGGGCGCATGGGGACAACCCTGTCGAGAGCCTCTGACGCAGCCCGTTGCCAGCCACTGCCAGATCCTCGGCAGAGCTGTGGGCAAGGAGGAAGGAAAAAACCCCAGTTCTGCCTGGAACCTCTCAGGGTCCATCAGGCGCCTGGGGCGGAACCATCTAAGTGGCTCCTCATCCCAGCAGTGGGGGACGGCCTGTTGGAAGACCAGCCGTGGAGATAGTGATCAGACCATGGAACAGGCAAAGTCGTAATAGTGACCTGCCCTCTGTCACTCCGCCACTGTTCAGAGACAAAAACTAGGTCAAGAGTATTTCCCCTCCATGAGTAGGGCCTTGAATCAATTGGGTCAGGCCCATGGCCTCCATAGAAGCCATGAATTCCTGGGCCAAACCCGACCCCCAGGGAAGGCAGGTTGAAGTCCCCAGGACCATAAGGTCCGGGAGCTCCACCGCCACCCGGAGAGGAGATCGAGAAGCCCAGGCAGGGCTGCTGCCACACAGCTGGGGAAAGGTATGCTAGCAGCAAGCCCACCCGCCCATTAGGCCCCCACCTCAGGAGGAGAATCTCACTCCGCCTATCTCTGCAACAGAGACCTCCCTCGAAACAAGGTCTCCCGAATAACCACGGCCACCCCACCACCCCTACCCTGGGCCTGGCGGTGCAAAACCAGAAAACCTGGTGGGCATAAATCAACCAGAGGGACACCCCCTCTGGGCCCAACCAGGTCTCAGTGATGCAGGCCAGGTCCGCAGCCTCCTCCTCAATGGTCTCCCGGAGGAGGAGGACTTATTAGCCACAGACCTGGCATTAAAATACACCAACCTAAGCCCAGGGATCCTAATTCCATCGCCCCTCGGGAGGAGGTCATAGGGTCGGAGCCGCAACCGCCTTAAATGTCAGTGCGCTCCCCTAACCTGATATGGCCCTATGCCTCGTCGTCCTCTTCCAATCCCGACCACCCTGGGAATTGGCCCCATCCCGGGCCTGGAGCCCCACCGGCCCCCAACCCCACACACTCCGCACCCGGGCTGCAAAATGACCTCCACCCCACCCCCTCCCTAACCCTTTAAAACAACGAATTAAAAATTTTAAATTCGACCCTTAACCCTTAATTTAGAATTTAACCCATTGATTGCAGCATGCCACCTCTGGGATCCCAGGATCCGTCATCAAGGTAAGCTGTCGACAGTCCACTGGGCCAACTCAAGGACAAGGCGCAGTCCTGAGTGCCCACAGTTCCGGCCAGTAAGGTCCCATAAAAGTTGACAAAATTCATAAGGGGTCAGGGTAAAGTATGGCATTGCATAATCGGTGAAGATGTTAAAATATCCAATGGAGAAAGAAGGTACAGGCAACAGTAATCAAGAGTTCCAGTCTCATAAGCGGTCTCTCACACCCGTTCAGGGGCGGGGATGGTAATAAATGGCAGCAGCTTCTCTCACTGCGGTAAACCAAACAACTCAAAAAACTGTAGGGTCCGATGTTAAATCCTCTACTCTCTCACAGTAGAGGATAGTCCTCCATCGTCCTCACACAACAATGGGACCTGTCCAATCAAGTCCTGGTAACTGGAGGGCTGGTAAAGTCCAGTCAGATGATGATTAAGGACCGTGGCCATTGGAGAGAAGATGGATACCTCCACAAAAATCCATAGAAATAGGGAGGGGCCAGGCGGTCGAGTTTGCATAAAAGCGGCAGTAGTGAACCAGCATAGCACCATCCAATTCGATGGCGGAGATCCAGAGGAGCCTAAGCCGGGCTCCTCACCGAAGGCAGGGTCCAGGGCCACAGAAAATAGCCAACCGCAGGGGAATGTCTGTTCCATCCCCCACTAGGCAAATCACAGCCCACCCGACCCAGCCAACATCCAATAAAACCAGGAACCTGATAGAACCCAATGGGACCAGGATTCCTGGTTAAGTTCAGTCCAGCCACTAGAAGAGGAAAAGCAGCAACAACGTTCAAGGGTCTAAGCCTGGACCACCACAGACGCCCCCCAAACAATCCAGGGGCTCGCTGGTTGGCCAGGAGTCCACAGTGGCAGCCTCCAAACTTGCCACCACTTGTACCATGATTCCAGCGGTGCAGCCTTTGCGGCCCCACAAACAGTCAGGCCACCAAGGCCGCAGGGCTCACCATCACGGCGGAATCCTTCCTCGAACGGCCACTGCCTCTCTCTTCTCCGCAGCCTCCGCCATCGCAACAGCCACTCCAGCCGACGAAATCCACAGCCGGAGCCTCCACCAAGGCAGCCAACATCGCTGCCTCCACTGCTCCAGCTGCCGCCAGCGAAGAGGCTGAGGTCCACATCCCCGCCGCTCGACTTGCCCCTCCGACAACACCACAGGCATATCCCTGCAACCGCCGTAGCCGCCAGCAAAGCCGTCGCAGCCGCCGCAGCCGCCAGGAAAGCCGCCAGAGAAGCCGGAGGCGCGGGCGCCGAGGTCTCCAGTCCAAAGCCACCGGCAGCTGCCATCTCCAGCCAGGGAGTGAAGTCGGCGAGTTCAGAAGCCCAAACGGCGACTCGCCGACCACCCAGCTGACTGCATCTGCCCAGCTCGCCCGGACCTTCCCACAAAATCCAGGTGGGGAAAGGGGCATCCAGGAAGTCCCCATCGGCACCCCCTTGCCAACCAAACACAGATCCCCCGGGAGCCATCTCAGCGTTCGTCCTCCATCTTGGACATGCGCAATGGTTATAACTTATCCCCAGCAGAGTTGTTGATGGGTAGGAAACTTAGGTCTTCCCTTGACCGCCTTCATCTGCCATTAGCACCACTAGATTCCGCTTCCAAAGTTCACACATTCAGTGTGGGTGATTCTGTTTATGCTAAGAACCTTATGGGTGAACCTTTGTGGATTCCTGCTGAGATAACTCAAATCACAGGCCCTCGTTCTTACAGGGTGCAAACAGAGGATGGAATCCTCTGGAGCAGGCATATTGATCAACTTAGATCCAGGTTTTCTCAGGAACATGCACTTGTTCCTCTCTAGTTCCCTCACCTGATATCAATTCTAGGGGAGGGGAGGAGCAGGAGGATAATCAGCAAGCAGAATCCATCCCATGTGTAATGAGCCATTACGACAGGAACCATTCAAAACCTGTCACAATGCCAAAATCCATCCTTAGAAGTGGAAGATTGTACATCACTACCTGACTTGGGTGCTGACATTGGGCTGGAGATGGGTTGGGGAGAGACCAGATTCTAACAATCAAACAGGGTCTTCTTTCACAGGAAGTCCCAGGAGGGAAATGTCAGCAGACATTTCCTCTCTCACTGGGTGAGAATGTTAAAACTTCTGAACCACGAAGGTCTCAACATACACGTAAGAGCCCCACCTATTTAAAAGAATACATTAGATAGGTTGGGGTTTGGTATGGACTGAACCTAGTGGGGAGGGGTGTTATGTATGTAGGTTTGAATGTCATTGGTTTAGTTTGAATTGTTCTTGTAAAATGTCAAATATGATTGGTTTGAAAAGTGCGGGAAAACCCTGCACTCCCATTGGCTGGCAACTGCAGCTGCTGGCTATAAGTAGCAGCCGTAGCCCAGCCAAGTCGGGTCCGTTCGAGATGTAGTCACTAATAAACTCTTCACTGAAGCTCTTCGCGTCTGACTCTTCCTGCAAACTTAACACAAACAACAGTCAGAGTCATGTGAGGTTGTGAATTTCTACTGCCTGTACCACTAACTGGATTTGGTGATGTCTTCTGTCCGTGTAGTATAAGTGTTGGCAGTGTGTTAATACCTGGTGCTACTGTGCATTTGCTCACATAAAGTGGGGTGGTTTCTCCTTTCCTAAAGGGGATTGGAAAAGAGCATGGATCTGGGCACAGTCATCTTTACTGCAGGTCTTTCTTCACTTATCTCCAGCTATGGAAATACCCTGGCAGTCCCTTTATCCTGCTAAGGCCCAGCATAATGTTGTCAAGGTGAATAAAATCTGATGCATTCTGTCAGCAGCACAAACAAGTGCCCCCTGTGGGCTAAGACAATCAAGCTTCAGTTGGCTACTTTAATGGAAAGCTGGCCATTCTTCTCCATCATTGGTCTTTTTCTTTCTCTCTTTTTCCCCCCTTCACAAAGAGTGGGATTTGGCTGGCAGTTAACTTTGACTGAGATCTTCCTCCACTCAGCTGAAAAACTGATTGGTGCTGGGGCAGGAGCACCATAAAACAGGAGACTTAGTTTTGAGAAACCCCATCCTTCCACTTTATTGTGCCAATCACCTGTTCAGTGGGCTTATTTTGGTTGAGGGCTTAGCACTCTTAGCAGACTTAATACTTTACCAAGCAATGCACCCATTCTATTAGTCATCTTAAGCAAAGATTGCCCAGTGGAGTTGGAAATGCTTGCTTTGGGTATCGTGCAGCCTCGCTCCACAGATCAGTTGTAACTCCGTTGCAACCGCTGTATACAAAAAGGCTGTCCAAAAGTAGATTTAGGGTTCAGGAGCTGTACAGTAAATCCAGAGAGTTTCTTTACATTTTCTCACAGCTCACGCACATGGAAGGTCAACCATTGGGGATCTTGTATTACTTGCCTGCAGTGGTGAGATTCAAAATTTTTTACTACCGGTTCTGTGGGCGTGGCTAGGTGGGCATGGACATGTGATTGGGTGAGCATGCCCCACCCCCACCCCATTTTTTGGGTCATCCTGGCCTCAGGGGAGCCTCTGGGGTGGGGTTTTTGCTCCCAAAAGGCTCCCCTGGGACTCAGGAAGAAAAAAACGGAGTGTAAGAGGGGCATGCAGCACCCCTCCATGCTCCGTTTTGGGGCCTTCCTGGTCTCAGGGGAGCCTCTGGGGGGCGTTTTTGCTCCCAGGAAGCTTCCCTGGGCCCCAGGAAGGCAAAAAATGGAGGGGCTGCACCCCCCACTCCATTTTTTGCCTGGCTGGGCCTCAGGGAAGCCTCCTGTGCGAAGCAGTAAGAAGCAAGGGGAATCTCAGCATTCGAACAGCTGATTGTCGGGAGGTTAAAAAAAATACCTTAAGGAGTGACTGGGTGGGTGAGCATTGGGCGGACGCATCAGGCAGGCGGGGCAAGCAAGCAACCGGGCAACCAGGTTGGGGGCATGGCCAGCTAGAAGTTACTACCTGTTCGGCAACCCACGCCGAATCCTTGCTATCGGTTCGCCTGAACCAGTGTGAACCAGCTGAATACCACCACTGCCTGCCTCATGATCAGTAACTTTTGGAAGATTTTGATAGAAACCCATGGTGTAGCATACAGGAGTATTTATCTATCAAAACTGTCAGCCAATGACAACACTACTGTGATGATGGCTATCACCCATTAATAATGCTCACTAAAGGCAGGAAAACAAAACCAGAGAATTTAACCAATGGCTTTGCTTAACATCTCTCTTTGACATTTCAAACCAGGGCACCAATCAATGCCAAGCAGAACAGAGCCTCTAAAAAAGGGGTCCCCAAACTTGGCAACTTTAAGACTTGTGGGCTTCAACTCCCAGAATTCTCCAGCCAGAATTCTGGGAATTGAAGTCCGCAAGTCTTAAAGTTGCCAAATTTGGAGACCTCTGCTCTAGAAGGAGGACAGGGATTGGCAGAGGGACAGCAATTGTTATTCTGGTTTAGTTTTCTGCCAGGGATGGGTAGATATATCCCTGTAAACAAGCAATGATGCCTGACATTGTGTGTGTGTTTGAGAGAGAGGGGGAGGGAGAGAGGGAGAGGGAGGGAGAGAGAGAGAGGGAGAGAGAGAGAGATGCTATTTTATTGCTATAGATTATAGTAACAAAATACTGAAAGCTTTCTTTTCCCAATCTTATATTAAACAAAAACAAGACAGGGTTATTTGGAATTTCTCATGCCTTCTTTTATCTAAGCGGTGAGTAATCTCCAATCTTAGTGGCTTGTTCATTCCTTCCTTCCTTTACAGTTCTTTTAGACTTCCCTCAACGTCAGCTGAAATTCCTTTAGAGTTTGTTTGGCATATGATTATAATATGAATGGAGCTGTCTGCCTGATATAATAGATTCCATAACTAGTACTTTAGATAAGGGTCTTTCCTCAATCCCATGTAAATGTATCATTTAGTATCTTTCAGACGGTCCTCTGAAACTGTCCCAAAGGGTTTTTGGTTTTAACATTCAAAGTCCTACATGGCATGGGTCCAGGATATTTACGAGAACGACTTCTCCCAGCCTCAAATACCAGCCGCCCAGTACGGTCGCACAGGCGGGGTCTCCTCGGGCTGCCCTCCGCGACTCAATGTCGTTTGGGGGACCCGGGAGGGCCTATTCTGTGGCGGCCCCCACTCTATGGAATCTTCTTCCGCTGGAGCTCTGGCTGGCTCCCATCTCCGCACCTTCGCCGCGAGCTAAAAACCTGGCTGTTTTACAATCTGGGCAGTGTTGACCCTTGGGGTTGTTTGTAATTTTGGGGTTTTAATAATAATACTAATATTAATTCGGCTTTAATTTAATATATTTTTAAGTAACTTATTGTTGTATTCTATTTTAGTTGTGAGCAGCCCCGAGTCCCTCGGGAGAGGGGGCGGCATATAAGTCGAATTAATAAAATAAATAATAAATAAATAAATATTTCGAAACAGCTCCAGCAATGACTGCCCTAATGTAACCCATGCTTATTAGGAATTATTATATAAATTCAGAAGAAGCAGTGTTAAAGGGGTATCTTTCCTTCACTTTCCTGGTTAAAACTGCTTCTTCTAATTCCAAATAAGTTCATATGGTGTTAAAATTAACCCATCCTGCTATCAAAGGCAGCCTCAGGTGAAGAGGGCTTTTGTACCTGGCATAACTGTGGAGAAAGGAGCAATTTGACAGTTGCAGTTTGCTATGCAGGGTTGAGAAACTGCATCTTCTCAAATTTTGGTAAAGATGAAGAATCTGGGGCAGGATTGAATATGGGCAAATCATGACAGGTAGCAAGATTATCCTAAGAACCAATTATTGTAAGAATTTGTTTTAATAATACCTAAGCACCATAATGGGACATGAAATCTTAGCACCTGCTCTGCCTTACAGGTCACAATCAAATCAAAGAAGAAGAAGAAAAAGGAGACCAGAATAGAAATAAGGGGGGATAATCGTCTCCTCCCATTGTTCTTCAGATGTTTTAGACAAGAAGTGCCTATTCAGTTCCTTTGCTCTGCCTATTCTAACCGGGAGGTTAATTGATATTTTAAAGTTAGGATAAAGGCTTACACAAATGGAATGAAAGAAAGGGTTTGAAAAAATAGAGATGGGGAAAGTTTAATTTTTCAGGATTTATGTGGATGAGCTCTAATGATTAAATTGGTTTAGATGATGCCAAAGTTCAGGTATTACTGCAGCAGCCAGACAATGTAAAGGCATTGTGCACCTGTGTGTCAGGCTCCAAGTTCACCCAGAGCCCATCAGCTCCGAAATATGCCTCACAGCAAGTCAGTTGGCCATGTCACCTTATCTCTGCTGCTGCCGGATCTGTATTTCTGCTTGTGTGCTGGCTGGTGGCTTTGGAATGACTCAGCAGAGCTGAGGATGGATTCTGCAACAACTGCAGGGCTGCTGGAACTGGCTCTTTATTGATGTGGTGCATATTGTTAAAGGGGGTTGGGGCACATATAGGTGGTAATTAGGACTTAGGTTAAAACATGGTGAAGGTGGCACCAGGTGGGGATCAGTTAGTGAGGGTCGGAATAGGGTAGGGATGTAGATATGTTATAGGGTTAATAGCATTTAGGGATAATGGGTTAAGCGTGGCCAGAATTAGAACTGTGTATAGGCCTGGGTGTGGTGGGGTGTGTCTCATGATAATGGTGATAAAAGGAAAGGGAGCAAACTCAAACCCAACTCTAACCTTGCCTGGCTTTTAGCCATTCTTGCTTGATTATAGTATTTGTTGTTTGATGCTATATTGAATAAACCATCATTGTCCTAAAGAGGAGCTGGAATTTGGATTCATTTAAAGACAAATCTTCAATACTCAAGGACTGGCTGAGACTATGATTTTGATTAAGAATTATGACATGCCTTTCTTCCAAGAAGCTCACCTGTGGGCAGATTGTACACTCTTGGAAGCAAGGTGATTGTTAAGTATGTCACACCTGATTTTACCATCTTTTTTGTCATGGTTATTAACCAAATCACTGCAGTTGTTAAATGAATCACATGGTCATTAAGCAAATCTGGTTTTCCCCATTGGCTTTGCTTGTTAGTAGCCAGCTGGGAAGATACAAATGGAGATCACATGACCCCAGGGTGTTGCAAACATTGTAATTGAATATCAATTGTTAAGCACCCAAATTCTGATCACGTGCTTGTGAGAATGTTGCAACAATCATAAGCGCAAGGACCAATGCTCAAGTTACTATTTTCAGTGCCGTTGTAACTTCAAACAGTCAATAAATGAATTATTATAAGTTGAGGACTAAACACACACACAGACACACACACACAAATACACAAATATTCTGCCTTGCTTCCAAGTTCAGATGTGATGCATAATGTCAGAAGATAACGAAGTTCTGTGTCACCAAGAGCCTTGGTGGCGCAGTAGTTAGAATGCAGTACTGCAGGCTACTTCTGCTGACAGCCAGCTGACTGCAATTTGGCAGTTCAAATCTCACCAGGCTCAAGGTTGACTCAGCCTTCCATCCTTCCAAGGTAGGTAAAATGAGGACCCAAATTGTTGGGGGCAATATGCTGACACTACACCACTTAGAGAGGGCTATAAAGCACCATAAAGCAGTATATAAGTGCTAGTGCTAGTGCTATTTTTGTCTGTTTATATTTTAGCCTTAAATATTTACAGATATTTATGGAATGGATATTTTAAATGGAATATCTATTCTAAATATCAATTCCTTTCAGAGAATGTCCTTGAGCAAATGGTAGAATATTTACAGAGAATGGGAATATGAATGGACACATTTTAAGATGTGTAAATGCTGGTAGAAATATAATGGGTAATAAGCATGTGGAAAGTCTGTCAAAAGCAAAAATAGCTGTGTATAAGAACGTGCTTCAATTTGATATTTTTTATTACATGGATTTGGAGAATTAGATAGGTCAGCAGAAACAGAGAAAGAATTGAAATGCAGTGGAAATGGGTGTGATAAGAACAGTTAGGGTCAAGAATGAATGAGTGCTGAATGAATATGGATGGAATGCAAAATATATAACAGAAGCATCTTGAGGAGGTTTTGTCATATCCAGAGAAGATCAAGCTCGATAACAAATCTGAGGGAAAGGTGAATAGGCTGTGATGACCAAGCAGATTGTGGTAGAATTCAAAAATCATCAGAAAGAGGCGAGAAGTTTAAAGAATAAAAAGCAATATGAACTAATGTATACACATGGTGGACGCAAAGACAGAACGATACTTAGCAGTGCGGTTAATGGTGTTTGTATAAATTTTAATTTGCTCTTTGACAATATATTTGTAAAATAAAAGTCAGTGTAGCTGACATAATGATGGTTACTGGCTTCAAAATAGCAAGTATGACTGACTGAGCAAAGTCCTTTACATACATGCAGTATGTGTGACACATATTACAAAAAAAGCAGAGTTTTGATCCCTTGGTCATGCCCTCCATTTTGAACCCATGACCCTCCCTGCAAATGCTCATGTTCCAGCCTAATTATTTCCGCTTCTGTTTTCTCCACTTTGCTTCACATTACTGATCTCGAAAGGGAATAGAATAGTGAGTAAGTAGCAAATGGCTAGTTGTCTGTGAGAAAGCCATTGTTCAAATAATAAAATATTTGAATGAGCAGGAAGTTCTGCCTTCTGCTCTCAAAATCTCTTTCCCTTCCACCCATTGAAATTATAGCCAGAGATCAGTGTCAAATACACAAAAATAGTTTGGGAAGTGGATAATTAATTATTCTTGCATGCTTCTTCCAAAGGCTTGGCAAACACCTCCAGAGTTCCCAAAGAGATTCGCTCCTTTAATGTCTAAAGTTCCCCTTCCTGGTAGGCAAGCAGTGTTCTAGCCAGCGGCAGCCCTTTTCAAAGGGCAACATGTGCAGAATGTCCCAAACCTCCTACAGATGTCTGTAAAGAACCACAAAAAGCATGTGGTTTATATTAGCCAGAGAAACTAAGATTCAAGTTAGGAGCCAGCCAATTAAATTCTTCCCCGGGTCTGCTCTGAGAGTGCCAGTCATTGATGGATGAAATGTGAGCCTTCAGGGATGGGAATGGTGAGATCAGCTTTCAAGCAGATCTGCTATAAGACTGGGTTGTAGGGAGAAAATTTGAGTTGTTCAGCCAGACAAGCTATTTCTGACCAAAAGTAATATAGTGTTAAAAATGTGTTGCCAAGAGAGATTAGTCATGGTTATTTCGTATAGGGTGGAGGTTACAAGAGTTTCTGTGAGTCATCAGAAACTGGTTCATATAATAACAGAACTCAACTTTCCCAGTTTGCATAAATGCTGCTCTGGCAGCTCTTTCTTGTTCTTTCTTTCTTTCTTTCTTTCTTTCTTTCTTTCTTTCTTTCTTTTTCTTTCTTTCTTTCTCTGTATCTCTCTCTCTCTGTCTCTCTCTGTTTCTCTCTCTGTCTCTTTTTCCTTGTAAGGGTCAAGCCAAAAAAACATTAAACTGAGTGAAGAAATGATTGTTCATTACACAATTCTTATTCATTGGGCTTCACATCAATGTATGAAAAAATACCCACAGTATTTTACCAGGGGACAGAAACTAAAAAATACTGTTGAATTTCCTTTGAGCTGTTGCTAAGGTCTCAATTGACAAACTAGTATTGTCTGTTGATATAGCACTGCTATACCTGGGTTTCAAAATGAGATGCAAAAAATTCAAACTCTGTTGCTATCGCAGGGACATGTGGATTGTTAGAACTCAGCTATGATGGCCCTAATAAATCTGGATCTGTACGACTTGAATTGTATGTATATTTTACCCATGTTACCCATTAGGATATAATAAATTCAATTCCTTCTCCAAGCTTTAAAAATCACTATACAAATATGCTACCTATGTACATGCCGTGTGCTAAATAAATAAACCTGTGTACAAATTTGCTTTGAAAGATGTACGACTGGTGAAAATAAAAATACCAAAATGCAAATATTGAAATACTAAAATGCAAATATATTGTTTTGCAGCTTTATCTTTGGCCAAAAACAGTTACATTTTAGACAAGCAACACTTGACTGGTATAGTACAATTCCCCAATGGGATAAAGGTGGCTGCTTCCTAGTTTCAACTGAAAAGAAGCGGAGGTTTTAAATTTTCCAACGCAGCAAAGAAGAAGAAAAGGAGATTGTCCTTTCTCTATGATTGAAATACATTCCTCAAGTCTCTGGGAGGGTTTTGATTTGATTTTGATTTAATGAGATTTCTATGCTGCCCTATCTCTCGGAAGACTCAGGGTGGCTTACAGTAATAAAAATATAATACAAATACAAATATTAAAAAACAATTAAATATGAAATCCCACTAAATGAATAAAACTAATAAAAACAATTACTAAAAACCCACCCCAACCATCAGTCCAGGCTGGCAAGTTGGAAAAGCCATGTTTTTAGGCCGTGACGGAAGGACCGGAGGTCAGGGGCCACCCAGAGCTCCAAGGGCAGCTGATTCCATAGGGTGGGTGCTCCCACAGAGAAGGCCCTACCCCTGGGGGTCGCCAGCCGACATTGTCTGGCCGACGGCACCCCAAGGAGGCCCTGCCTGTGGGCGCGCATGGGACGTTGAGAAGCCGTTACTGGTGAAAACGGCCTCCCCAGGCTCCAGACCAGAGGCCTTCTGGAAGCCAGAAACAGGGGTTCTGGCCTTCTGGAACTTCCAAGAGACCTGTTTTTTACCTTCCCCGAGCCTCCGTGCAGGGCCTGTACTTACCTGGGATCCAAAACGGGCCATGTAGGGACTCCTGGGAGGGGAGGGGTGGGTGGGGCCAACCAGTGGTAGGATTTGCCATTTCACCGAAACGGCCATAAAATTAGCTGCCGGTTCAGTACTGGTTCTCCCGCAGCCCACTCCTGCTTGTAAGTTAATACTACTATCTGTAGTGTCAATGATACTGCATATACTGTGGATACACAATGGCTCATATTGAGCCATCTTTAACTTAATGGAGCTTTAGATGGGAAAGGTCAAAAAGACTGTCTTGCCCTGAATATCTCACATTCTCCAATGCTCTCCATAGGCAGATCACACATAAAATGCAATTACTTACTGAATGGCTATTTGATTGTGTGGAATGTATCCTGTGCCTGAAGGCTTCAAAGAATGCTAAATTATTTTGCATGAACTCAAAATGTGTGAAGATAAATCTCACACTGTGTGATTATGCCATAATTGTGTTGAGCCACAGACTTTCCTTTTCTTGAAGCTGTAATTACACTAATGGACTACTAATCTCTTATAGCCTTTAGACCTTCTAAACCAGGGTAGTCAACCTTGTGGGCTGCAGGCTGGATGCATCACATCTCACCACACCCACACCCAGTTTAGCAAAGGGGGGAAAAGTCACAATATGTCACATGACGCCACCGTGATGCCACAAGTTTGATACCCCTGTTCTAAAACCACGAACTTTCTTCCATGGCTGCCTATGTTAGAATCAGAACGTTGAAACGTTCTAGGCCATTAAATCCAATTTTCCAACTCAGAATTCAGATTAAAATCTTTCAGACAGATGTTTTCTAAAGGAATAAAAAGGAGTCATGTTGGACAATTGGTTACACTGCCTATGTCTATTTGGAATGATTTTCACTCATAATCTTTCTATAATGTAAAGCTTTTATACTCTTTTCCGCACTCTAAAGCAGGGGTCCCCAAACTTGGCAACTTTAAGACTTGTGGACTTCAACTCCCAGAATTCTCCAGCCAGCTCTGCTGAGAATTCTGGGAGTGAAGTCCACAAGTCCTAAAGTTGCCAAGTTTGGAGACCTCTGTTCTAAAGCAATAGAGGAAAGATCTTTGCTCTCCTTTTAAGGCTTTGTTTAAGGTATTTTGAACTATGCTAATATACACTCGCTCAGATTTCTCTTCTAAGATAAATATTTTTTGCTTCTCCATTCTCCCTAAATAGGACTTAATTTCAGTTCTCTGATAATCCTCATTTTCTTTCTCCTTAAAATATGATGCCTGGAACAGAATACAGAACTTGACCGAGCAGAATAAAGATCAATTATTTTATAATAATTTTAAAAACCATACTCATTAATGTAGCCTAAGATGAAATTATCTTCTTTTGCACATTACACTGATGTTCATACTCAGTATATAATCAACTACTATTTTAAAAAAAGGTCACAAACCAAGCCAGGTATTACTTATCCTGTTATGTATGTAGGTTTGAATGTTATTGGTTTATTTGAACTGTTCTTGTAAAATGTCAAATGGCATTGGTTTAAATAGTGCGGGAAGAAACCCTGCACTCCCATTGGCTGGCAGCTACGGCTGCAGGCTATAAGAAGCAGCCGTAGCCAAGCCAGGACGGGTCCATTCGAGCTGTAGTCACTAATAAAGTCTTTGCTGGAACTCCTCGCATCTGACTCTTCATGCAAACTTAACACTGGCGACGAAGGTGGGATTTCCCTGAAGAGAAGACACGACGAACAAGCAACTGAGCGAGATGACTGCGCTGAACACCCCCAGCACCGTTCGATCCGGCGACAGAAGACTGGGAATCGTATGCGGATCGTTTCCACATGTTCCTGGAGAACGATCTCGCCGACATCCCGAGACGGAAGAGGGCGGTCTTTCTCACGCACTGCGGTCCGGCAGTCTTCAAAATGGCGAAGGCGTTGGCGGGAGCAGCAGAGCTGAAGGTAATGGAATGGCCCGATTTAGAAAAACTTTGAGAGCCCACGCCCCACAAGTATCGTGCCTCATTAAGAGACGAATTTTACCGTCCCGAGAATGTTAATGACTTCATGGCAAGTTTAAGGGACATTGGGGGTGCTTGTGACTTTACCAACTTAGAAGAGGCCATGCGTGATCGGTTTGTTTTAGGCCTTAAAGATAAGGTCTTACAAAGCAAACTATTAATGAAACCTAAGATCACGTTTAAAGAGGCCATTGAAGAAGCTGTTTCAGCGGAAGCCACCAAGTCCTCAGCAGTGGCCATGAAAAAGATTAACAAGGCCTCAAGCCAGGCCTCAAGCCATTCTGATGGGGAAAAATCCACAACAGCTCATTGCGAACAAATAGACTCTGATTCTGATGGCAGTGAGGCAGAGGAGGGGATTTTTAAACTCAGAATGGAGAAGAAAAGAAAAGACTCTGGGAAGAACAGGCAAGGGTTCTATTGCAGAGGCTGTGGGGGGCACCCCGCACTGATTGCAAGTTCTTTGACTCCATTTGCCTACGTTGTGAGAAATGGGGTCACATAGCCAGAGTCTGCAAATCATCCAGAACTCCACCAGCTAGGAAGAAATTCCCTGATAGAGACTTTAAGCCCAACAATTTCCTTGAAAAAATGGGGCAAAATTTAGAAGCAAATGGCAAGAATGAAACGCACCAAACAATCACTATTGGTCATTCTTCACCCTTAAAAAGCAGAAAAGTACATGTGAAGGTGTTTATTGAAGGAAGGCCTTGCCAAATGGAAGTGGACTCAGGCTCTTATTTATCTATGGTGTCATGGGACACTATCCACAGACTTTTTCCCAAAATTCAGAAAAAGCATTTCCAGAAGCAAGCACTGACTCTCAAAGACTACCAAGGGAACAAGATTCCAGTAGTTGGAGCAAGAGATTTCAACGTGCAGTTTAAAGGCCACACCAAATGTTTGCCCCTGACCATCGTGGACAAGGATCGCCCAAGTTTGCTGGGACTTGAGTGGTTCAAACCACTTGGCATCGAGGTGACTGGCATCCATCACGTGAGCAGTTCTGACTGGGAAGAGTCCTTGAAGTCTGAGTTTCCAGAGGTCTTCAGCGAAGGACTGGGCAAGTATATGGGGACCCCTATTGCTTTCAGCCTAGACCCCAAGGTGCCCCAATTCGTTTAAAGCCCAGGAGGGTCCCATTTGCTTTAAAGGAAAAATTGATGCACAATTAGATAAACTCATTGCTCAAGGGGTTTTAGAGCCTACTGACCACTCCAGATGGGAAACACCCATAGTCACACCAGTCAAGCCTGATGGGTCAGTGAGAATCTGTGGTGACTACAAGGGGACACTTAACCATGCGCTGCAACAGAGCGCATATCCTGTACCAGTTGTGCATCATCTGCTCCATTCCCTTGGCAGGGGTACAGTATTTGCTAAACTGGATTTGGCTCAGGCATATCAACAATTAACAGTTGATGATGCCACTGCAGAGGCACAAACAATTGTGACCCATAGAGGTGCCTTCAAATGTAAAAGACTACAATTTGGAGTAAGCGTGGCACCTGGCATTTTTCAGAGCCTTATGGAAAGAATGTTGCAAGGACTGCCAGGGTAGTGCCTTATTTTGATGATGTATTAATCTCTGCTGAAAATGACACTCAGCTTCAAGAAAGACTCAGAGAAGTCCTTACCAGATTCAGAAAAGCGGGTTTAAAAGTCAAGGAAGACAAATGTACACTCAAAACAAACAGAGTTGAGTTCCTGGGGTATATGATTGACAAGCATGGCATCCATCCTACTGATGCCAAGGTTAAAGCAATCAATGAAGCCCCTAAACCTCGATGCAAGGCAGATTTGCAAGCTAGCTCTCCCTGCACCCAATTAACACCTCAGCTGCTGCTCCCTGTTCCCAATTAACGCCTCACCCACTGTAACATGACTTAAGCTATACCTATTAGAGACGCATCTGATTTCTATAATCTACCATTTTTTTCTTCACTTCTTCACCCAAATCACTAATAAAAGTGTTGAAGAATAGAGCCAGTTTGATGTATTGGTTACCAGGCTAGAAACCAGGAGACCTGAGTTCTAGTCCTTCCTTAGCCACAAACCAGCTATAAGACTTTGGCCAACCATTAATTCTCAGCCCCGGGAAGCAGGCAATGGCAGATCACTTCTGCAAAAACCTTACCAAGAAAACTGTAAGGACTTCTAGCAGCAATCATCATGAGTCAAAAACTGACAATGAATGAAAGAATGAATGAATGAATGCAGAGTATGGCACTGCCCTTAGCAGCCAGCTTGATATTTCATTTCGGTGTATTGAGAAGGCAGTGATAAAAGCTGTCTGAATAGGATTTTTATATTTCTGTTTCTCAGCAGCATTCACAGGCAGAGTTGGGCTGCTGGGAGTTCAAGAGAGCCCCTAGCTAAGATTCTGTGCAGTTCAGAGAACCCCCAAATCCCACTTCTGGCTGGCCCCACCCACCCCACCCCTCTCCTCCCAAGGGTCCTCATGCAGTCCATTTTGGACGCAGGTAAGCAGAGCGTGCATGGAGGCTCGGGGAGTGCAAAAAATGGGCCTCCCGGAAATTTGGGAAGGCCAGAAATGGGCCCGTTTCTGGCTTTCAGAGAGCCCCCAGAGTTGGGGAGGCTGTTTTCACCCTCCCATAGGCTCAAGGAAAGCCTCTGGAGTCTGGGGATGGCAAAAACACCCTCCCACCATGGTGCAGGAGGCCAACTAGGCCATGCCCACCCAGCAACTGGGCAGAGAACCCTTTGCTAAAAATTTTGAAGCCTACCCCAGTTCACAGGTCGTTAAAAGAGACAATGACACTTGTGGCATTGCAGTCAAAGCCCAGTCCCTTTAGGGCAGGGGTCGCCAACCTTTTGGACCTCAGGGACTACCAAACTCATAATTTTAAATCCCGTGGACCACTAATATGAATTTTGACTGATGGTGGCTTGCTGACGTTGATGGGAAAGACGGTCCCATATTCCAGAGCTGCAGTAGTCACAGGATGGGCCTTTTGGTCATCCTGGAGCAGCTGCTCCTCCAGTCCGTGGCAGGCCGGTGCACCCAGGTGGAGGAACAGCTGCTCCAGGATGACCAAAGGGCCAGTCCTGTGACTACTGCAGCTCTGGAATATGGGTCTTCTGTTCCCGCGCAGCCTGGATTAATTGCACTGGGGGGTGTTGCTTTAGGGGGAGACATTTCTCTACTTTCCCACCAACGTCAGCAAGCCTATTGGGCCTTGGTGGTGCAGGCTAGCCTAGCGCTTAATAGCCTAGCACTTAGCTCCAGCTGCCTGTAATTATTGCAGGCTCGAATCCCACCAGGCTCAAGGTTGACTCAGCCTTCCATCCTCTCGGGGTAGGTAAACTGAGGACCCAAGATTGTTGCGGGCAATAAGCTGACTTTGTAAAATATACAATGGAATGAAGGCTATTGCTGAGCACACTGGGTTGTATCCCAAGAATTGTAAGTCTCTGGAGAAGGGTGGGATATAAATATGAATAAATATGAATTTTTAAAAAAGCCTCCCCGGGTCTTCTGTTCCCGCACAGCCTGGATTAATTGCACTGTGGGGGTGTGCTTTAGGGGGGGGACATTTATCTACAGACCACCAAAATTTTCTCATGGACCACCAGTAGTCCCCGGCCCACTGGTTGGTGACCACTGCTTTAGGGTATTCACAGTTATCACACATAAATATAGAAGGCAGGGCTTTGATCACTGCTGCATCTTTTGGGGAAAACTTCATTAAAAGTTTTGCTAAAATCAAGCTACCTATATTATAGCCCACAACCTAGTAAAAAGAGTAGCATGATGAAAGAAAAATGATATAAAATTAGATCAATAAGAAACAATACATTTCCGGTAATTATTGCATTGTTTTCCATGAGCTATTCTACAACTTTCCCGGGTATTTCCCAAGATTTCTGAAAGATCATATATAAAGATTTAGCAAGTTCATCTGCAAGTTCCTTCAGTATCTTAGCATGTAGATCATTTGATCCTGGAGATTTAAACTCTTTCGTATTGAATTCCTATCCTCCCACTTCAGTCCTGCCCTTTCATTCTTTTTTTTTTTGTTCACAATTGCCTGATAAAACATTATCCTGTTATTGAGAACACCGAAACAACAAGAGTAGGTGTCTTTCTAAATTGTTAGCATTTTTCTGTCCTCTTTGAGAAGGTTATATAGGGGTATTTTCTGTTTATTTTTATTTTAAATCTTCATTTGATGCCCTTGATGTTCTTAAGCTTCAGCAACACAGGATTTAAAAAAAAAAACAGGATATACATTGTTTTTCTTCTGTTCGATTCTCAGAGACTGCCAAGGAAAGTGCCAAAGCAGTTTTCTTGGTAAGGTTTTTTAGAAGTAGTTTGCCATTGCCTCCTTCCTAGGGCTAAGAGAAAGTGATTGGCCCAAGACTGGAACTCACGGTCTTTTGACTTCCAGCCTAATGTCTTAACCACTACACCAAACTGGCTCTTAAAAGAAGATTTCGACTGGAGTAGGGCAATAGTTACATGAGAAGACCTAAAACTGGGACAGAATGCAGACAGTATTTAAATTATAAGACCTAATGAGCTCTGCTGTGCTAATTCCAACATTTCAAAGGACTATACATGATTCCATATTTTTTATTTAGAATCCCCCAGCATTACATTAAAAAATGAGGTCATGTATTTTACTCAACAGAAAATATCATTTACATAAAATATGTGCATACATCAAAACAAAATTAAAAAGAAGCTTAATTAAGAATATCTGAAGAGACTTCCCTCCTTGTCTCCTATGATTTTCCTTTTCTTTCTTGCTGCTGCTCAATTCCATCTGCAGCCTGGAGCCTACCAGAAAGTCCATGAGCTGAGACTTCCTTGTCCCCCTTTCTCTGCCTCCCTTTTGTTCTTTTAATCCTCCCCCCCCCCACTCCTCCTCCTCCGCAGAAACACACATCACTGGTATGTCAACTTTGACAGTGAGCGGGACACTGAGTTCATGCACAGGCATGCAGTAGCTGATATTTATTTTTTTATTTTATTTATTTATTTTGTCAAGCAATTATAAGATAACAGGTATAAGTATAAACATAGTTATGAATACATGAAATGGATACATACATGCTCCCAACTTAAAGGGAACATTAATGATAGCCATGGCACATAGAGAAAAAGGGTGAGAATAGCTGGCCAATATAATTGCCGTCTCGATCTTCCCCTGCAGACACCCCTCTTTGAGACAATACCTATCATAGGTCATAGTCCAGTTCCCGATCTTCCATTCTGGAGTGGACAGGAGGAAAAGGATGATGGTGACATACTATCAAAGTCATCATGCTTTATTTCATCTTTTTTTTTCCTGAGGCATTCACATCATGTCAAATTTAATCACTGTTATTCTGTGTTTTTGCTGTGATGTTCTTTATTTACTCAGACTGAGGAAATTCAGAAGTTTTTCAAAAGAACAGAAGCCTGCTCCATGGACTTATGGGGACTGAAGTTTATTACTTGTTCAATGGCCCTTGCTTTGATTTTGATGTCTATTAAGTTATTTTAGTCTCGGCTGTCTGCTTGATTTAATGCTTTTAACTGTTTTAAAGTTTTCTCCAGTTTTATACATGACTCAGAGTCTACTGGAGTTGGGCAGCCACTTAATTTAAATAGAAGAACAAATACAATTAATAAAATAGTTGTTGATAGCAAAGAAAGAAAATAGTTTTATCGTAGTTAGGGATGGATCCAAAAAGTGAATTTATCAGAGGTTACATGCGCTTTTGTTACCTTTTATAATGGCTGCTTCTATTTTATCAGGCCATTTATTTTTTGTTCTTTTATCTTTCAAAATATAATCATGAAGGCATTTTTATCACTAATTAAAGCATTCTAAATTGAAACGATTACATAATTCCCGTTTCATATGGCCACTCGGATAAAAAAAATCTGCTCTGTCCATAATAATTCTCCAAAAACTTCTACAGTTGTGAATAGAACAGAGCAAGCTAGACATACAGAATGGAGGGGAAGATCAGTATCCTCAGATATTGTGGAAAATCAAATTCAGTGACACTTGCAGCTCACACCAGGGAAGAACAATGACTTTATGAGGACTAATGACAGATTCTGATGACTTCAATAATAATGCTTTCACATAACTTTAGGGAGGTATAGCCATGCTTTCTTTAGCAAAAGCCAAGGAATCTGGGGAATTCTGGGAGCTGAAGTCCATACACCTGGAGGTTGCTTTGGTAGGAAAACATTATTTTGGATGATGGATGGATGGATAATCTAACCTGCTACCCTTTTTATAGAGTTGGCTCTACTATGAGATAAGAATAAGGTATCTGTTTTAGGCAGTAGATACTTGAAGGGTGTGAAGCATTATTGCCTCCCCAACTGTTACCCACATATTCCCATTTTCCCAAGTTAGCTCAGTGCTAGTAGTAGTGCTTCCTAACCGGGCTGCCTCTTTCACCTACTAGTATTTTCGTAACAGAGAGCACCACTGTGATTACTCCTTATCTGAAAGAGAAGGTCAAGAGGCAACTAATGAAGGTTCTATGGGAATCACACACCAATTGCTCACTACTTTCATAAAACACTGTTACACAGGGGTGGGATTCTACTGGTTCTGTCCACTTCTGTAGAACCGGTTGCTCTGAGAAGCAGCAAACAGAGAGCATACATAGAACTGGTTCTATGTTTGCTGCTGTTTTGGCCCACCCACCCGCCCGGGCTCTTTCCTGACCTTTATTTCCTGAGTTTTCAACCTCAGCTATTTTGCGTGACACAGCTGCGGTTGAAAAAGCAGGGAAAAAGTGCTTTTTCAACCGCTGCGCACCTGCGCGCAGTGCTGCTCAGCTGTCCAGGCAGCTAGATGACGACGATACACACGTGTGCACAGCAA
Organism: Naja naja; assembly: GCA_009733165.1. Classification (NCBI taxonomy): domain Eukaryota; kingdom Metazoa; phylum Chordata; class Lepidosauria; order Squamata; family Elapidae; genus Naja; species Naja naja. Next base: position 109,857,307 of record CM019150.1, on the reverse strand, counting down.
AATGTAAAATCATGGAACTGGTAGTTACACCAGTCGGATCCCACCCCTGCTGTTACACCTCTGCTCCAGCTAAATTGATGGTCTTTAATTAGAATCAAAAGCTGGTTGTGTCTTAGCAAAGGGCTGTGTGCCTTACAGCTTCTCTAGGATCATCTAAACCAGCCTGCTACTCATAAGTGTAAATTGGGGAAGCTCATCCATTATTAGCATTGAATAAAAACTCAACTAGTGGTCCAGTACAGTTTGGAAGGGAGGGAGACAACTCTGTCCTTCTCTTCAGCAAGCAAAAACAAAGTCATCTCTATAATAGCTAGCAGGATTGGGGACAGCCTGCCTAGCAACTCTTTGGATCGAACGAATTGCAACAATAGCTCTAGGTCTTTTATTTTTTGTACAGTATGTTCACAGACCCTAAAACAATGAATAAATCATTAACTTGCTACTATTGCACACCAGATCCCTCAGCTTGCTTCACAGCACAATATCTGCTTTCTTTCTTTCATTTTTCTTGCAACACCAGTACAGATTGAACTAATATTTAATTTGTTGCTAGCCACAAGTTACTACAAGGTCTTTGTGCCATAATTTATCTTGGGAGCCAAAGTTGATGTGTTACTCCCTAAACAGCACAGGAATAAGAAATGTTTGAGATACTGTTAGTTTTCTGAACATTTAGGCAGACATTTGGATATAGTGATAGATAACTTTTTTAAAAAGGGAGTGGAGCTGTAACCAATCATTAAAAACATATTTTATGCACATCTTTCAGCTCCAAAACAGGATACATCAGTGAGTTGTGGAATTAGAAAATTTAGAGGGCATCTCTAAAATAATCTAAATCCTGCCAGTGTAGGAGATCTTCTGCTGGAACATCTATGGTAGGTGACCAGGTCATGCATCCTCTGCCAGCTCAGATTAAGATGAATCCTGCATTTTCCAAGACTGCTGAACAGTTTGTAGAGTTAGAAAGACCCTCTTGAAGAACTTTTCAAACCTTCTTTCTTGTCATTTGGACCTCTTGCTTTGGGCTGCCCCACCTGGAGCAACAGAACACAAAATTGCCTTATCTTCCCTGTGGTCATTTTGTGAGTAAGCTCCTTACGGCAAGGATTTATTATTTTCACTTATCTGTTTCTTCTATAAATACGTTTATCGGTGACCAGTATAATGTACTTATGTATCTCAGTGCATTCCTGCAGGCTTGCACACACTCTCTCCCTCCCTCACTTCCCTCTGGCAAATGTCTCTCTTCAGTTCTCTTCCCTCTTCCTTTCAGTCAGTGCGTTGTCCTGATTGCCCCTTGCCTGCTTTTCCTCATTCCTATTTAAGAATTTTCAGGGAGGTTTCACATAAAGAAAGAATACTTGACAGCCAGCCTCCTGTCAACACCCATTATCTCCAAGAATGCAGCCAACATTCAGCAGCCCTCTTCATAACAAGTTACCAGTGGGGAGAAAAAGGTCCCCATGCTGGAAAGTTTCAAATGGGTTATTCAGATGGTCACTTCCTCAGAGATGTGACTCTTGCTGATCAATTGTGTGAGGGATATCAGAAGAACTCATTGCCAGAGAGGACGGGGGGAGGGAACTCTGACATCCCACTCCCCTGTATGGGATAAAATAAGAGAGGAGGGTTATCTTATTTAATAAGAGAGGAGGTTTTATTTAGAAGGGTTTACTCCTTAGAAAGCTAGTTTGGCAGAAACCAGGTGGCTGTGAATTCTAGTCCTAGTTTAGACACAAAACCGGGTGACTTTGGGTCTGTCGCTTCTTCTCAGCCTAGGAAGAAGACAATGGCAAGCCATTTCTGAAAAATGATTTTGTGCCATCAAATCATTTTCAGCTCTTAGCTATCGCATAGATTTTCTCAATTACAATGTCCCTAACTTGATCTTTCAAGTCTTCCAGTGGTGCACTCATCACCACCATAACTGACTGCATCCATCTTGCTGATGGTCAACCTCTTCTTCTCTTTCCTTCTACTTTTCCCAGCATTAGAACCTTTGCCAGAGAACTGGATCTTCCAATAACATGTCCAAAGTAGGATAATTTGAGCCTGGTTATTTGTTCATCACCATTTGTGCCTTTGAACCTGTGAAAACGCTATCAAGAAAACTGCAGGGACTCATCTGGGCAGTTACTAGGAGTCAACAAAGACTTGGGGACACATATGTACACAACACAACACACACACACACACACACCAGTTACCCATTAGTCCTAGAATAACTAGGGATATTATTTAATTAAAGCCTGGAGATTTTGGGACACTAAAGATATTTTACTGAAAAAAAATGGGAACATGATTACAGATCGTTTGTACTAAAGATCTATTTTGGTTCTGGTTATCTTTTTTAAAAATCTGCAATGCCATTTTGAATAATATTATCTTCTGGTCAGGCATAAAGTACCTTGAGCCAATTCCAAAAAAAGTAATGCCTATAAATTTTTTCTCTTGGGATGCATTTTTGAGAATTAATATTTCCAAGTGGGTTTTGGTAATGTACCATATAATCAACAGGTGGCAGGAGTTAAAGTTTTGATTAAAATTTTAGTTAAAGCTTTTTCTTCTGCTGTTTAAAAAAGCGATAGAACCTATATTCGCAACATAAAGTGAGCCACAAATTAACCAAATTAAATTAAAACCACATTTTATCTTAGCACACTGTACAAATTTAACATGTATGGTTAGTTTATAGCTACATGCAGGGGTGGGCTTCAAAAATTTTACCAATGGGTTCTCTGCCTGGTTGCTGGGTGGGCGTAGCCATGGTGGGTGTGGCCTAGTCGGCCTCCTGCACCATGGTGGGGGGCATTTTTGCCCTCCCTGGGTTCCGGAGGCTTTCCTTGAGCCTCCAGGAGGGCAAAAACGGCCTCCCTGAGCTCTGGAGGTTCTCTGGAAGCCAAAAATGGGCCCATTTCTGGCCTTCCCGAACTTCTGGGAGGCCCATTTTTTGCTCCCTCTGAACCTCCGCACGTGCCCCTCACTTACCTGCATCTAAAACGGGCTGCCTGGGGACTCCTGGGAGGGACAGGGTGGGCGGGGGCTGCCAGGAGTGGGATTTGGGGGTTCTCTGAACTGTGCAGAATCTTAGCTAGTGGATCTCCCAAATCCCTGTGGGCCCCCAGCAGCCCACTCCTGGTTACATGTATCACTCAGAAATTTGGATGGCTGAAATACTAGTGCAGTTAATCATAATTAAATGTGTCATGCTCATCTTGGCAGTAAGTTCTTATCCAGCTTTCTGGATATTACCTGGGCCCAAACATATTTGCTTGCCTCCCAAGATTCAATGAGAGATGATAATTTTATGAGCTTCAGAGGAGGGTAATTTTCCAAGATCCAATCTGGATCAACCATCGGGACCAGAGATTTAGTTTTCGGAGCTTTTGGACTTGTGCTCAATCCTCAGGGAAATTCCCATCCTCAGGGAAACTCTCTCTCATTCTGGTTCTTTGAGGATGGGCTCCAACACAAGTCCAAAAACTTGGAAAGTTAAATCTCTGGTTGTGGTGACTAACCCAGATTGGGTCCTATAACATCATCCTGGGACACATATATTTGCCTTCATTCATGAGGATAATTTTCCTTCCCTCTCTCCTTCCCTCCCTCCCTCATTCATTCATTCATTCATTCATTCCCTCCTCAGATTGGAGTATTGGGACATTTAGTATTGGGGCAGAATGCATGGTGTAATTATATTTGGAAATGACCTTAGGAGACAGGAGAAAGAGCTGCAAATTGTCAGGGAAGAGACAGCTGAGTCCACAGAATGATTGGGGGTGTGACAAACATCACAGAAAGGACCTTCCCAGAAAGCTGAACTGTACAGGTAAGGGAAAAGTGATGTACCTTCTGATTTGCAAGATTCTGTGAATGTAACCTTACCATAAAGACAATGAAAATCTCATAGGATTGCTACTTTTGTGGAGATAAACATAAAACAGATCCTTTGAACCTCTAGAAGAAAGTCAGGACATAAATCCAGTGATGTAACTTAACATAATCTCCACTGAAACATTGTAGATTCGTCTTTAGGTATCCGAAACACTGCAAATACATGAGGTTGTTGTGATAAACTACATGCGAAGCACTTTTAAAATGCTCAAAACTGTTATGTAAATGATCAGTCCATCAACTATTGGGTAACAATGTGCATTGTTGCCTTTGCTTTGAAAGAATCTTGGATATTCCTGAAAAAAAATTGAAGCCCACCAAATAATTAAAGGATCATCAGTACACAGGACTATTGCTTGGTTTTAAAAAGGAATGGATGAGAAAGACCATCCGTCCACCTATATTCTGTCTTTTCCCCAGTATTTCACTGGAGCCCTCCTCCTTACTAAAACAGAGCTGTGTTCATCCATTTGACTTCAGCAGTTTCCATAGTAACAGCTCATTCAGCTGCAGCCCTTGACCATTTCCAAAACTAGCTTGCAAAACAGGGAGGAAAAGAGGTCACTAAACATCACGTGACCTTAATAGTCAGCCCTTGAAGTCTGGCAGAATGGTAATTGGCTATCCTCATTGCTCCCTAAAAAAAGGAGTGAGTGCATAATGGCTCAGCATGAATGTGCTCTCTTGCACATCTCATAAATATAGATAATTCCATAAGGCAGAAAACTCATTAGCTATGGATTGAGGTATGTGCCTATATTGCTTATTATCTTTAGAGACAAGTAGATTTTCATAAATGAGATATTGGTGAGAAAAAATAGGTCTTTTAGTCTTTCTGGAGAAATTGGAACTCTTTCAAGTTTCCTTTTCTTTCTATTTTCTTTTCCATCACTAAAAGTCTGGAAAAGGGCTTTCTCATTGTTTCCACACCACATGGAAACATTTTCAAAACATCCATGTTCTGTTCGTTGACGGGCCAGTGGCCATGAACTTGGACTACATGGAGAAACACATGCCATCTCACAAACTGAATTCAGATGGGATCACTCCATCTCGAGATGCTAATCCCATAGACATCACAACAGATCTTTGGAAATCAAGGGCAGATAGCTTCAGAGAGTTTTCCAGAGGAAAATTCTATTGTATATTCCCAGATTTGACATTTTCCTGGCTGATTGTGGTTTCCTGGTTTCCTTCTGGGCATTTGCAGCTGGCCATTTATTGAAATGCCATCCTCTTACTCAGCAGATTAGTGACGTCATGTTCCTTCTGGTTTCACATCTGGAAGGGAAGTGCTTGGGAACAAGCGGACAAAGCATGTTCTCTAACATCTCCTCGGGGACCTGAACTTGATTCTTTAGCTGAAAGACAAGTTTTGATACTCATTCATGTTCTGTCTCTTCCCCTCGAGCTGACTTGGAAGCTGTGCAACACAAAAACATTACCCCACTGGCAAAAAGAAGATGAGCTGGAACTAGTCAAAGGATTTTATTTAAGGTGTGATCTCTCTTTGATATTCCCATTTGTGTTAATTTTGTAATAGATATACAGTAATAGATATGGCAGTCAAGGAGCTGCAAATCACGATCCACTTTAAAGACATGTTGCACTTTTGCAGCTGGATATTTGAAAAGCTAAGCCCCTCTTTACCAGGGCCATGACACAATTACCTGTGCAACGTTGATTCTTATCCAGAGTCTTGAATGTCATAGGGAAGCCTATGGGTTTCTTAAAGGCTAAACTAAATCTAATTCGTGCATTTTTTTCCCTTTTAATTTTTAAACACCATCCCGAAGTGCAAATCCCTTATCAATTTAGGCCATATCAATGTAAAAATCCATTTCTTTCAAACCCATAGAATATGAATATTAGAAAGACAATCTGTATGTACCAATGGAGCAGTGGTGGGATTCAAAATTTTTTACTAACAGTTCTATGGGTGTGGCTTGGTGGGTGTGGCATGGGTTGATGGGTGTGGCAGCGGAAGGTTACTGCAAAATCCCATTCCCTCCCCATCCCACTAACCTGCTTTCCAGCTCCATTCTCCTGTGCAGGGCAACAAAAAAAGACCCAGCCAATCAGCTGGGACTCGGGCGGCAGAGAATAGATGGGGGCGGAGCCAGTCAGAGGTGGTGTTTGCTGGTTCTCCAAACTACTCAAAATTTCCGCTACCGGTTCTCCAGCACTGGTCAGAACCTACTGAATACCTCTGCAATGGAGAGACCAGGAAATCTGATAGGACGTTGCAACATTGACTAGAAGGCAACAGGTAAGGCTGTTCACTGCTTTTCCACCTAACTACAAAAGGGTTTCTACTGCCTTAATTTGCATTTTGCAGAAGGCGGGTTCCTGCAAAATAAAGCATTGGTCTGCTACCCCCAGTTTTCTACTCTAAAAATGCCTAAGGGTCTTCTTTACTCTTCAGATTATTCTGATAACTAAATATGATGACCAGCAACTTGCTTTGCCATCTTCCTCTCTCTTTTGGAAATAATAATTTTTTAAAAATGTAGAGGCCAGTGGCATTCCTCGATCTTATTTAACGGACTAACAGAATAACAGAGTTGGAAGGGACTTTGGAGGTCTTCTACTCCAACCCAAATAGATACCATTTCAGATAAATGGTTGTCCAATCTCTTCTTAAAAACCCCAAGTGTTGGAGAACCTACAACTTCTGGAGGCAAGTCGTTCCACTGATTAATTTTTCTGTCAGGAAATTCCTCCTTAGTTCTAGGTTGCTTCTCTCCTTGATTAGTTTCCATCCATTGCTTCTTGTCCTGCTTTCAGGTGCTTTGGAGAACAGCTTGACTCCCTCTTCTTCGTGGCAGCCTCAGAGATATTGGAACCCTGCTATCATGTCACCCCAGTCCTTCTACCCAATTCCTGCAATCATTCTTCGTATCTTTTATCCTCCAGTCCCCTAATCATCTTTGTTGCTCTTCTCTGCACTCTTTCTTTTTTATATCACGGTGGCCAAAACTGGATGCAATATTCTAGGTGTGACTTTACCAAGGCATTATAAAGTAGTATTAGTGCTTCATATGTTCTTGATTCTATCCCTTTATTAATGCAGCCTAGGACTGCTTTGGCTTTTTTGGCCACATGCAACACAGTGCTGGCTCATAGTTAAGCGATTGTCCATTAGGACTCCAAGATCTCTCTTGCAGGTATTACTATTCTATACCTGTACATTTGGTTTCTTTTTTCTTTGCTCCAAATACATAGGCATTCTTCAGTAACAACTTCCTTTTCATCCTTTATGGCTTCCAAGCCACCATTCCATCCATTATTATTTCTTAATATTATATACACAAAAATGAGAAATACAGCTGCCAGTTCTTTAGCTTGTGTTGGCTTTCATATGCATCAAGTTCTTCCGAAGAACCTAGGTTGTTTTAATGTACAGTGACAGTGCAGTATATATGCAGATCCAAACAGTGTGACCTTTTGTAATTGACAGGTGGAAAATTTATCAATGCATATTTACTAAATGCCAACAAGATTTTTTTGATATGGCATCCAATGTGCCAATAACCACTGGGAACATCACAGCCAGTTTATGCTATAATCATTCAGTTTCAATTTTCAGATCTTGATATTTTGTGATCTTCTCCAATTTTTTGTCTTCTATTTTACAATTTCCTGGTAAACCAAGACTATGTCAGTCTATATTCAGAAATCCCGCAATATTTTAATCTGCTCACTTTCAACTACTTTTTTGACTATATGTTCCCACTAATTTTTTTGATTAGTGGTACATGATAATTTTTACAGACATTCCAGTGAATCATTTGGTGTTATATAATTGTTTATAATCAGTTGTGGCCGTTGAACCCAGTTGCTGCATTTGCTCAGGTGAGATAGCGTTTGTGAATCTAAAAAGTAGACCCTCCACCTGTGGGAAAACGCTAAGACAACATTGAAAAGTTTCTATTCAGCCATGGAGCTAACTGCATGAAGGGGGTCAGTCTCATTCTTAACTAATTGTATCTCATAGGGTTATTATCATTATGGGAAGAAAAGGAGGAGAGATCCCAGTTGACTTATAGGAGAGCAAGTGGCATATAAATGCATTAAATAAGTATGTGGCATGGAGGGATGTAAATGCAGTTGTACAAGAATTGCTCCCTTTGTTGGCCTCACATAGTGTTCTTGCCATATTTACTCCCTTTACTAAACCCCTATTGCTTTAATCTAAGTGTAGGGATTCAATAACCAGTCATTTCAGTGTCCAAAGATGTCTGACTGCCTGGGCAGTGTTTATTCTTTTTATACCATTTTTACAAGCAAGAAAGAATAGCATAGATACAGCATTTGGATTGGAGAATAGATCCCACATGGGTGAAACCCCTTAACCACATTGGTGCAACCTCCCAACCAATCCATAAGACTAGTGGTGATGTTAGTAAATGAGATCACCTATACACCTGGAAAATCAGAGACATCCCATCCCCATCCCAACAGATAAGAGAATGAATAGAAGATGAGCTCATGGGATAGCAAAAGAGGCCCCCTCCACCAGGCTGCAGTGTGCTGCCAGCTACTAGTGTCATCCAGGGAAACTCAGTGGCCACCACATCTAAGCATACTGATTGTGTGCTGAAATTAAACAACAATCAGCTATGTATGAATATGTGTTTTTTTGTATGAATAAACATACAAAATGCACAGTGTTTTAGATTTAAAACAGAAACCACCTGAAATACGGAAGTTTATGTAAAATAAACAAATAGGTCATAATTTCTGAGATATTTCCTTACCTAAAACAAAGAAACAGAATGAACGGGAGAGGGGGAGGAACCAAGGCAGCAGGAGTGACTTCTGACTTCCTGCCACCTTCCCCCTTGAGTTTCCTTGTGGGAACCTGGCAGGGAGCATCAAAAATCTACCTTCCCCTCCCTTATCCCTTTTTTATTAAACACATTCTCTTGAAGGGATTTTTCAGATTACAAACTCCTAACGAGCACTTTTCAAAGGAATTATAGTGCTTTTAGATATTTCTATTCTCCACCTACACTGTTTGTCCTTTATATTGAGATTCACATGTTTATGAGATGGACTATATTTCTCAGGATTATGGATGGGTGATCAGGTTTCTCAGAGTCATAGTGATGTTGCACACGTGCCACGTGTTCTCTACTTATAGCAGGAAGGTGGAACTGACTGCTGCATGTATTACCATAACATCAGGGGTGGGATTCAAATTTTTTAACAACCGGTTCTATGGGCGTGGCTTAGGTGGGGGGGCATGGCTTGGTGGTCATGTGACTGGGTGGACATGGCTTGGTGGTCATGTTATTGGCTGGGCGTGGCCAACTCAATATCACTCACATCGAGGCACACATCTCCTTGCCTGGCCTTTCATGACTGTGGGGATGCTGCAACAGTCGTAAGTGTGAAAAATGGTCATAAGTCACTTTTTTCAGTGCCATTGTAACTTTGAATAGTCACTCCACACAAGCAAAGTACCAGCAAAGGAGGGAAAAATAACTCCAGAGAGGTTACTGAGACAGGAAGTCTAGTCCTGCCAAGAATGTAATAAGGGTTAATGAAGAGGCAGTTTCTGTAAGCAACACCAGAATGTTTCCTTCCTGCCTTCCTTACAGGATTAGGCCAGTAATTTCTTCTAACAACCGGTTCTCCGAACTGCTGAGAATGTTAACAACCGGTTCTAGCGAATAGGTGCAGACTGGTAGAATCCCACCCCTGCATAAGATGCCTTTAAAGGAAACTCCACTGTATATATGTCAATATATTTAAATCCAAAAGTCATAATGGGAAGAAGACCTTCTTCTTTTTGTCCAGATGCTGACTACATGAAGCAAGATACAAGCACATCTTGGCTTGCAATCTTTTGTTAAGAAAGGCAGTTCCTCTGTCCTTTATCAATTTTTCCCAAGCAAGCTTTCTACCACATAGGACGACCTATTTAACCAGCATTCTACACACTGAGGCCAGATTTCAAGTAAACTTCCATCATTCCAGCTAGAACCTCACAGCATAGCAGATTAAGATGGTCATATGCCATCTCCATTCTGACTGGAGAAAATTTGACTTAACCTACAAAAGATTTTCTCATTTCAGATGATGCCTTATGCCCTTCTACTCCATGAGCAGCTCTAATTCATATTCAAAAATATAGTATCTGGGACAAATTTATCTCAAAGGCTATCTTCTATATCATACCTTGGTATTTTATGGCCCATTGGACACATCCAACCCATGGGTTGTTTCTCTTTGGCCACCATGGTGGGGGGCAGTGGAGGTGTCAGCATTAGGTCAGCATCAGCAGCATTGGGGCAGGGTATCAGCATCTGGGATGAGGTGGGCAGGAAGGGATTGGGCAGGAGCGCCAGAGTCAATGGCTGCTCTCCACAAGTCTGTTTGTTTCTCCTGTGGCCTCTTGGGAAAATTAATTGCCCATCTGTTCTACATGAACTTCATATAATTTATGATCTTCTTTTGAGGCATTTATAGGGAAGATGAATGATAAAGAGAAGGGCTTTTCTGGGTTAACACTTCAGCTGTAGATAATACTTTTGCTTTCAGCTATCAGTGTATATTTTTAAATTTAAAGTAAAACATTATTCTGGGCCTTGGCTAGACTGCTGAGTCATCCTTATCTTACTCCCCACTTATAAAAAAATTACTGAGACATGCATATTTCCCAATGTGAATTTGTCTCTACATTTTTTGTTTTGCTAATACTACTATAGATACTGGCTGTAACATTTAAAAATAAATAAATAAATAAATCTAACTTGTTCTTGTTTTATTACTACACTGAGAATGAAAGGTTGAAAATTGGGACACACATGTTCTCAATAAATAAATTACACTAGGAGAACAAAATTGCCTTTTAATTTAGCTTGGGTGCCTTCCAATTCCCACCATCCCACAGTGTTGATGGAAGGTCCCTGAAGTCTCTTGGCGCTATTTAATTAATGAATAAATACACCAGAAAGGCATATCAGGTTTTATACAAACTGTAGATTTGATAATGAAAGATATTATGAAGAGAAGGCCACAATGTTCATGATCCATAGCTGGGTTTGTTTATTTGTTTGTTTAAATGCAGCATTATTAGCCCATCTCTCCTGAAAATCTAAGCAAGGAGATGAAAGGTTCTTTTGTCTGAATTTAACTCAGGGAGGGAACTTCCAAAATGTCACAAATGAAGGCAAATATACATGTTCCAGGATAATGATGAAGGATTCAATCTGGGTTGGTCACCAGGACCAGAGTTTTAGTCTTTTGAGCTTTTGGGTTCATTCTGGGGCCCATCCTCAGGGAACTTCTTTCTCACCAAAATGTGTTCCTTGAGGATGGGGTCAAGCCAGAGGTAGTATTCAGCAGGTTCTGACCAGTTCTGAAGAACCAGTAACTGAAATGTTGAGCAGTTCATAGAACCGGCAAATACCACCTCTGACTGGAGATTTTACAGTCTCCTTTCCCTGCCACACCCACCAAGTCACACCCACAGAACTGGTAGTAAAAAATTTTTGAATCCCACCACTGGGTCAAGCACAAGTCCAAAAGCTCAGAAGACTAAACCTCTGGTCCTGGTGACCAACTCAGATTGGATCCTGCAACTTCCAGAATGTTCTTACTGGGCAGTTCTAAACTATCATCACTAACTATCTCAATTGGGTTTGTATAGTTATATATTGTTTTAAATGTTTTTTCCATAGAGCAAACTGTGTCACCAGAATATGCTCTGTGCAAGGCCAATGTATTTTATAAAGGTGACTCAGAGTGCAAGCAATGATTTGAATGAAAACAAAAAAAACTGACTAAGCATACAGAGTGAAAGAAGTTCAGCTTTTATGAAATATGAGACAAGTCCAGGAAAAAAATCCTTAAGCTAGCAAGCTGTGAGTTCATGTCCCCTTAACCATGGACCAACATGTTCCCATAACCACTTCTTTTCTGCCTTGCCCTTGCCTTTGTCTCATCCCCAACTCATAGCTGAGGCAACTTAATCCCATCTTAGCTGTGCCAATGTTACAATACTGTAGTGTGTTTCCATTTCACCCAACATTATTATTACCACTTGGCTATGATGTGGTGTGCTTTGCCAACAGGAGTTGTTCCCATGGAAGCTTGGGCTCTGCCTAGCATCTACAGGACATGCCTACCCTTGTTTCAGAGAGGGGTATACAGGAATAACACCTAACTGGCTCATTTGAAACACTTACTTAAGAGCTTCCTTATAAACATGGATTAGTGCTATTTTCAAACAGCATAAGACTTCATTTAAAGAATAGATTCTTTTGAGAGATCATTAGCTCTGTGCAATTCAGATCAATTTAAACTGGGAAAGAAAACCTTTGGATGCATTGGTTATCTGTTACTTACAAGAAGTTTCATATGGCTGTTACTTTTACTGTTTTTATTACTTTATGATGCTTGCTTTGAAGGGCGCAGTTGGTTGGTTATTCACCATTCTCTCTCATTTGTTCTTTATTCATTGGTTCCTCTGAATACTGTATGCCTCTTCACTGTGCCTGTTTACCTGTTAACCAGGCTATTTTTGAATATGGGTTTAGCCCTCTTTCAGAAGAATGCTAGGCTGATGTTTGGAAATAGTCCAACTCACAGGTCAAGGTGCAGGGTAACCTATTATGCAATTTGACAAGTGGCTCAGCCTGCTGTTCCAACACCATCTAAACTTCCCCAACTCTGTCCAACCACACAATACGAAAAGTGATTGCTGATTATATTCCCCCAGCATGTAACACTTAGTGGGAAAGAAAACGGAGCTGGGAGAATCCATCAGCCACTTAACTTAACACCACTCAATAGCCTTATTTCTTTGGCAGAACAGGGATAAATAATGAGAGCAGCAGAAATATTTCATTTCATTTATTTGGATATATATGCCACCCCATCTCCCGAAGGACTTGGGGCGGCTCACATAAAAAATATAACGTAGAAATATTAAGAAAGTATTAAACCCAATCCAAATAAATGATAAAATCCCACATTAAGAGTGCCCAATTAAAAACCCCAATCCCCCTCAATCCAGGCCGGCCTGCAAAAACAGCCAAGTCTTTAGTTCACGGCGGAAGGAACGCAGGTCAGGGGCCAACCGCAACCCCAGGGGCAGCTGGTTCTACAGGGTGGGCGCTCCCACAGAGCAGGCCCTACCCCTGGGGGTTGCCAACAGCACCCCAAGGAGGCCCCGCCGGTGGAAGCGCACTGGGAGACAGAGCTCGATGATGGCAAAAGACGCTCCTGCAAGTACCCCGGACCCAATCCATGTAGGGCTTTATAGGTCAGCTCCTTGAATCTTAGACGGATGCAAATATGCCAATGCTCTGAAACTGCAGAATACCACATTAACCCATCTGGTTGGTATTGCCTGATTACTGCCTTATTGTAGTAGCTGTAGATCAGCAAGCCAATGTATTAAAAAAAACACAAGAAGATTACAGAACAGCTTCCATTTGCTTGCCCAACACTTTTTTTTTCTTCACTGCTTGCTTTTGAGATCATTGTAGTCCACCTTTATTTAAGCACCTTGTGAAAAGAAAGACGTTCCACCATACTCAGGAAAGAAAGGTAGATGTCTTCCCAGGAACTTTTGTAAAGATTCAGACAAAGAAGAAAATACTAAAATTAACATCAATGGACCCCAGGATACTTCTCTTCCTTTGAAACAATGAGGGCCATAGTCAAAATGCAGTCTTACTCATTAAAATAATACTCTCATCTCTGTAAAGCACCCACAGATGTTCAGTCAGGCACTTACTATCTGGAGTGTGGATGCCCCTGCTGTGCCCATCCTTCTCCACTGATGTAACTTTAGTGATATAAACTACTGCAGACACTCAACATCTGTTGCATAGAAACCTCCATGTGTACAACTGTATTTATACTGAATTCAGAAGACCAGTAGAATAAAACTTTTTTCCCGCAAACAGCAGAGTCAAATGAAAAAAGAAACAATGATGGACATACCATATTGGACAGCTTTAAAACAGGGTTAGACAAATTCACCAAGGTGGATTACTCATAGGGATCGCTCATGATGGTGGATATGCTGTCTCTGGGATCAGAAAGAGTATGCTTTTTAATACCAGCTAATGGGATCAACAATGCAAGAGTCTTGTACTGTATCTCAACTAGATTATGACTCTACCAAAAGGTTTAGCTGTTGTGGCAACTAACAGTGAACTTGATGGATGATGGATCTGAGCCTGCAAAGGTACTTTCTGTTTCTCAAAGAAAATCTTATGAGGCATAACTGACTTGCAGCAGAATCTTTGTGAGTGTACTGGTTGATTAAAGTATCCACAACCATTAACTATTGAATTCAGCTCCAAGCTGGATCCTCTGCTATGTAATGCCATAGCTTCTTTCGGTATGGAACAAAGCCAAGGCTGTTCCTGACATTGTTTTGATACTTTGGTAAGTCAGGTGGTTGAACAAATAGGGCCATTGAAAATAAGTTGAGCAATATCAGTGTATCCAGTGAACCACCAAATATGTAGGAATTAAACAAATGTTTTAAAACAATTGGCCCAGTAGGAACCAAGAATGGTCAGTGCCCTTTAGGACCCACAAATGATGTCAGCTGGAAAAGAAAAACAGCTGAAGCAGCAGGGTGACAAGCATGCTGCCCTGTTTATATCCCTTTCAACTCACAATATCCTGGAAGAGGAACAGTCTGCAAAGCTAGAATTCTGAACAGTAATTTTCCCTCTTAATAATAATGCAGTTATTTACTGTACATTATTCTACACAAAGTGTACATTCCAGGATAAGATGTATTCCAGATCTAATACATACACTGTGGCAGTTTCCAACATGTAGAAATCTACAGTGTTGTGGTATTTTTCTACAGTGTTGTTGTGGTGTTTTTTTTTAACTTAGTGCATTGCTGAGCATCCAAGTGTCTTAGAGGTTTTCAAATGCAAAATCAAGATATTTGTGACAAAGTCACAAAACCAGAACTAGTAAAGCAAGTAAAATGGATGAAAGCTAATCAACAGTTAAACTCTGTCCAAAAGATTCACCTTGCTTAGAATTATCAGATTCAGCAAAAGGAGGACGCTTTCTGGTAAACAAGAGAGAAAGTCAGGTCCAGACCAGAGTGTTCTTCTAATTGTATACTTGCTCCTAGGAGAGAGTAATCCCTCTCAGAAGAGACAAATCTATCTCTTATTGGAAATTATGGCCTCTAGCTGTGAGCACCACCTATGTTAAAAACAAATGTTGAGGCAGAAGTCCAAGGCCCCAGGCTATGCATTCTCAGTAACTATCTCATATATTTCCTCATTAGCGTTATTTTGTGGGTATAAGATAAGTGATATAAGATAAGTGAGCATGGCTGTCTGGAGGGGAGGCAAAAAAAAAATCAAGATAGTGATCGTGGCCACAGGATCAAAGCCCTGCCTCCTTTTTACATGCATTACACACACAAGGCATATAAACAAGGGGAAGAATTTTGATCACATGTTCACCTCCATCCTTCAACCTCTCCTCATGGAGGCCCATGTGGGCAATCCATTTGGTGATATGATTTAATGAAATCTTTCTACTAATTTACTCAGTGTCCAGAGTCAAAACAAGATGAAAAGTGTTAAGTTTGCATGAAGAGTCAGACGCGGAGTGCTTCAGTGAAGAGTTTATTAGTGACTACAGCTCATAACAGACCCGCTTTGGCTGGGCTGCGGCTGCTACTTATAGCCAGCAGCCGCAGTTGCCAGCCAATCAGAGTGCAGGGTTTTCCCGCACTTTTTAAACCAATCATTTCTGACATTTTACAAGAACAGTTCAAACTAAACCAATCACATTCAAACCTGCATACATAACACCCCTCCCACTAGGTTCAGTCCATACTCAAACCCCAACTATCTAATGTATTCTTTTAAATAGGTGGGGCTCTTACGTGTACGTTGAGACCTTCGTGGTTCAGAAGTTTTAATGTTCTCACCCAGTGAGAGGAAATGTGTCTGTTGACATTTCCCTACTCGGGCTTCCAGTGAAAGAAGACCCTGTTTGATTGTTACAATCTGGTCTCTCCTCCCAACCCATCTCCAAACCAATGTCAGCACCCAAGTCAGGTAGTGATGTGCAATCTTCCACTTGTAAGGATGGATTTTGGCATTGTGACAGGTTTTGGGATGGTTCCTGTCGTAATGGCTCATTACACATGGGGTTGATTCTTGCTTACTGATTATCCTCATGCTCCTCCCCTTCCCCTAGAAAAGGCATTAGGTATGGGAACTAGAGAGGAACAATTGCGATGTTCCTGAGGTAATCTGGATCTTAACTGATCAATGTGCCTGCTCCAAAGGACACCATCCTCTGTTTGCCACCTGTAAGAATGAGGGCCAGTGATTTGAGTTATTTCAGCAGGAATCCATGAAGGTTCACCCATAAGGTTCTTAGCATAAACAGAATCACCCACACTGAATGTGCGAACTTTGCTAGTGGAATCAAGTGGTGCGTTGGGTGCATAAGTGGGATGAAGGCGGTCAAGGGGAGACCTAAGTTTCCTACCCATCAACAACTCTGCTGGGGATAAGTTAGTTGATAGGTTAGGAGTGATGTGCTGAACACTAAGAAGTTTTTCAACTTTCTCAGTGATGTCCCCAGGACCCAATTGCTGAAGCTTTTCCTTGGTAAAACGTACCATGCGTTCATCCCGACCGTTAGCCGAAGGGTACCCAGGGGCAGTCAGGGCATGTCTGATACCCTGTTGTGCTAGATAGGATTCAAAAAGGTTGGATGTAAATTGAGGGCCATTGTCAGAGACAAGAACATCAGAGACAAGAACACCATGGGTTACAAAAAGCTTTTTAAGCTGCTTGATGACAGCATCAGTTGTGGTGGATGCCATAGGGATGACCTCTAGCCATTTGGAATATGCATCTACTATAATAAGGAAGGTGTGCCCTCTGGTAGGGCCAGCAAAATCAATGTGAATCCTAGACCATGGGCCCCTAGGACATTCCCATTCCTGTGTGGGGGCGAGAGGTGGGGCAGGCCTGACTACCTGACAGTTGGGACAAGATGCAACCCAGTTTTCAACCATTTTGTCAATACCTGGCCACCATACATAACTCCTGGCCAATCCCTTCATCCTTACAATACCTGAATGACCCTCATGTAACATTTCCAAAACCTCTCTTTGCAGTTTTGCAGGAATAACCACCCTGTTACCTTACAAAATACATCCTCTTAATACAGATAATTCAGTTTGCCTGCATTTAAAAGGTTGGGCAAGGTGAGGTAGATCTTGAAAAGGCCAACCTTTCTTAATCCAGCCTATAACAGGAGCCAATAAAGTGTCTTTGGCAGTCTCTCTGGCAATTTCAGCAGCGTGTACTGGAAGCTTGGCAACAGTTTCTAGGAAAAAGGTGTGCGCCTGAGGTTCACAGTCCTCAGTGTGAAACGGAAGTGGGCAGCGACTCAGCATCAGCATGGCCAATGTCTTTGCCAGGCTTGTGGATGAGCTTGTATGAATAAGCAGCAAGAAATTCAGTCCACCTCAGCATTCTTGGTGACAGGATAGTGGGTGTAGCTTTGTCTCCTGCCACAATGCCTAAAAGAGGTTTGTGATCTGTGACAACAGTAAATGTTCTCCCATATAGATATTCATGGAATTTCTTGATAGCTGCAACAATTGCCAATGCTTCCTTGTCCAATTGGCTGTAATTCCTCTCTGCTTTGGTCAAAGTGCGAGAGTAAAATGCAATAGGGGCTTCCCTCCTGCTGGGAAGCCTGTGGCTCAAACCCCCCCCCACTCCAAAAGGGGATGCATCACAAGTAAGTACAACAGACAAATTCTCAGAGAACTGTATCAGTACAGCATCAGACGTGATTAGTCTTTTAATATTGTTGAATGCTGATTGTTCCTTCCTGCCCCAGACCCAAGCAGATTTTTTGTCCAATAGTCAATAATGTTCAGCAATGGTTGCTTTTTGAGGTAGGAACATGTGATAAAAGTTAATAAGTCCAAGGAAAGCTTACAAATCTGTTTTGCATTTAGGTCTAGGGGCTTCTTTGATTGCTTGAACCTTGGCATCGGTAGTGTGGATGCCATGCTTGTCAATCATGTAGCCCAGGAACTCAACCCTGTCAGTCTTAAGTGTGCATTTTTCTTCCTTGACTTTTAACCCCGCTTTCCTGAATCTGGTAAGGACTTCTCTGAGTCTTTCTTGTAGCTGAGTGTCATTTTCAGCAGAGATTAACACATCATCAAAGTAAGGCACTACCCCTGGCGACTTGAAGCATCCTTTCCATAAGGCTTTGGAAGATGCCCAGTGCCACACCCACTCCAAACTGCAACCCTTTACACCTGAAGGCACCTCTATGAGTCACAATGGTTTGGGCCTCTGCAGTGGCATCATCAACTGTTAGTTGTTGATATGCCTGGGCCAGATCCAATTTGGCAAAGACTGTGCCCCTGCCTAGTGAATGTAATAAATGATGCACCACTGGAACTGGATATGCGCTCTGCTGAAGCGCATGGTTCAATATCCCCTTATAGTCTCCACAGATTCTTACTGACCCATCAGTCTTGACTGGTGTGACTATGGGTGTCTCCCATCTAAGTGGTCAGTGGGCTCTAAAACTCCTTGAGCTATTAGTTTATCTAATTGTGCATCAATTTTTTCCTTTAAAGCAAATGGAACCCTTCTGGGCTTTAAACGAATTGGGGGCACCTTGGGATCTAGGTTGAAAGTGATAGGGGTCCCCATATACTTGCCCAATCCGTCGCTGAAGACCTCTGGAAACTCAGACTTGAAGGCCTCCTCCCATTCAGTGTTGCTCACGTGATTGATGCCAGTCACCTCGATGCCTAGTGGATTGAACCACTCAAGTCCCAGCAAGCTTGGGCGGTCCTTGTCCACGATGGTCAGGGGCAAACGTTTGGTGTGGCCTTTGAACTTCACGTTGAATTCTCTTGTTCCAACTACTGGAATCTTGTTCCCTTGGTAGTCTTTAAGAGTCAGTGCTTGCTTCTGGAAATGTTTCTTCTGAATGTTGGGAAGTAGCATGTGAATAGTGTCCCATGACACCATAGATAAATAGGAGCCTGAGTCCACTTCCATTTGGCAAGGCCTTCCTTCAGTTAGTACCTTCACATGTACTTTTCTGCTTCTTAAGGGTGAAGAATG
Organism: Naja naja; assembly: GCA_009733165.1. Classification (NCBI taxonomy): domain Eukaryota; kingdom Metazoa; phylum Chordata; class Lepidosauria; order Squamata; family Elapidae; genus Naja; species Naja naja. The sequence goes on along the minus strand of CM019150.1, from coordinate 109,838,276 downwards.
ACCAATGGTGACTGTTTGATGAGTTTCATTCTTCCCATTTGCTTCTGTGTTGTGCCCCATTTTCTCACTGAAGTTGTTAGGCTTGAATTCTTTGTCAGGAAACTTTCTTCTGTGTGGTGGAGTTCTGGATGATTTGCAGACTCTTGCTAGATGACCTCTTTTTTCACAACGGAGGCAGATGGCATCAAGAAACTTGCATGCAGTGCGGGGTGGCTTCCCCACAACCTCTGCAGTAAAAATCTTGCCTCTTTCTTCCCAGGTCTTTCTTTTTCCTCACCATTCTGAGTCTATACATTCCTTCCTCCACCTCACTACAGTCTGACTCAGAATCTATTTGCTCGCAATGAGTTGTTGTGGACTTTTCCACATCAGGATGGCTTGAGTCCTTGTTAATTTTCTTCATGGCTGCTGCTGAGGACTTGGTGGCTTCTGCTGAGGAGTCCTCTTCTATGGCTTCCTTCAACGTGATCTTAGGTTTTAATAATAATTTGCTCTGAAGCACCTTGTCTTTGAGGCCTAGAACAAATCGATTGCGCATGGCCTCTTCCAAGTTGTTAAACTTGCATGCACCCCCAATGTCTCTTAAACTTGCCACAAAGTCGTTTACGTTTTCGCTTTCCCCTTGATCCCGACAGTAAAACTCGTGTCTGTTAATGAGGCACGATACTTGTGGGGCATAATGGGCTCTTAACAACTTTTCTAAGTCAGGCCATTCCATTACCTTCACATCTGCAGCTCCCGCCAATGCCTTTGCCATCTTGAAAACTGCCGGACCGCAGTGCGTGAGAAAGACCACCCTCTTCCGCTTCTCGGAAATGTCAGCGAGATCGTTTCCCTCCAAATACATTTGGAAATGATCCGCATACGAGTCCCAGTCTTCTGCCGTCAGATCGAACGGGGCTGGGGGGGTGTTCAGCGCAGCCATCTCAGCTTGTTTCCCACATCATCTTCTCTTCGGGAATGATCCCACCTTCGTCGCCAGTGTTAAGTTTGCATGAAGAGTCAGACACGGAGTGCTTCAGTGAAGAGTTTATTAGTGACTACAGCTCATAACAGACCCGCTTTGGCTGGGCTGCGGCTGCTACTTATAGCCAGCAGCCACAGTTGCCAGCCAATCAGAGTGCAGAATTTTCCCGCACTTTTTAAACCAATCATTTCTGACATTTTACAAGAACAGTTCAAACTAAACCAATGACATTCAAACCGGCATACATAACAAAAAGTAGTCTAGATAATCACTGCTACCTTTTTACCTGAACGTGATGGCAGCTAGTACAGCTACTATGTAACAGAGAATGAGAGAGAAAAAGACATAAACTTAGTATGTTTCAACTTGCAAATATAAAATGATTGGCAAAAGGATTGGTTACTTTTCTATTAATGGATTTGAGTTAGAACATAACATTTCTTGGGGACTTACAAGCTTCCAAAATGGAATTGCTATACCTGAGTTCCAAATGCCCAGAACTGATTTCTCAAAAGAACAATTCTGTGAGGTAGGTTGAGTTGAAAGTAAGTAAATAGTTCAAAGTTACCCAATGATTGACAATAATCTCATTGTGTGATATAATTATTAGGATGCTCATTGCTGAGCATCCTAATAATTATATTGCACTGGCTGTTCCTGCCAGAGGAATAATGTAATGCAAAAAAGATTTGTTTTTTTCTTTGTTATTTTATGGAAGAGCATTAGAGGTAAATGTTAAAGGAAGATGTGACATTGTTAGGGGTAATAAAACTTAACAATTGCTCTTTGGAGTAAAAACCAAATATTGGGTGTTTGTGTTCATCAATTTACTCCAAATCAGTAGAAGAGTTGGCTAGACTAACAGTGCACGTAGGGGGCAAAATGTTTAGAAGCTCTGATATAGATATATTTGAAAGCATATAAGTAGGTCTACTATAGCTTTTCATCTCTGTTTACCTCAGGTTTTACACATACCTTCTGTTGTACTATCAGCCATGGAGCCTTCAAGTCTCCTGTCAGTCCATGGATGATGGCTTTGCAGTCTAACACTTCTAAAAACCAACAGATCAAAAAAGCCTGTTCTGGAAAAAGAAATATACATTTGTCATATGATGTTTACAACATTCCTTCCTAGCCATATTTGAACATGGCTTTCATATTCATAATGCTAAATAAACTTCTTTAATCTTTTCTGATAGGACTTGGCTCCTTGTTGCATACAACTCCCATATCTGGCCATATCTTGGTTTATTTGTATCATTTTTAAATGACGATGCTCAGAACTAGATCTGATAATACACAGTTCTCTTGGGCAAAGCCTGATTGTCATCCAAATCCTCTTGACAGGGATGAACTTGAACATATTTTGCTGTCTGAGACAAATAGAGCGGGGAGGCAGGGAATGTTGTGGGTCCCATCCCTGAGGGAGATACACCTGGTGGGACCCAGAAGAAGGGCCTTCTCTGTGGTGGCTCCCTTTCTCTGGAATATCATTCCCCCAGAGATTAGAATGGCCCTCACTCTAGCACTCTTTTGGAAGGCACTGAAGACCTGCTTTTGCCAGCGGGCCTGGGGAATCCAGAGCGGGATGGAGTCCATCAAATGGCTAGTGTGACCTGCTGTTGTTGGGGCAGGGGTGGGAGTTGGGGGGTGATTTTTTATTTTTTTTATTTTTTCCATATTTTGTTCTATTGTACCTTATTAATTTATTTGATTCTTTTTATTAGTTTTTATTGTTTTTTATTTTTTTGTTTTAAATATGGTTTTACATTGTGTAAGCCGCCTCGAGTCACCATGGGCAAATAGGCAGCAATATCAATTAATTAATTAAATAATTGAATGAATAAATGAATGAATGAATGAATGAATGAATGAATGAATGAATGAATGAATGAATGAGCCATCTCTCATTCCCCTACAGAGGAAAAAGGCCAATTGGATAAGAAATATCATTAATGACATGACAGGGTCCTCTGAAGGCAGGTCCCTACTTTATACAGTGCTCAATAAGAACAATGAGAATGGCTGGGATATTCAGAAGCAGTACCTGGAGGTTGGTTCATAAAAGAGAAGAAAAAAGGCAGAGAAAGTCCCTCATTTTACCTAACATAGGTAGAACTCATCTTCTGGGTCTTTTCAGCCTCCCAATCTGCACAAATAGGATGTTGATTATTTAAGATAGGCCTTCCATTTGGCTTCATCCACCATGGTTGTTTTCTATGCAGCTCGCGAATTATGTCCTGAGCTGCATAGAACCACGTGCATGTGGTTCCTGGGCTGCTGGTTATCTGCACATGCGCTAAATGGTGATCTGAAAAAGAACGGGCTATTCTGGAAACAAAATACAAGACCCCTCCCTGGAAAAGCAGTACACAGTGACTTAATTGTTTGAATTGCATGCATGAGCAGATTTTTGACAGGAGACAAAGATTAAACCCAACTATTAAAAAATGTGTTTGTTTTTAAACTCTCCTCCATCTCTCCTGTTCTTCGCTAATCTCAAATTCCAACTTGGCACAAGCCCTGCTCAGAATGGAGGTTACATAAAAAGGGCTTATGAAAGCAAAATAACATGGCCTTGCCAGGCTGGTAAGGCCAGTTTGGACAGAGAAAACACATACTTCATTGTTTTGAACTCGGTCCTAATTGGAGGCGTTTGTTCAGAAGCACTGAACATGCCATTGAAGAGAATGTGACAAAAGAGAGCCACAGAGTGGCACATGGTCAGTTCAGTCCTCCGCACATGGAAGCCCATTGTTCTCTGACTGGAAAAAGAAAAGAGATCTGAGTGGTGAAAAGAAGTGGTGATGATGAGAGATGACAATTCTATGCATGGGAACAGGATTTTTAGTATAGAAGATCTAGGGATGCTTTCCATCATTCCCGAACTAGAATGTCCGACTCTTCTGAACAGTATTGTTTTACTCTTTTGCTTTGCTTTGCTTTGCTTTGCTTTGCTTTGCTTTGCTTTGCTTTGCTTTGCTTTGTTTTGTTTGACCATCTTGCTCATGAATTGTAACTCTGGGTGGCTGACAAAATTAAAATTTAATAAAATGAAATAAATATTAACCATAAGGGTCAGTTTTGAAGGTGCTGGCCTAGAAGCCAGGGAACTGTGAGTTCTAGTCCCATCTTAGGCATGAAAGATGGCTGGGGGGATTTTGGGCCAGGTACTTTCTTTTAGCCCAACCTATCTCATAGGATTGTTGTGGAGTGAAAAGAGGAAGAGGAAGGGGTATTATCTATGTTTGCTACCTTGTAAGGTATTAAAAGTGGGATAAAAATCTAATAAATATACAAATAACTGCAAAAACACAATATATACTGACAAATCAAAGCCAAAATCATCCCAAATCACTTACCACATAGACTTATTCAACATCTTAGTGCAAAGCCAAAAGCACGAGGAAAAAGTAAGTTTTTAGAGTCTTATGGATGGTCAACAGTACCTAGGTGATCCAAAACTTCGAGAGAGAGAGATTTGCTATTCTAAGGACAAGTAGCACAACAGAGAAGGTATATGGAGCAGTGGTGGGATTCAATTTCTTTTACTACCGGTTCTGTGGGCATGGCTTGGTGGGCGTGGTATGTTGTTGGACAGGGCCCATTGTTCAAGTCTGTCAAGATCTTTTTGGATCCCAAGCTTAAATTAGGAAATTAGGAAAATTTTGTCATTTTGATACAGTACATCAGAACCATAGTTTCTGGTTTGTTCCTCTCTTAGTAAGTCATAACCATGCACCAGGATTTGTTCCCAGTTCTGGCTCACATTAAATTCAAACAGATAACAGATTCTGATCTTAAAGCCCTATTGGTTTCCCAAAAGTATCACATGTTTTTGCCATTAACTGAAAAATAATTGGAGGTATGAGTACTTCAGTTTAGTTCATATTTGCAGAGTTCCTAAATGAAATTCTATTCTATTGAATTCTATTCAACTCTTATGTTCTTTGTCACACAGTAATTCCTTCTGCACTCCTGTTTTTATTCTTCCTAACAGCAGACAACAAAAGCATAGGATGAAGGTTGAATATAAACAGTTAATGTTTGAGTTAAACCACTAAATGAGTTATTATTATTCTTAATGGTAATAATAGAGTATGGTACAGACAGACCTCTGCTTACAAAATTTTGAGTTCTGAACTTTCACCAAATATGAACAAACACAGTTCCAACCTAGAAAATCCCAGAGGGCAGGAGAAGGTGGAAGAAGGTAGAAAAGAGTTAGTTTATACTGTGGCACCACATATCTACTCTTGGCAACACCACTGCACTTTGGAAGTGCTGAGTATATGTCATTTTAGGCACTCCCCCTTCCGATGTGTTTGCTGATCTTCTGGTGTATAGTTGTTGGTTTTTCAGGCTATCTTACAGAATCCACAACTTCAAAACTGGAACCAAAGTGCTAAATGAATTGCTGCATAGTGCAAAATAACTGTTCAGATACAGATAAAAGTAGAAGAAATACAGAGCAGATGCAATTATTGTTATATAACAATGGCATAATTTGAAGCCATAGAGCTTCAATTATATTTCATCTAAGCAGCTTATGGTAAGAGTGGTAAAAGTCTTATGCTTCCCTGGAGGGAAGGAAATCCTCTTTGGCAGTACTGAATGTTCTATTTACCTAATATTTCTAATGGTAGATATTTCAACAAAAATGTAATGGTGTTGACAGAGTAGCTAATAAAAAAGATCAAAAGCAAATCTGATATAACCAAAGGTTTTTGTTCTAAAACAAAAACAGATGTTGAAAGGTTGAGGAAGTATACAGTAAGATGCTGTGTTGTTTCCAGGCATAAAGATGATTCACCTCTCACTATTTAATCTTATATCATTTCATAGTTATAATCCTAGCAGGGGGTTCACACATCCTAATTGCTTGAAGATTGCAAAATCGGCTGATTGCTTGCATTAGTATGTGAATGAACCATAGTAGACCAAACAGTATTAATTAACGCTATCTCAATTTATTAAGAGAAATTAAGGATTAACCTCTTCCTGTTCAAGCAGCACCTTCTTTCTTCTTTGAGCAACACATTAAGAAATGATAGTGGGCATCAATATGACACTGAAGTCAGAAGAGGACTTGCAAATGTAGTGAGAAGAAGAGGAGGAGGAAAGGAGTATTAGATATGTTCACCACCTTGAGTTACTTTTAAAGTAAATAAAGGCAGGATAAAAATCTAATAAAATGGGAAGGCACTACTCAGATTGATGACTACTCCATCAATTGCAAATACTTTTTTTTTACCTTCAGCCTACCATCACCATTTTAGATGTTGGCTTGCAACCAAATTCCAGTGGCAAGTGGCAACACTAAATTTTTGTGTGAAAAAACTGGTGTACTGCTAGATTTGATGGCACAACTTTCAAGGGCCTAGGTAGACCCTTTCTGATATATGATTTATGGCATGCAGTGAAATAAAACAGAAGAATAATAATTAAAAGGCAGGATTCCTCTTTAACCAATTTCAGCATTTGCAGAAAAGCACCTTTCAGGACATAGAAGCAATAGGAAGTTTTAAGACATTCAGCACTTTTTGAGTTAATGTTCAAAAAATGAAAATAACATGTCATTAAAGATCGGGTGACATATTGCTCTGGCCCACAGTTTGTTGAACAAATGGCCTTGTTCATTCATGCATATTAAATGATAAACCAAGGTAACAAGTTTACCTGATTTGAGCTCAAAAACTGGGATGGTTACTTTTTGTCTTTTTGCTCTCATCCAATGATCAATTTGATCAACCAGATATTTTGAAACCCATGTCTGCCAACTTTACTTTCCATTATAAATGAAAATGAATGAATTTGGCAAAGGGATGAGCAACCTGTCGCCTTGATATCTCAGTGTTGTTATATGATGGTCATAAGAACATAAAGAAGAGGGGGAACACATAAATACACAAAGAATAGGGGATCAACCTATTTTCCAGTCTTGTCTTGCCACAAGGCAAGACAAGAAACAACGGATGGAAACTAATCAAGTAGAGATCCAACCTAGAACTAAGAAAAAAACCTTTGACAGTGAAAACAACCACTAGAATAGCTTGCCTTCAGAAATTGTGGGTGCTCCATCACTGGAGGCTTTTAAGAGGCCCGTCTCAAATAGTATAGACTAGAGTCTCCTACTTCATCAGGGATTGGACTAGAAGACCTCCAAAGTCCCTTCCAACTCTGATATTCTATTCTATTCTATTCTATTCTATTCTATTCTATTCTATTCTATTCTAATCCCTATTACATTTCAGTGCCATCACTTCCAAAACTCTCTACATAGGGCAGTTATTAAGGAATGATTACTTGTATTATGCTGAATACAGCTATTCGTAATATACTATAGCACAACAGTTATTCTGGAATAGCACAAAACTGATGTTATGATAGTGATGAAAAGAAACTGCGTTTCAAGTTAAATAATTAAGTGGGAGGGGGCAGAAATTTCAACAATCTTTCTAAAGCCCTGGGTGGTTGGAACATTTTCAGGTGGTGCAGTGGTTAAAGTGCAATATTGCAGGCAAACTCTGCCCACAGCCTGGAGTTCGATCCTGACCAGCTCAAGATTGATTCAGCCTTCCACACTTCCGAGGTCAGTAAAATGAGGACCCAGATTGTCAGGGGCAATATGCAATATGCTGACATTGTAAAGCATATTAGAGTATTAGATAGAATATCGTAAAACACTATGAGGCACTAAATAAGTCTAAGACCTATTGATATTGCTATGTTAGGAGAATCATTTACTAAGACAAGGGTTACCATCAAGAAGGCATCCCTCCTGCATCCTACAAATGGGATTGTTCATTGAAAGGACTTGTAGTGGACTTCCATTATCTGAACATGTGGCCTGGACAGATAACCTGGGATAAGATGGCCCCTCAAATACCCCAAGGGTAAGACCGCCCCTCAAAACCCTTAATCATATGAACTGTATCCCGCCGTATCCTTTTTCAGTGGTTAAGCAAACCATTCGTCATTGTTGTTGCCTTTCTGAACATCTCTGTTCTCCTCTCCACTTCGATTTTCCTGTTGTTTCAGAATGTGCTTATATAAACATCGTTACAGAAACGCAGCCTCACAGTTCTGACACTAGCTGCCTTTGGCACAGGATTGTAAAAATAAATAGGTTCTCAAATACTGGACCCAACACCCCTTCCAGGGCTCCTGACCTTTGTAATTTCAAAAGCAGGATTCTGAGCTTCCTCTAGATGTGGATGCTGCAAAGCTGGGGAAGATTGATGGAAAAGTTTTTTGTTGGCACCCTGCCCGCTATGCCATGCTCCATGTCCTTCGATGCAGTAACGAGAACTGATGGCAGCCCAATTCTGGCAAAACTTAACTCTTGTATTACACATATAAATAAAGCAACATCTCCAGATACCCTGACTTTAAGGAGAGAAGAGATATAAGAGAGCCATTATGTATAAACAGGCATCTCTTGGGCTGGATCTGAGCAAGATTGTTTTAAGTGTACATTCGTGCCACAAACATAGATTCTTCTCTTTTTTAAGGTGGCAGTGTGATGGGTTGTTGCCATGAATGCAAATCTGTATAATAGCTGCAAATTTGCTTTTTGGCAAATCTTAAATTTTCAGCTCTTCGTTTTCTAGAGATGGTGATGTAAAAACACATTTCGTTTTCCCCCTTTCCCCTGTAGTTCTGCTTTTCACATTTTTGGAAAAGACAGCATAAAAACCATAATGTAGCTCAAGCAGATGTTCCCCATTGAAAATGCAAGGTGTGATAGTGGTAATTATGGAATGCAACAACAGCCACTGACGTTCTGTTGAATGTTAACAGGAATGATAGTTGCTAGACTAATGTGGTCTTCCATAAATTGATTAGTTGTGGTCTATTAGTAGCGGTCTATTAAAGACGGCCAAGACCATGATACTTCATTTATGTCCTGTCATACAGATCTGGCCACCTGCTACTAAGTACAATTGAATTATGAGGCTTTCCACAGTCCAAGATGCTTCAGATGAGCTGGTGTACAACTTCCCTCATTGCAATGACTATTCTGGCTAGTGGTGGGGATGTTATGATTGAGCATATTTGGTAAGCATCAAACTTGTGTAAAGTTAGATTGACTGGTGGCAAGAGTTAGGGTGGTACTGCCAGGTTATCGCAAACTATGTGCAAACTGATCATGAAAAACACAGGCAGAGAATCACTATTGGGTTTAATTATTTTATTACAAATCCCCTCCCCAGCCCCCTTCTCAAGTTCCAAATGCAGCGGAAACTGATTGACACCATCCAAGACATCAAAGTACAAAATCCTGAGCCACTAATATTTCCTCTGAAGTCAACTATGCTTATTAACAACTCCCTGGCAGAAGTGGCAGGTATGTTTGAGTGCCAAGGTGTACCTACTGGAATAGCAGTGGTCTCTGTAAAACTGTACAACTTTAGAAACTCCTAAAAATGTATTATTTAAAATCTCCAAAAACCCCAATTTCCCCTCCCATCCTTGTGCTCTTTTGCCTTTTTTTGAAAAGCCCTGCTTTAATGCAAATCGTACCAAGAATTTTAATGCCCTCCATTCCCTGCCAATTATTTGTCAAAAATATGGTTAAAGTTGACCAGTCAACTCTTCATTTGAAGCATAAGCGCATCTCTGTTGCTGCAGCCAGCCGCACCCAGCTCAGCCTAGATAGCCAGTGGCTTTAGTTTAAATTAAAAGTTAATGCCTATTTTAATTTATAAGCCTGTAAACAGACATCCTCTTGCGTGTAACAAACCTTCAAACCGGTTTTGGAATCACATAGCTAACTTTTCTTCTCAACAAACTTTTCCCCACTTTACCATTTTATCTATGAGCCTTAACCCAGACCCTTGCAGCAAAGGGTTGATTTAGTGTACCTTAAAAAAAAAAGACAACGATTTTCATAGGTGTTTTTAGACATTTAAATATATATATAAAAAGACTATTTCACTTTGTGTTAGAAACAGAAAATCAGCTAGCTTCCAAGAACAGACTGAAGCATTCTGCAACTTCTTAAATAAAATCTACAATTTCTAATCCCAAGAAAGGAACAATGGCCAAGGACCTACAAACATGAAAATGTTTCTAACTCTGGCAGGAAAAAAGTCTGCGCATAGGAATACTTTAGGAGTCCAAGGAAAAGGTATTACTATATGTCTTCCTGCCCTTGAGAGAACTTCTTTGTGGATCTGTATTGAATACCAGCACTTTGAGTGGTGGTAAGATGCCAAATTCATTTCACCAAAGTGAATGACACGCAATTGCACTTTTGCTCATTTCAACACAGCCCATGAAGCGCAAATCTAGGGAGGGAGAACCATTAGACCACAAAGATATATATTTTTCTATCTCCACTCCACCACCTGGGTCTCACGTTTGTCATCTATTCCTGGAAGCTACTGAGAAACCCTGTCAAAGACATACAGATGAATTACATGAAATAGTGGTAAAATCCCACTTGTCTTCTCCTGTGCCCCTCAAATGACAGAACAAAACAGTGAAAGAGACTACACTTCCCTCTCCCATACAAAGAAATAAAAGGGTCAGTTTTAGGAGAGGGAGCACAAACATGGAATTTCATGCCCTCACAATTAATATCTAGAAAATGCAGAAGAGAGCAGGAGCACAATGGGACACGCCCACTTAGTTCTTGTACTCAAAAGGTTCGTCACCAGTTTCATTGAGAAGACAGGTGCGGACTAGTGCTTCGGTCACAGCGTACGGGTCGCAGTTAGCGGAGGGCCGTCGATCCTCAAAGTAGCCCTTTTTAAGCTGGCCCACGTTTCTTGGAATACGAATGCTGGCCCCACGGTTGGCAACTCCAGCAGAGAACTCATGGATGTTTGACGTTTCATGGAAACCGGTCAAGCGCCTGGCATTATCCAGCCCTCCTTTGGGATCGTAGGCGCGGATGTGGTACTGGTGACGCTTACCCAGCTTCTCAATGGCATCTTCGATCTGCCTGTGAAAGGAAGAAAAAAAAAAGAGCATTATCAAAAATGGCCCCGTGGGTGCTCAGCTGTTTATGTTGCTAATAGCAATAACACTTAAACTTATTTACCACTTCATAGTGATTTACAGCCCTGTCTAAGCGGTTTACAGAGTCAGCATATTGCCCCCAACAATCTGGGTCCTCATTTTACCAACCCCGGAAGGATGGAAGGCTGACTCGTGACCCAGCCAAGATCGATCTGCTGGCAGTTGGCAGAATTAGCCTGCAGTACTGCATTCTAACCGTTGTGCCGTCATGGCTAAGACTGTACACGTTGCAATTTCACCGGGGATACAGCAAAGACCATTTAATATTTTATTCCAGATATCCCAGAAAAATGCCAAACATTAAAAAGGAAAATAAAATCTTAATATATAAATAGCTCTGCTCTTGATATATGTTTAAAGCTAGGCATTCTCCTGAGCCTCCAAATATTTAAAAAACCTTAATGATAAAGGTTCAGAAAACACTGTGAAAATGGTTTCCCCTTCTTGCCCATACTTAAAATTAAAATGGCATTTGGAAGAGTATTTCATCCAACTTGCAGAATACAGTAAGCCATCCTTTGCAATGAATGGAGATAAATCCAATTTTAAACATTCTTGTATGTAAAAAATATACACACACTGCTAACAGAAATAGCCTTAATAATATAAAATATAGTTTGCCTTATAGTTTTTGATTTGCAAGGATTTCCCCCATGCTCATTGCATATATAGCTATTAATGTTCCTTACTGTGAAGTGCTATTATTGTACTATTAGGTAGTCTCTAAAACATAGTAGTAATATTGTGTCTCTCCTTGCCTCTTAAAGCCTCTCCTTCCCTTAGAGCATCTTTGCAACAAAGGCGTAGCACTTACTTGAGGCCTCCGTCCTCTCGCATGTTCTTAGTGCTGAAGTTAGTATGGCATCCAGCTCCATTCCAGTTGCCAGGAATAGGCTTGGGGTCAAAAGATACAATGACACCAAAGTCTTCACATACTCGATGAAGGATGAACCGAGCAATCCAGAGGTGATCACCCATGTCAACACCTTCACAAGGGCCCACCTGAAACTCCCACTACAAGAGAATCAGAATGAAATCAGTGGATCATTCACACCCTTCTCTGCATATACTAAATGCATCAAAAGAATCCCAGTGGTGAAAGGTTAAGCATTAACAGCAAGGGTTAATACCTGTGCTGGCATAACTTCTGCATTTGTGCCTCCAATGTTCACACCTGCATACAGGCAGGCCCGATAATGGGCTTCTACAACGTCTCGCCCATAAGCTTTGTCTGCTCCAACTCCACAGTAATATGGCCCTGGAGAAGCACAAGAAGCAAGAGAAATCAGTGGGAGAATCTATCATTCTAATCACCACATTCAGCAAATCCATGTTATATAAAGGATATTCCTATATAGATAATCCTCGACTTATAAGCATTCATTTATAGTGACAATTCAAAGTTACAACAGTGACTAATGACAATTTTCACACAAATGACCGTGGCTGCATCCCCATGGTCATGTGATTAAAATTCAGAGGCTTGGCTGCTGGCATGCATTTATGACAGTTCTAGTGTGCTGGAGTCATGTGATCAGCTTTTGTGACCTTCTGACAAGCACAGCCAATGGGAGAAGTCAGATTCACTTAACAATCATCTTATTAATATAATAACTGCAGTGATTCACTTAACAACTGTGGCAAGAAAGGAAAATGGGACAAATCTCACTTAACAAATGTCTCACTTAACAGAAATTTTGGGCTCAATTGTGGTCATAGCTTAAGGACTACATGTAAAAGGCTTAATTAAATTATGTTATCTTTTCTTATTCAATCATCAAGTTAATTTACCTTTAGTGATTGGCTAAGATCACCATTAGATTAATCCAAGGAGTTTCACAGTTGAAAGCATGACTCTCTTCCTTTAAACATTTCCATACTGTCTCATGAATTGGGAATTTATCTTGATTAGGCTAGTGTCCATCTACCTCAGCAATGGATCTCTGCTGCCTAAATTCTCATTTAATATCAAAGGCCTAATCTTTATGTATGAAAAGCAGTAGTTCTGTCACTAATGTGGTGGTGTCTCAATGGCAGACTGCAGTTAGTGGTTATGCATTAAAGGTTTCATAGGAATTCCAGGTAAGAATCTTACCTTGTGGTCCAGGAAAGCCATTGGAAGGCCAACCAAAGGGATGTCCATCTGTTCCTAGAAGGGTATATTCTTGCTCCATTCCAAACCAAGGGTTCTGGTTAGACACCATGTCCATAATCCTTTTACAAGTAGATCGTAGATTTGTTTCTAAAAGAAACAGGGAATAAGCCAATGTTGGTCATTCATATAGATTTTATACTTCCCTTAAAAGGGGGGTATAGATGAATTTGAACTGTAACTTTATATATTTGTACTTCATTGTTCTTGAGCAAAGATTTAAGATTAAACAAGGGTTTTTTTTAACAGAACAGAAGGATTTTGGTTGATGGTTTGGCCAATCTCTAAAGCTCAATTTGCCTAAAGTGCTTTCTAATTAATTTCCCCAGTCACCTTGCAAGATAAAACACCACACTGTACTTATTTTTACATTGCCAGGTGCAGTGGAAGCTGGATAGCCTTAGAGTCCCCTGAATATTTTAGCTAAACAATCTTGATTAAACATCAATATCAAGATAAATAGCAACAGTGTTGTCAGCCTGGCAAGTAAAACAGGATGGTTAACAGGATGGTTAATAAACCTTACATTTTCTCCAGGATTGTGATGCATTAGTTAAAAGGGGAAACATTGTTCAGTAAGTTAAATGAGAGATGCACCAGCAAAAACTGTTTCCTGCCAGCTGACAAGAAATCAGCTGAAACTTTAGAGACAAGTCTTGTGGCTGGAAGTGGTTTCACATGAGAGCATTCAATAACTTTTTTTTCCAGCAATTGCAGGCTGTGTTGGTATTTTTCTAAAAGGAACTGGCAAGCTGTTACCAAAAATGTCATGCTAGACATTGTCAGCCAGTATGGCCTGGTGCAAAAGCAAGGGGTTTTTTAGCTCTTGTTTTGCATAAATGTCATTAGAATGATGCATTAGTATCTGACTGTTCTGCAATGATCTCTACTGAACAACTGGGATCAAAATGCAAATGAAATATCACAGCCTATGTCAGAAACCTCCTATTGTATACATGATGTTCCATAATGCTACAGGCTATTACCTTCCTACTGAAATATAGTTGGCCTTGGTAAGTGAATTGTAACCTAGTATATTTCAATAAATCACTATTTTAAATTACCCTGCTAGGTAGTGGCCCACAATTCTTATCTTCAGTAGAACTGCAAGTCCCCATTTAAAGTTACTATTTTTAACAGTGAAAAGAGGGGAAGCTGTGTCAAAAAATACTTGTTCTTTGTTGCCATGTGAGCTAAAGATATAGCAAAACAAAACTTTAAAATCTCATTCATCAGAAAAAGGCAAATTCCTTCCCAACTTGGAATGAATTGTAGAGTGATCCTCCTTCAGATATCTTTAAGTATGAACTGGAGATTTCATTTAGTATTCGTGACCTGAGGCTATCAGTTTTAATAGTCTAAACTCCAGTCATATTTTCTCAAAACATTAAACACACTTTCTACAGGTATGGCATGCTAAATACCAGGGCTATACCAGGGCTAAACCTCCGCTTCATTATTCATCTCAATGAAGTGGGGCAGAGTTTCTGAACTTTTCCTGGTCAGGACAGAAGCTTTAAGAGGCCAAAGCTGGAACACACCTGCAGGCTTGCGGTTGTACTTTAAAACTTCACATAAAACCAATTTGTTTGGGTCTTTGCGGAAAGGATCTCGAAACATGGCTGAAGGCACAAGATACATGTCACTGTTTGAGCCTTCAGACTGTAAAGTGCTTGAGCCATCAAAATTCCACTCTGGTAGGTCTGAAAACAAAAATAAGATTGAAGTTAAGCCACTTCTACACACTTTATAAACCTGTACTATTTAATTTTGGTATTGTTACTCACACAGTGATTTATTTATCAATGATTTACATCAATAAAAATATACCTCACATTGTACACATTAATGGGAGTTAGCCAGTTAAAGTCAGTGGATGTACTACTTATTACATGTCCCAAGTGTAAGTAGCTGCCATAACTAGTTATCACAAATAATCTTAAAAGCAAGCATAGTCAATATTTGCTGATGGCACTAATATGTTACTTTTAGAGTTGTAACAATTGTGAGATCAGTTTTAATATGCCCCTGGTGAATTAAAAACTCACTTCAGACATTCACTGACAAGCAGATCAAAAGACATCTAGGATGCTTCAATGCAGAGGAGCCATGGTGGCACAGTGGTTAGAACGCAGTATTGCAAGCTAACTCTGCCCACTGCCAAGAGTTCGATCCTGACCGGCTCAAGGTTGACTCAGCCTTTCATCCTTCCGAGGTTGATAAAATGAGGACAAGATTGTTGGGGGTAAAAAGTTGGGATTGTAAACTGCCCAGAGTATGCTGTAAAGCACTACAGAGCAGTATAGAAGTCTAAGTGCTATTACTATTCCTTTCCTTATACCAACTTAGTGCAAATATTTCATATTAATGCCTAGTTCTACCACTAGACAACCTGGACAGGGATGATTCTCCAGGATTATAATTTTATTTATAATTTTACAGGCATAAAATTTTGTAGAAAGATTTGCTTTAAACCACTAGGAGTATAGTTGGCAACCGCAAATATGCAATGAAGCACCTGTTCTCGGCTCTTGCCTGTGACTTGTTGCCAAGTACTCTTTCTTAGTTTTTGTCAAGAAGTATATGGGGGGGGGGGGAGACTCCAAAACATGGAAATAGAGTAATTTTTTAAAAAACTCTGAATAGACTTAAGGGTTATAGCATTACTCATTTTGGAACTTTCATTGCCCTAGAAAATTTATGCCTCTGTTTGCCCACGGTATTCAGTACTGATAATTGTCAAGAGGAGGAAAATTAATGAATAAATAAGCACAGGGCAACTGGCATTAAATCTAGTTAATCAGTTTGATCCCTTTCATATGGTGACAGTGGTGAAATGATTTAAACAAGTTGTGTCAGCCACTTCCTTGGAATAAAAGCAATGCCTTTAACTAAATTCTCCTAATCAGCTATACACACTGGGCAGGTTTCGTAACCATCTCTGGCTAGCTCCATAGCAACCAGGGAAGAAACTCTCATGCTTTTGATTGTGCTGGGGATGCTGTTTTATTCTAAGTCAAGCAAAAGACCTGGCTTTTGCATATACTCTCTTGTCCATCTGTATTGTGTACATAAATCAGAGCAAGAACAGGGAGCTACCAAAGATACATTCCCTAAAAGCATTTGGACCAATTCTGTGGCCCCAAAAGCGCCTTCTTATATCATTATTTTCCCCCATTTGACATTAAGGCTTCAGCACTTGGGGGTGGCCAGGAAGCAGGCTAAACAGACTGCAGTAGGGAGAGGACTTCCCATCCAGAAGAATAGGGCCATTTGTTTGAAATGATCGAAAGGACAGCAAATGGTCAGTTCTGCAATTTATTATTGTAATTTTTCGGGAATGGGAAGGAGACTGTGTTTTTGTTTCAGATCCTAAAATAGGTTTATTTTTCAGTCAAGATGTTACCTTGACAAGCACTCAAGAAAAAGCTGAAGGAAAAGGCAGTGTTTCTTTCCCCAGTAGGGAAACTATAAGTCCCACCAGTAGGGGGACTATAAAAGGAAAAGCGCCAAGGTAGTGTTTCTCAGCTGTGGCGAGTTTGAGGTGTGAATTATGGGAGTTGAAGTCCAGATATCTTAAACTTGCCAAGGTTGAGAAACACTGCTCTACGGCACAAGGGCTTCAAAAAATGGCACGAAATGGGCAGAGATTAATAGTCTTGAAAATGAGGGAGGCAAGCAGACAAAAGCCAAGTGCTTGCCATCTGTGATTCAAGGAAATAACTAAGGGCCAAGGAATTCTTTATTTCAAGAGCAGCACAAAAGCCTGAATCCTGCCAGGAGCACCTCTACCATTTACCATTCAGGCCTGACAGATTATAGTCTTGGAAAAAAGGTGAGGTTTGAGTGAAGTAATACATTTTGGCTGCAATTCTCTAGCTTAGCCTTCTCCAGGTGCACTGGTGTCTCCAGACATACTTCACAAATATGGTAAGTTTTTGAGAAGAAGTTTGAGCTAAGGTAAAAAAACTTGTTCTAAGTATCTGGCTTGTTCCATAGAAATTAGAGAACAGAGAGACAGATTTAGTTATTTAAATCCCTCTTTTCCCCAAATATGGATTTGAAAAAGGTATCCATAATTCAAAATTAACGTAATGGTCATACAGATTAAAAAAAACTGCAGAAGACTAAGCTTGTTCCATTATTTATTTTATTTAGCAAACATATATTATTTTTATTTATATATTTACATCAGCTGGAAGTATGAAATGTATTTCATCTAAGCATAAGGGATTTCATCCTATATGTGATCTTCATCAACAAAATAACCCAATTTCTTTTAGAAATGAAATTGTTGGTTCCGTTTATTTATTATTACTTCCTTGCATATTTAGAACACAATGCAATGCAATGCAGTTCTAGTTGTAATGTAAAGATTGGATGGAATGGATAAGCAGATATACAAACACACCTTGTATGCCTTTTCTGAGATATGCAATTTTTTACTTTTGAAAAAAAAATAGTTATGAGATAGAAGAAATAATAGGTATGGAGAGGGATTTAAGAAATCCCTTTGCCAATGATTAACAACTGCACACTGCCCCTCCTGGTTTCTTGGAATTTCATCAATTCTACCCCTTTTGGCTGTATGTGGTTGTGAGAAAATGTGATTTTAGCAAAATGCTGAAAAACATTGGATAACTTAGCAACTTTGTTTGAATCTTATTTTATGGTTAAAGTATTTATTTGTGGAAAAGTATTAAGGTTATAGTATTCTCCATTCCAAAATGCAACGGGACTTGCTATATTTGTGCATTATTTCCTACATCAACAGGGATGCAGTGAAAGGAGGAAGAAGCTAAGAGGGAATGAATGTTAAAAATACAGTATAATGTACCAAATATTCAATTCTATTCATAGAAAAGTGAGATTGGAAAGGGGTGATAGGGTACCAAGAATATACTCTGAATGGGATTCCAGATATAGGGAGCAGCAGGGGAGAAAATGTAAGTTTATCTGAGAATTCAAAACGACAGTTTTAGACATGATTTCCCAAAACTATGAACCAGAGCTTTTCAGTTCATAGAAGCATCTGTTCACCAATCTGAAACTCAACCAGGTGTCTAGCTACAAAGGCAACTAAACTGTGGCACACAATTACTCTGCCATATTTCTTTCACTAAACTGCTTAATGTACATCAACTCAAAAATAAGTTCTCCTAGTATTATGGGGTGTAGTGTCATGACAGCATCTCTAAGACTCTAGCCTAAGTCTAAGGCAGTGGATGCTGTTCTTCTTTTGGCTTTTTGTCCTGACTTCATTATTAAAAAATAAAAGCCAAGAGGGTACTTAGATTTTCGGTTCCTTTCAGTAGTAATTGGCTTGATAGCTTTTGGTCAAAACTCAGGATTTTATGAATTAAAAGAATTGGAAGATCTTCTAGTCCAACCCTATGTTCAAAGCAGGAAACCCTACACCACTGCAGACAAATGTTTGTCCAATCTCTTCTTAAAAACCATCAGTGTTGGAACACCTACAACTGATGGAGGCACGTTGTTCCACTGATCAACTGTTCCAACTGTCAGGAAATTTCTCCTTACTTCTAAGTAGGTTCTCTCCTTGGAAAGCTCACTCCAAAATCTGCTTACCTTCAACATTCTTGGGCTCACGTTCCAATGTCCGGGTTTTACAACGTAAGAATTCACCAGTTCCATCAATCCATATGTACATAGCTTGCACCTTGTCACCTTGAGGCAGCTTCATGTACATTTGTTTTATAGTTTTGCTCAAGTGGGAACTTGCAGAGGTGGCCATGGTTGCAGTTGTTCCTGGAGTTCTGCAGGATGATGACCTAGAGGGAGAGGAAAGGAGTGTCTTAAGAAAATTTCCAAAGGGGTTCTTGCCAAAAACCAAGTGGGGACATTCCCAGAGTGCCAGCCTATGAGCTGGCTTAGTGCATGACCAACTTTCCACAGCTGATTACAATTCATGTACAAAATGTACATCTGCTGCAAGTCATCATATTTCTACTGAAGATCATGGAAGATTGCAAACTATTTCTACAAGGTGAAAATCAGGCCCTGAAGCAACTACATCTTGCTTCGGAAGAACTGATTCTAATCTGATGCCCTCAATGTGCTTTAGGGCTACAATCTGCATAATTTTCAGTCAATTTGGCTATAGGATTATGGCAGCTGCGCCAACATAACTGGAAGGTGCTGGTTGGGAAATGTTGCTGTACAGTTATTATCCAGTAACATTTATGTATCATAATGGGTGTTTAGAAATACTTAATTCTTAATTCTAAACTCTAAAGAAATGTAATCTGTGAAAAAGAATAATCACAAACAATACAGTCCTTGTTCTGAAAATGCCTATTGCTAAGACTGCTTCAATTCTTATACATTTAGAACTCTGATCATAAAAAGAGGGAGATAAGGTAATGCCCCTATTTATCTGCAGTGTGCGCCATGGCCAAAATGGATTCCAACTAAATATTGATGTCATTCTAATTGTCCTTATCTCTATATTCATGATTTCATTAGTCTTCTGTATCAGCTTCTAAGTTTGATAAATTTAATTTTTAATAGGGTTACTATCAAGATAGATTTGTTTAGTTTGTAGCTTTTATTTTCAACAATAAGCCCTACTACGAAAAACACAAGACAGCTACTATACCCCAGTAGACTTGTTTGGGGAGTGGGAAGGTATACATACAAATAACACTGAAAATTCCCAAAGTACTATCCAAAAGTTGAAAAATCCATAGAAGCAATAGAGGGAAATCATGAAATCAAGGAAAACCCTTCCACATTATTTATATTATAAAAGTAATATACAAGACTTGCTAAATTGCAAAGTTTTCCCTTAGATTTATATGGGTTTCAACTGAAAAGAGTTCCAAAGGATGACAAAATTTCACATTAGAGTAATCAGTGTAGAACCAGCTTGATTTCTATTGGTTGAAATGCTGGGCAAACCCTAGAATGTTAAACCTGTATACCTAAATTTCTATGAGATTGAAATATGTCTTCTCCCACGATAGCAGAAATCTGATTTCTTATGTCAGACCAAGGCATGCTATTATAAATTAATGGAAACAATTTTAAAAAATCTACTAGAACTATCTCAATCATGAATTTTTCAAATTTGTTGGAATACATTTGCATCTCAAATAGGATAGCAATACTCTCTAATAGTAAAACCTGTTGAGGTAAATGTGAAATAAACTACCTTTCCTGAGATCTGGAGGACATCAGTTGAGAAGAATTTAGCATGTAGAAATCTTGAACCTCATCAAAACCTTAATAATCAACTCATAACTCCTACTAGGTCATATTTTAAATGACCTAATATAATTGTCAATGTTAAAATACAGCTGTCAGTGTTAAAATCAAATTAAAATTTGCACATTCTTGTAGTGAACTGGTACTGTTACTTATGCATTTTTACTGCCAGACAATCCCATGCAAGAATGAGTTACTCCCATACCTGCAACATGGTAGTCTCTATACCATGAAACAGATACCCAACTGGTATGAAGCACCAAAAAATAATTGCAAAAAGGTTCTTGCTCACAATGAAACTCTCTCATGTTCTGAATTTTAATTCACTGCAAATGTCACATTGTAATACAATATATACTGGATGGTAACACAAAAGAATGGAATTTTTTAGCATTCTGAGATCTTTACCATTCCAAGTCAAGCCCTAAGCTTAAGCTTTTCCTCGTGTGTGAAGTTGAATAATAATAATGTATAATTAAAAGACAGTGAATTAGCAGTAGGTAGTCAAGGAGAATTGCTAAGAGGTTTAGGACACCTAAGAGAGGGAAAGGGGGGAGAGGGAGAAAGCATTCTATTTTTGCTAAAAACCAATGTTTTTTATGAAAAATGCAAACTTCCACATTTTGTTTAGGTTTGTATCCATTAAAGAATTCTATTGTGAGATCAAAACGATGTACAATTTACACATTTCTGGTAACTAAAATATCAATTGTGAAATTCAATTTTTTTTTAAAAAGTAAAATGCTGGATTTCCACAAGTGCATTAGCTATAGAGCAATCCTGTCAGGATTTAAGAGGGCAAAACTAAATTGTGACTTACTTTTTTTTTCATTTCTATTAAATTCCTTGCCCTTCCTTGGCTTGCTTAAAAATAAAAAAATTAATGAAGAGCCCTACAACTCTTTAGAAGCTAGCCAATTATTATGACAAATGATGTATATGTATTTGAGTTATTTTAGGTTGTTTGCTACAGTGTTAAGTATGTTCCTATCCAAATACTGATTTTTATTGACAATTTCATTGACTAATAAAAATAAGACTTAGATATTTCTTCCATGGGATTTTTGCTCTTGTATTAACTATACCAACAGAAATATTGGACTGAAAATAGTATCAACTCCCCATTTGGGGAAAATATTCCTAAATATGTAGCTCCAAGTACTGATCAGACATCACAGTAACCTACAATCCAACAAGTCCTGATATTACCTGGATTTTGAGCTAGCCTTCCTTTTATAAGGAATTGTCTTATATGCCACATGTAAATCATGGCTCCTGCAGGCATTCTAGACATGTTAGATGACTGAATGAACCATCTGTGTCACTAAATTGGATTCTTAGAATTATCCTACTTCTTTCACTTATTTTTTTCTCTAGAGGTGATTTTAAAATTGTAATGTATATACAAGCACAGCAGATGGCAGCATCTAGTCAACTTCAGTTGATCTTGGAGGAAAAAAACAACCACCCACCAAGCACAGTTGGACTAGTTAGTACTTGGATGGGAGATCCCCAGGAAATTCTAGGGTTGCACTCTAGATTGGGAAATCAGAAAACACTCCTGGAAGAAAACAATGCCAAGTCACTCTTTGGAACATTCCTCCTGTACCCGCCCCTCCCTGGGGAAGTTGACACAGCAGCGATCCTGGTTGCCTTTGCAAATAAGTACACAAAATCAATACTGGCAAAATCATTAGCAAAGGAACAAACTGCTTTGGAAAATTGTTTTTATCTGATTATTCCAATGTGCTTTGTCTTTTACAATTAGGACTGGGGACATCAAAGAAGCAAATAAATAAAACCATAAATGTTGTTGGCTTTCCCCAAAAGATGCAGGAATTCGTCCCCCAGGTCTACATAATCACACACACATACACCACAGCAGTCCCTGGCTCCTTATCAAAATCAACCCCTCAAAAAGGCTGTGTATGGTCTGTCTTCAACCAGCACTTCCCTCTTCTACCTTTGGCTCCAACCTTGTGGGGTGCTCATTTTTACTCTTCTTTTACACCCTGCGCCCTCTCTTCTCCAGTGCATGACGAGGGAGACCATTTTATCCCCTCCTAAGGGCAACCGCGATCTTGTTTTCATGCACCCCGCTGCCTTGAGCCAGACCGGAGCCATCCAGCCTTTGAAAAACGCAGAGGCAAAAAAGGGACAGAACTGGAGCCGTTTCAAGTCCATGGCCATTTCCTTAGGGATCCCTCCTTCTGCGTCCCCATTTAACAAAAGCCAGGGCAAGGATTCAAAAAGCAACAGCAAGCAGCCGCAGACGATCAAGCTACGGCTCAAAGGGCCTGTAAGCAACCAGGGGGCCCCGTCCTCATAGGCCTCCGCGGTATTTCCCACTTTTCTCCATCCAAAATCCGAGCAGCAGGGGGGAAATCTCCTCTCAAGCCATCGGGGCTGATGGCTGGAAGATGGCCCTTCCAGTTAGCCAGCCTACTCGAGGCATCGGCAGAAGGGCGGACAAGAGTTTCGAACGCCCTAACAAAGCCCCCCTCCCTTTCCCCCTGGGGATTCCAGAACGCCCCTCCCCCAGCAGCAGGAGCGCGTTAGGACCACACTTCACAACTTAATTGCTTTTGTTTAAAGGAGAAAATGAGGAGAGATGACGAGCCGCCCCGGCTATTTTCTACCATCTTCTTAAACTGCATCCCCAGCAGCCTATATAACGGAACGGGGTTGTGGCTGGTCAACAATCCTAGAGGAAAAATGAGAGCGAAAACTTCCTATTCTCCTTTCCTTACCCCCTTCCCCAACGAAGCCCGCCGGGGGGGGGGAGATGATGCGGTCGGTTCATTGGAAAAATCCACCTCAAAACCCCGACTCCCTCCCCCCTTCCAGCCTCTGCTGACAGGAGCCAAGGCGCCCTTTACCTTGGCCGTCGTGGAGGAAAAGGTGCACCAGTTGGGAGGCAGGCGGGGAAATCACAAGGACTGGCGAATCGTCCGCTTAAAGAGGATCGCCCATGCTCTGCTCTAGATGAGCCCGGCTGCCGGCTGCCTCCTTTAACTACTGGCCGGTGCCAATCCCCCCAGCTCGCTGATTGGCTTCTTCCAATCGTGAGCGAGGCCTGATCAGCTGATGTGGGGGCTCATGGCTCCAGCGATTGGGCAACCAGGAGAAGGAGGAGGAAAAAGAAGAAGAAAGAAAGGAAAGAACGCAGAAGGGAGGGAACGGTGAGGCAGGGAAATACGGGGGGGGGGGCGCTCCCTCTCGGTTTTTGGACGGGAGGAGGGAATAAATTCAGGGCAGCTGCGGCAAGAGGTCGAAAGTGGCTTGAGACACCCATTCTGGGTCTATGCTGACGAGAATCCGGCCCAGCGAAGCTTTCTGTGCCCATCACGCGCGTTGCAATTCCCAGCCCTGCAAAGCTGCAAAGCTGTTTGCAAAAATCCCGAGGCTGAGAAAATTACAGCAAGTTGCAAATCGTGGGTGCTCTCTAGACTCTAAGAGAGCTACGCCAGGGATCCCAACCTAGCCCCGCAGACTTGCAGCGAGCTGCACGGAGTTCGCCTGGGCTTCCTTAGAGGAAATCCGCCTGGGGGGAGGAGAGGGAGTGGGGCGCGCTGCTTTCTATTCCGACCGTGGAAAGGGCTGTCGTTTTCGGCCGGGCGATGCAGAGGGGCGAGTGAGTGGGTCTGCAAACAAGGTTTGAACTGATCTGTGCTCTGGAATCTGGTGAACTCTAAAATGTGGGGACCAGCTGCTTCACTCCTGCACTTACTGTCTTTTTTAGGTTGTTGCAATCTAGGGTCCACCGTACCTACGGAGCAAGCAAGTCACCATGCAGGGGTTGCTTTCCCCTTGTTTGTGAGGGTGCAAAGGCTTGTAGCCTTTTACTTATGTATGGAGTTCCTTCGTGCATTGCGTTTGGGTTTTACGAGCCAGGATCTCTCTGCTGTCTCTCTGCCTCCTTTTTTGTTTTTGCAAAGCCAAAGGAACTTGCCGGGCCAAGGCTTGCATGTGGTTGGCAGGCCAGATCAGTCTTTTCCGGGCTCTCCGAGGAATTCCCGGAAAGTTAAGGACAGGAGGAGGATCTCTGGATCTTTTGTTAAGGTGTTTACAGCCTTTGCGTAACTTTCTCTGCACGCCCAGCAGGAGGACGCGGCTTACCCAGGTTTTTGGCCCAAGCGAAAGTAGCTTCGGCTTATCGTTCCCCGCCCTCAGTCCAAAGAGACAAGCTAATTTAGCCATTAATGTTGCTGACATGCCGGTACATGCAGTGCTCAAGATAGTAAACAGGTTCTCAGATAGGGAAAGGAAAGCAGCTCTTTTGTCTCCAGATTAGTGGTTTTCTTGGCTGTAGGTAACTTGGTTAGAGTGTCTTTTTAAAACGCTTTTGTAGCCTGCCTTTTAGAAGAATTACAAAAAAAAATCCACTTCAAGGCAGCCTCCCTCAATATCATCATTATAATCCCACATCAGTCGAACTACTGGATGGAGGTTGTGGATCCACTCTGGCTCAGTGCAAGTTGGGTTTTTTTATTTTAATTTATCAGTTTATTCAGTCTAGGGCTGAAAAAGAATTACACTAAAAGCCACCCACAGCTTCCATACCTAAAGCACCAGACCCAATACAAGCTTTGTACTTTGGAAATTATTTTTGAAGCAAATTTTAAGTAATAAATAGGAGAGGGCATATGACACTCATCAGAAAATGAATTCCAAAAATGTGGGGCCATGACAGAAAAGGCCCTGCTTCTTTGGTACTGATTATTTTTTTAAAAAGAAGAGTCCAAGGCTTTGCCTGTCATTTTCACATACAACCATTAGTGGTTTTTTAAATAACATAAGAAGTTGAGGACATCTTTCATATCAAAAATTCCTATATCTTCCCTCACTTTTTTTTCTCTTAAGAGTAAGTATTCTAAAGCCAGAAAGGACAAAACAGCCCATTGAATTGACACTTCTATGCACCCAGTCATAATTTATTCTTTAAATCATGGTTTAAGTAACTGGCATAGCACAAATGACGAACCAAGGCAGTTTTTTGGTGAGCCAGAAATATGGGAATTATTTCTAAGCATATCTCAGCTCTTAAAGGAAGTGTGGGAAGATTACAATAAATCTAATAACTGAACAGCCCCAATTACACAGAAACTGATTTTAACAAACCACTTTGATTTGTGCATTATGCACTATTTAACACTGCCTTTGAAGACAGTCCATGGACTTCGGTTAATGCAGAATTTGGCATCTGGAAAATTGGAGATATTTTTAACATAATGTGCAGTTTGCATCCAAGCTCAATTCAAAATACAGCTTTTGACCTATCTAGCCCTTTATGCTTATGGATTTGCTGTTTATGGATCCTTATTTTACCTAGTTTTGGTGTAGTGCTTAAGGCATCAGACTAGTAAGCAGGAGAATTCTGAATTCTAGTCCTGTCTTAGACACAGATCCAGTTGAACCACCTTGGGCCAGTCTCTCTCTTCCTCTCCCCCTCCCTCTCTCTCTTTCTCTCTCTCTCTCTGTGTTATCCTGAATGGATACTTTATCTTGGAGTATATAAGCTTGGGCTGTTTGGTTTATATATTTGAATGCTTGATATCCACTAATACACAGGATATGTATAAATGTGTAGAAGTTGGATAGTTGGATATCTTTCAGCAGTATCCACAGACAAATGTGTCAGGTCTCCCTAAAATCAAATTAGCTCCAATCGTATGGGCTTTGTGTAAGGCCTTAAAACACTTGGTTTTGGGAACTCATGTTCGGTAGAGGCTGTAGAATGGCTTTGCTGATTGTTGTTGGTGCGTTTGGGTTATCTCAGCTACTGTTTATGGAGTTGGTTATTTTGTTTTGTATATAGTTTTAATTGCTGTGAGCTACTTAGAGTCATTTACGTGACATGAGTAGTTATATACATTGAAGTAATAAATAATTGTTTTACAAAGTACAGAGTAGCCATCTTCTATTTGATGTCCAAATTGAAGACAAATTCCTTTAAGAATTGGGAATGGTTTATAGGTAGTACTCGACTTTATTATCACAATCGAGCCCAAAATTTATGTTCTAAGTGAAACATTTGTGAAGTGAATTGTGCCCCATTTTACGATCTTCTTGCCACAGTTAAGTGAATCATTGCAATTATTAAGTTAGTAACATGATTGGTAAGTGAATCTGGCTTCCCCACTGACTTTGTCAGAAGGCTGCAAGGCGAATCACGAGATTCTGGGGCACTGCGATCATCATAAATACCATATAAACCACTTGCCAGGCACCTGAATTTTGATCACATGACCTTGGGGATGCTGCAATTGTCATAAGTGTAAAAAATGGTCATAAGTCACTTTTTTCATCGCCTTTGTAACATTGAACAGTTACTAAATGAACTGTTGTAAGTCCAGAAATACCTGTATAAGTTTGGGCTGTTTGCAGAGGGCAAACTGACCAGGTTACCTGAGAACACATTTCCCTTGCAGTGAGCTTTGTTATTTCTATTTCTTTTTTAAAAATAAAATTTTATTCATTTTTCACATATTGAAAACATCTTTTTTCAGTGAACAGCATAGTTCCTGGTATCACATTTCTATACAAACATGACTTTAATTCCATACTCTTTCACATTTGAGTTCAAATCTTACCATTGCTTTTCATATTTTCTATCATTTTTATTATATACTTTCCTCCAGCTTATATATTTTTCAATTTATTACTTTACCTATTTCTTTAAGCTTTAAATAACTCTCATATTCATTATGCTTTATAGTTTCTCTGTCAGGTTTGCCCTTTCATCGCATACACTTAATTCATCATTCCAAAAGTTCAATCTCAATTCAAACATTTCAAAAAAGTTTCCCCTACTATTAACAATTTGAGTGTGCCACCCCATGGCTTACATGTCATATAATTAATCCCCCTTTAAATCTCATTAATTATTTAATTTTTAATTATCACCCAATAGGTTAAAACCAATATTCTTCTAACTACTACATTGCATATATCCTTTTCAATCCGGGATCTGCAATTTCTCCTTTAGTTACATGCAGAATATATATAATTTTAATAGAAAAAATTAATCTATTTAATTCATCATAAAAACTGATGTTATTCTCCTAGTCCCCATTTCCATATTTCATTTCTACTGTAATCTATACATTCATTACACATAGTTATTTCTATTTCTGTTGTTGCCATTATATTTGAAGTATTCTCAAGATAATAATTAACATGCACAACTGTTATGTCTGTCTATATTTTCTTTTTTTCAGAGACAAGATTCCTGGAATCATTCTTTTGAAGGACACCTTGCTTTCCTTTGCATCTGAGGATTATTGCTATTTTCACATCCTGCTTGCAGATGCAAGACAAAACAAATTGACTTGTTTGTGCAAAAAAAATTCCTATTCTTATTTTAGGGCAACCTTCCACAATTTGATATTCCCCTAGCTGCTGGATTACATTATCCATAATCCACAAACCAATTGGGCAGTATTGGCTAAGGATCATGGGAATTTACAACATATTTGGACAGCA
This sequence comes from Naja naja, assembly GCA_009733165.1. Lineage (NCBI taxonomy): Eukaryota > Metazoa > Chordata > Lepidosauria > Squamata > Elapidae > Naja > Naja naja. The sequence goes on along the minus strand of CM019150.1, from coordinate 109,810,416 downwards.
CTAAATTGCAAAGGCAAGTCTTCTAAAAGTTATGTTTTAGAAGCTTATGCTACCTACTGCCTGGCCCATACTTTCATTTATTCAACTCAGTTTTTTAAAATTAAGCAGTGCTTTATTGATTGCCAGATTTTAGGGTACTTAAAATGCTTGATTATTTCACAGTAGACAAAACCTATTCAGACAAGTTCATATCTGGTCACTTGAACCAAATGCTCAGTTGCTGAGAAATTGAATGAGGAGCAAGGGGAAGAACAGTTTAATTAATTTGGGATACTTGAAATTAATGAGTGTTCCTTTGGAATTGTCTGGCATAAAATTCAACCCGGAAAACAAAGATTGGGGAAGATTGTTTAAGATTAACACATTTGAGTTAATAAATCTAGTATTTCTTTTGCACAGTAATTAAGCATGAGATGTGAAGGAAAATGTGCTGGTATTGGAGTGAATTAATGATTTCTTTGCATTGTTCATAAAGCAATTTAATAAACTTCGTATTTTGCATGTTATAAATGCTTTGATTTCCTAACAAATTTTAGATGCAGATAATAGCTAAGAGCAAACTTTTTATGCCAAAAAAGGCAAAAACTCTTTAGTACCATTAAAGAGAATCAATCCTAACAGATAGACATAGAATACCTTTATTGTCACTTTGTATGTACATTAATCGGCATACATTAAAATGAAAGTTTGTTGCATATAGCTCTCAAAGGGTCTCCATCTCTAATATACACTACATAAACATGACAAAATAAATACAAAATCATGCATATACCCACATATATGACACAGAGAAACAATAGAATCTAGTTTGGATGTATATATGTACATGGTGAGAAAAATGAATCTTGCGAGTTTACCAGACAGATGGTATAAGGAACAAAGCTGTTACAGAATTTGATAGTCCTCCTAGAAATACTTCAAAATCTCCCAGAAGGGAGCAACAGAAACAGACTGTAAAGTGGGTGTGTGGGGTCTCTAACAATGCTTTGAACTCTTAAGCATATAGTGCTTTTAAACATCCTAAATAACAGGAAGCAAGCTTCCTATAATCTCGGCTGTCCTTAACACTCTGTATGGGCTTTCTATCTGAGGCACTGCTGCCATGGTAGGGTTTGTTTATGTGGTGTGACCATATTGGCTGGGGATTATGAGAAATGCAGCCTCCCTCTAGGGATGGCATCAGTACTAAACTAATGCAACTCTGCATCTGCAGCCAGGATGATTATATTTCTAACCACCCAATGGTTCCAGGTCCCTATAGAAAGACAGCCTTTTTGCTTGTCCAGATCGTCTGTTCTACCTCCAGAGTCTTAAACGCTCAGACCCTATCTTCCTTTTGGAATCTTGATTATCTAATGGCAGGCTTAAGGCTAGTGATCACACAAACCACAAAGTGTTCTTGTCGTTTGTTTAGGGAATCTGGGTCTGCATTGCTTTGCCTAAAAAACTGCACACCTGTGGAAATCTTTGCCCATGGCTGGGAATCTGCCCTGTTTGTCAATCTAGGCTACAAGATGTTTTTCTCACCTAACTAACTTTGTGGCCAAAGAGTTCCACTGTATCTGGTTCCCAGCCAAAGGATATTCCAGAGGGACCCCCATTAGTTTGTATTGTTTGCCTGCTTGTTTATTTGATTTCCTTTGTTGCATATGAGAACAGGGGTTACTTGAAGAAAAGCAAAAATTATGATAGCTGCCAGTGAGGACTGCTCAATTCCAAATGTATTTTGTCTCCCACTCATTGCTTCTCTCCTTTCTGCTGTTTTTTTCCAGTGCTGTTTATAAGGGAAAGCTGAGCTTTGCCAGCATGAACTTAGTGCCCTCTAGCGAGTGATTCTGGAAAAATCCATGTTTTGCTGTCCCTTTACCTCACTTGTTTACTGAATTCATGTTCTGTTCCCTGGCTGAAGTTACAGTGGGATTAATTGCATTTGTACAAAACAGATCGGCTTGGTGCATCATTCAAAACCTTTCCACAGCAATCAAGCCTGTATTTTTGCAGGTACTAAAGTGAGGGCCATGATATTTGGGCTTCAAAACTCCAGATACCCACCAGATCCCATCCACAATAAGTAATGTATCTCTTTGCCCCCACCTAGTGGTCATCCAGATAGCCACAACTGGTTGCTCTAATAAAGTACTGTATAGCATTTTGGTTTGGTAGTAATGATACTTAAATATCTTCATATAAGAATTGACCAGTTCAGTGATTTAAAAAAGATACTGACCAATGGATTCCACTCTTTTTGATTGAAATTCTCTTCTCCACCTGCAAAACACTATGAAATTAAAATGTGTATCTTCTGTGTTTAATGAAGTTCATCAATAAACTCCATCATAACTTTGAGGCACAAAAAGTATATGGTGTTGGGTTCGTGAATGCTAAACAATATAGATAGAAGTTAATGTACAGTGAGAAATACTTCCTTGAAAATAGCCGTTCATTTCACTTCTCCACATTATTGGGGCAAAGCTGAGAAAGTGTGACACACAAATCTAGCAAGTTTCAAGGCTAAACAAGGATTTGGGGTTGGGCCACCCAAGGATGATACCATCCAGATCCTAAGCCTGTTGACGCTTTTTCTGTAACAGCATGGGATTTTATTGGAGTTCTGTCTCTGTTCCCAGAAAGTTATATTAAATCCCTAAAACAAGGGTCTTCAAACTTGACAACTTTAAGACTTGTGGGCTTCAACTCCCAGAATTCCTGAGCTAACATGACTGGAGGAGGAATTCTGGGAGTTGAAGTCCACAAGTCTTTAAGCTGCCAAGTTTGAAGGCCCCCTGCCCTAAAAACTGATGCTATAATAGCAAACCTTAAACCAGAGGTTTACTAATGACAATAATAGTGTTCTGTTAAGTAAATCTGTTTTGATGGTAACAACTACCGATGGTCCTCAAGGTACGACCACAATTGCCCCCAAAGTTTTCATTGCCAAGCAAGTTGTGAAATGAATTTTTCCCCATTTTATTACCTTTCTTGTCACAGTTGTTAAGTGAATCACTGCAGTTAATAACACGGTTGTTAACTCAATCTGGCTTCCCCATTACCAGAAGGTTGCAAAATATATCAGGGGTGGGATTCAACCGGTGTTACTACCGGTTCAGTGACTACGCTGCGTGCGTGAATAAAAAAAACATCAGCTGTGCCGCCTGGACAGCTGAAAAGCACTGCGCGCAGGTGTGCAGCGTTTGAAAAGCCTCTTTTTCCCTGCTTTTTCAACCTCAGCTGGGCCACGCAAATCAGCTGAGGTTGAAAAAGCAGGAAATAAAGGACAGGTAAGAGCCAGGGCTGGTGGGTGGGCCAAACAGCAGCAAACACAGAACTGGTTCAGTGTCTGTTGCTCTTCAGAGCTACTGGTTCTTTAGAACTGGGCAGAACCGGTAGCATCCCACCCCTGCTGTATGCATGAGTCACTTGCCAGGCATCTGAATTTTGGTTACATGACCATGGGAATGTTGCAATGGTCATAAGTACGAAAAACAATCATAAGCCACTTTTTCCAGTGCCGTCATAACGTGAACAGTCACTAAATGAACTTTAGTTGCAAGTCAAAGGACTTACTGTATTTTAGTTTATTCAATTGGGATCATATTCTTTCTATAATGACTTGAAATTTAGCCTGGGATGGGGAGTGATGAAGGCATAACTGCTAATATTATTATGACTTACTATTTTTCAGGCACTTAAGTTGGGGAAGGTTGTTTTAAGAAAATGATGTAGGATGTTTTGAAAGTCCTCGGTTTTCCTACCCATACAGAGCAACAACCAACAAAACTGTGTGTGGGTAGGTAGAGAAAATTCTGACCTATTATGACATCAGATCTCAGGTCAGCTATCTAGAAGACACTGGTAAAAAGAATGTGGGTTGGCAGCCACTGCTGTGTTCTTTCTGCATCTCCTTTGCAGCTGCCAGCAAGTTTATATAGGCAACAAAATGTAGAACAGGTTTTCCATGGTTGAGCAATACGTTTGGATTTGAATTCTTAGAATTCCCAACAAACAGGACAAAGTAACTCACTCACTCACTCTCTCTCTCTCTCTCTCTCTCTCTCTCCTCTCCTCTCCTCTTCTCTTCGCTGTTCTATTGTCCTATATGAGGAAGCATTCTGCCCTGAACTGCTTCCTGCAGTAGAAAGAAAAAAATAAATCCAGACGAAGCTTTAGTTTTAAAACAATGCAGCAATACCCTGGATTTTTTGGAGGAGGCATCCATCCAGTGCCAGTTGTAAGAATGAGCTTTGCTTTCGGCACAAGTGAGCCTGGTTGACCTTGCACAGTAGGTCTGCCAGCTTGGATCCTTCGGATTGGAGGTTTCAGGGTGGATGAACTTCTCAGGTAGAGTCAGAGGCCTATCTGCTCCATTTGCTTTTTTTTAATGAATAAATATTGAAAGTTCCACAAAGGTCCTAAGCTAGCTTTGAAGAAGCTGCCAGGTCAGAGGTTGATGATCGCTGGTTTCAAATAGGTCTTGAATACAGAAGAGGCCATTGGTTTATCAGGATTGCACTGGGCGGCTTTTTTCTTTCTTTTTTTCCCCTCTGAAAAAAAGAGGTCCATCTGGCACTGATAGACTTAGTTTTTATGTGCGTCAGCAACACATCTAGGACTGTTCTCAAGCTAATGGTTTCGGAAAACGGACTGGTAGTAAAAGAAGGCTACTGAAACTAGTAGGCATTGCACTGAAGGACCAAACCTACGTGTGCTGACCTGGATATAGCTCCTGCTAATTGAGTAAACTGTATTGTCATGTAAGCATTCAAACATGCTTAATGGGTTAAGGCCAACTTGGGCCATAGAAGCTCAAGGTTTACTTTGTAGAATCAATATGAGGCTTGGTTCTGCATGCTGATTTTCCTTCCCCAGCAGCAAGATATTTTATTAAGTTCTTGTCTAAATGTCTGCTGGCCCCTTCCCTTCAGATTGTAAAGTCTGTACTTCAGACAATCGTAGAATTACAACATGAATTACAACTTAGGGCTGGGATCATAAAACACTCCTGATTGATGGTCATCCAGAATTAATTTGAATATTTCCAATGAGGAAGAGTCCACCAACTGTCTGGGCCATTACCCAGAATCTGGGATTCACATATTGAACTAACATTTTGCTAACATTCAACCAGAATCTTCCTTCCTGGAATATAAAACAATTTTTCCACATCTTGTTGTCTGGATAGCAGCAGATTAACTCACCAGAATGAATGCTAACCTTCTGTGTGACATCATTTCAGTTACTCAAGTCTGCTATCATATTCTGCGTCAGCTTTCCTCAAGGCTAAGTACACCCGATTTCTTCAAGCTTTTGAAACACAACTTAGTCTCCAGTATCCCGATTGCCGGAAGACAGTTCAAAGCCAACTCTGCTGACTTCTGAGTTCTCATAAATGAGATCTTGGACTTCTAGAGTCCTGCATCAATGGCATATTTCTCTAGCCCCATATTTCTTTCCAATCAGCTCTGAAACCAGGGCTCACATAAAGAATACATTGACATGGGAGAGGATCTGGCTGAGGAGGAAGAAGGCTCCCACCCATGTGTTCTCCCCTAACAATTACACAACGCATTTCTGTAATAAGCAGGTATTTGCTAAAGTAAGGGGGAAATAGTAGAAGAGAAAACCCCACATGAAACTAACAGTGATCATTGTCACTATTCACGAACTGCCCCCTTTTTGCTGTGTCTTAATATGTTCTTTGAGAAATAGAAAAATATTGGAAGAGAAGATGTGGTTGTTAACTCCTTTAAAAGTAATGTCCAATATTATATTTGAGAGCATAGAATGTCATATGATAAATTATACTTCTAATCCTCTACTCTCTTTTTACACATTTTTTTTAATTTGTTTATTTGTTTGCCATCCATCTTGCCTAACTAAAGATGTAGGAACTCCATTCAGTTATGCACCTGGCTTAGGTAGAAGCCATTCTAATCTGGAATCTTCACCTGTAGCCAGTAGAAATTCTCTTGCTCTATTAAACTTCTCCATTTTGAGGGGAGTGGGCTGCCAGGACCTACTTATCATGCTATTTACATAGTGTTTTCTCCTTTTCTAAAGCATTTTTTTTAATTTAGTAGAATTACCTACTACGGGAAATAGTAGGAACAGGAGGTTTTTTGTCTTAATCATTCATTTAGGGCTGTTCAAAGTTGCAATAGCACTAAAAAAAATTTTTGAGGATTCCTCACATTTAAGACCATCACTGCACCCCTTGGTTACATGATCAAAAATAAAATTATTTTAGATTCTGCAGCAGTAGTTCTCACACTATTGGCAAAAATTTCAGGGTTCCTGTGTAAATCAATATTTGTCCATGCAGGAAATGGTTTTCTTTTGATCAGCCTCCTAAGAATATGATTATAAATCGCCATAACATCTGTTTCTGTATGAGACCGCCTCTTGATTTTAGTATCGTTATTTAGGGTTTGCTTGTTTTAATCATGAACGAGGTTCTGATTAATGTCTTAGGCAGATAAGGAATTTTTTTCTCACTGTAATTCATCTCTATAAAGAAAAGAAAAACTTTTCTCCATGTTTGTCGTCACTTCTATTTTCTTGCATACCACAGGCTTGAAATATTTTGTATTCTGCGTTTTCTATATTGAAAAACAAGTAATAAAGAAACAGCTGCCCCTCGTGCTATGGTAGGTAACTTTTTAAGTGGAAACACCTTAAAATCTGTTCTTACCATAAGTGCATTGTTGCCACCTCATCACATTTTGAGAGAAAGTACGAATCGCTGTCCAAAAGCTTGAAAAACAATGCTTTAAAGTTCTTGAGCTAAAAGAGTAGAAGAACATGGACATAATTATGCATCATTTGGGGATATTTTTTAAAAAATGGGTCAAAGGAATGAAATTCTCTAGTTTGCTCAAGCCTATAACAGAGCAGATCTGACATCACTAGCTCTGTTGGCACCCTCACAGCTGACTCCGTAAGATAGTGGGATCTTAGCCAAGCACTATAAGGTCACTCAACGTCTGTCCTTCCCTCTCATCTGATTGGCCCAGGAATCTATGAGCAGAACATTGGAATGTGCTGGTTAAATGATAAGTGTAGCAAATGAAAACATATGCCATATTCTTAGAATACGAAAGTTGTGTACTGTATTGCATTTCTCAAGGATGTTCTCCAAATGTTCTAGGTAGTTTTCTTAATGCCTTCTGATGTCTAAATCTAGAAACTGGCTATGTACTCTTTGTCCTGTTCCAATCTTACCTTTCACTTGTTTTTCACACAAAGGAGCAGCAGAGATCCTTAATTCCCTGGTACAAAACCAGAGTAAAGTCATAATGAGAAATCAAGACAAGAATCCAAATTGTGGCTTCCTTCTGTTGAATATGTACACCCCTCACCATTATTAATTGAATTGTAGTTTATTATTCCAGATGGCTGGATTCTAATGGATTGCAACGGGGGTCTCCTTCCTCTGAAAACAATCTTGCTTGGATGCAGAAGTAATTGCAGTTCTACATATTTTAACCTAGATCTTTTTGATCATGCTTTGAAAATAAGCAAAAGTTAAACCTGCTCACTATATTGCAAGTGAGTGTTGTTAATCTTAATCCAGAATCTTAAAGCTTCAGAGAAGCCATAATTGTTTTCAAGCTATTTTATTGAGTCTAGCTTATTCAGATGGGGTATATCAGTGTTTTGCCAATTGGAAATAGGAAGTAAGTAGCATATATAAACAGGGTTGCCTTGCTACTCCTATGATTTAAATTTCTGGTTCAAGCATTGTTTTCCTGACATAGAAGAAGACTGATAGAAAAGTCTGCAAAGTATTCATATGTAGAGGTAGTCCTTGACTTACGAACACAATTGAGCCCAACATTTCTGTTGCTAAGCAAGACAGTTGTTACATTTTGCCCCATTTTGCTACCTCTCTTGCCACCGTTGTTAAGTGAATCACTGCAGTTGTTAAGTTAGTAACATGATTATTAAGGGAATCAGGCTTCCCCATTGACTTTGCTTGTCAGAAAATCGCAAAAGGTGATCACATGACCCTGAGACACCACAATCATCATAAATATGAGCCAGTTGCCAAGCAACTGAATTTTGATCACTTGATCATGCGGTAGTGGTCGTAAGTGTGAAAGACTTTCATAAGTCACTTTTTCAGTGCTTTTGTAATTCCAAGTGGTCACTAAACAAATGGCTGTAAGTCAAGGACCACCTGTCTGTTAGGTTAAAGCAGGGGTCTTCAAACTTGAGAACTTTAAGACTTGTGGACTTCAACACCCAGAATTCCTCCTCCAGTCATGTTAGCTCAGGAAATCTTGGAGTTGAAGTCCACAAGTTTGAAACTTGCCAAGTTTGAAAACCCTTGGGTTAAAGTATGTTAAATTTATAGAAGCAAGTTCAGAGGACAAGTTGATCCAAATCTGAAATGTCAAAATCTTTATTTCTTGGGGGGGGGGCAGGAAGGAATTAAGAAGAACCCCAGGGCAATATTCCGTTTAAGCCATAATGCCAGTTTGGTGCATGTTAACCTTGGTGCTTTGTAAATCATGGCTTCTGGCTAAGCCTCAACAAGCTGAAGTTAAAATAAGCCAGGGGAACTGTGTTATATATTAATACAATCATAGTATCAGTTAGTAGGAAAGCAGATTTAACTCGAAACATGCTCTCTCTCTCTCCTCTACCCATCCCCATGAGTCCCGGGTGAAAGGACACCGTAACCTTACCAAGGCTATTCCAGATTACATCACCTCAGAGAGAAATTGGATCAGCAATCCTGTGTTGCCTTGAACTAATCACCCTACAGCCTGCCAACAGGAGGGCTTAATAAGAGGCCAAAGCATACTATCTGCAAAATAGGTTTCTCAAAACTGATGCATTCAGGGGAGTCTCCAAACTGTTAGCATCCATGTGCTCCTCTAAACGGAAAGCTGCCCATTGGGTCTCAGCGCAAGACACTCTTATGGAATAAGTTTTGCAGTCTATCTCTCTCCAAAATAATAAAATTCCCACAACCACATGATAGGAGACTTAATCTAGAATTAAGTCTTGAAAAAGGGGTTAAGTAATGCAACTGGGGCAGGAGCAGCCACAAATCATCCCAGAGTAGGCCTTATAGTATCATCCAAGCTTTGGAAAAAGGAGAAGGTACCTATCTACTCTGAGCTGTCAATCTGACAAAAGGAGCAGAACAATTATTGGAATTGAGTTTTGTACAGGCAAGGAAAGTCTGAAGTCTGTGCAACAGGGAAAGGGTCCAGATTGGCCAAGTGTTTCCAAAGGATAAAAGGGGAGATATCCAAAAGAGCAAGATCTGCAGGAAACAAAGCATAAGAAGTTGGTAAGAAGGTATAAAAAATAGAGCATGCTTTAATTCCAAAGTCCTCAAATTCTAGCAGAGAAATGAGCAGGCTTTACTTTATATTTTACTGGTAATAGAGGGTTGCTTTAGATTAGAAGGCAATCAGAAAACTTTTGTTTACTTTGAAATAAACTGGGAAAGTAGAATGGTGTTTTCCCTTTTGCTTTCATTCATTCTTGATTTCCTTCTATCTGTATTGGAGCCCAATATTCTATTACAAGGAGGAGAGAGAAGGAAGGTGGGAAAAACATAGGAGGCAATTAGATCTGGGACAATATTTAATTGTATGAGTGTGGCATCCTTTCCTGGATCATTAGAAGGGGGAAAGGAAATGCATCAATAGTAAGCAGTAGCAAAGTAGCTGTTTAGGGACACCAATATTCCCTCACACCTGCCATGAGAACGTATTAGTTATCACCCCTAGCAATTCCATTTTTTCAGAAAACAAGGCAACACCATTGCTTGTTCTTGATGAGGTTTCACTCTTTCAGAAGGAGTCCACAAAGCATCTGGGATTCTCCTGGACTCAAAGCTCTTGCTGGAAGAAGAAAGCATTTGCCCAGCTGTTATACCAGATGAAGCTGTTTCTGAATCAGGAAACTTGGGTGACTCTCTCATCATTTCTCATCTTGATTACTGTTGAACTGCTTTATTTGGGCTCACCTTGAAGACTACTCAGCAATTGTTTTTTTTTAACAAATTTTATTCAATTTTTAACAATTTTTTAAAACAGCTCTTTTCAGTAGACAGCATGTTCCCGGGTCATCACTTTTACATGCAAATATGACAGTAGGTCTATATTCATTTTAAGCATTTAACTTCACTTCTATTCCATTTTAACAGACAGAGGGTCAAAGAAATTAATCCTAATCTCAAATCTTAATCTCAATCTGTGTAACCCCCCCATTCATTTCAAATTAATTGCAAACATATATATATATTTTAAAAACATCATTTATAAATCTTACAAATAACAATATATTTGCCCATCATATTAAAGATAAAGTTCATCCATATCTATCCTTTAATTATCTTCACATTGTTAATACTCTTTTATCATTTACAGAATTCTTTTGTCCGTCAGATTTGCCCTTTCATCACATATTCTCTCCATAATTCTAAATCCGTACAGATTTTGACATTAAAAAGAATGAGAAAAAAAAACTAGACTTGCCCCCCTTTTACTACTTTGAAAGTGACACCTCAGTGGTTAATATAGTAGCATAATCATAATCATTCCCTTTAAAACGAAAGATAGAGAAAAAAGAAAAAGAAAAAAAGAGAAAAGAAAAGCTACCTTACAATATATCTCTAATCGATCGGGTTCTGCAACACATGTCCCCCCTAAAGTTTATTTATGGTTCCAAGATAATAATAAAAATAACTAATCTTGGTTATTGACAAATCTCATTTTTAGACGTTTTCTAAAATCATTTCAATTAATTCAATTTATCTAATCATCATTTACCTTTCTTTTGTAAATAAGAAATAAAAATGTAACCTTTTACCAGTAAAGATTGTCAGTGACCCCTATTGTTTTACACTTTTATAATTACAATATATTCTTATTACCATTTCTTCATGCAGAACCCACTACTCAGCAATTGTATGTGGTCTAAAAGGCAGCTGTGTAGTTGCCGATGGTCAGTTCCAGTTCAGAGGAATCACGTCCGTCTTGCAGGAACTTCATTGGTTGCCAGTAGGTTTTCAGATACAATTCAAAAGTGCTGTTTATAAAGTTGTAGTGATTGTGTGTTTGAAAGAGTGAGAGAGAAGGATGTGTATTGTGTAGTGATAATTGGGAACTACTGTGAGTTTTCTGTCAATACTAAAAAAAAAAAATCCAGACTTAAGAAATTTCTTGCAGTGTTTGAAGGAAAGCGTTGTCCCCTACCTCCCTGCTATTTCAATAGTGTTAACTGTTACTTCAAAAAGTGTTTTAACTGGAACTTTTAATCTCAGCTATTATAAAATGTGGTTTCTCAATCTTCTTGCGCCATCTGCTGACAAAATAATGTACTAACACTAAAATAACACGCAGAATATAAAAACAGGAGAAAGATGAATACTATTCAATATAACCTGCCAAATCTAAGCTTCAAAATCCAGTTGAAAATTAGAAGGCAGCAATGAAGTCAAATATTTATTACCATCTTGAAAGCCAACTGGGTGACTTGAGGCCAGTTACTCTTTCTCAACACAAGCAATCTCACAAGGTTGTTGTTACGGAGAAAATTGGAGGCAGAAATATTAAGGTATGTTCAGTGAGTTGAACAAATATACATAAAAATGAGAAAACAATCTAATCAACATCTTCTACTTAGTAATCTATTTTTGCATATCTGTTAATTATTGTGGAGAAAACCTTGATCCATTGAAGGGTAAAGAAGATGCTGGGTAATTCCTGGCAATCTTTTTGGTATGGTAGATCTGAAAAGACATCAGTGATACCTCTGGAACTTATCCCAATATCACATGCTCTTCCCAGAAAACTTTTGACATGAAAATTTTGAATTCGTTGCTAATCACCATCCAGTCTCTGAACTTAATTGTGGTCGTTTCAAAATGATGAAGCTGAAAAATACTATATCTCTCAATTTGATTTGACTTGATTTGATTTGTAACCTGGCTTTAATATTTTTACAAATAATTCAAGGAAGTGAACATATCCAACATGCCTTCCTCTTCCAATTTCTCTTTGGTCACGGTCAGAAAGCAACTTTAACCTGGTACATCCATCCGTCTGCAAGACAGTGTTGGCTGGCGGTGCCCAGGGAAGGGCCTACTCTGTAGCGGCTCCTGCCTTGTGGAACCAACTCCCCATGGGGCTCCATTTGGCTCTGGATCTCCACTCTTTCTGCCACGATCTGAAAACTTGGCTGTTTGAACAGGCTAGGCTGGACTGACCTCTCAGGGAGGGGGGTTTTAAATTGATTTTATGTGGGCTTGTAGTGTTTAATTCGTTTTTAATGTATTTATTGTTGTTATTTTTAGTTGTGAGCCGCCCCGAGTCCTTTCAGAGAGGGGGCAGCATACAAGTCCAATTATTAAATTAAATTAAATTAAATCTTACTCATGAGCAAAGGGTGAGATGAAAGCAAGATCATTATGTCATAGCAGAAAAAAAGAGTGCAGGGCTTGTTTATACTATGGTTGCCATGTAAAATGCCAGGTTTTTTAAAATTTTGTACTAAGAAATGGACAGAAATTGTTCCCAAAATAGGCATATCATAGTTTAATAACAATAACAAAGAATCCCTCTGCCTTGCATTTGCCTCAGTTCTGCTTTGGTCTTGTGTGATTTTACCTCATATCCTCTGCAGCTCTCATTTTGCCTCACATACTCTGCAGCTCTCCATTAGATGTTAATGGATTCTTTGTCACCAGCAATAAGACTCTTGCTATAATGGGACCTGGTGATTCTACATAACTGTTTTTTAACATTTGGGAACTTTAAGATGTGTGGACTTCAACACCCAGAATTCCCTACCCAGCAACTCTCATTCTGGAAATTAAAGTTCACACATCTAAAAGGTGCCAAATTTTGGGGGGGGTGATCTATTCTAGATGCTGCCAAACTATAACTCCCAGAATTTCCCAAACTTTCTAACAACTGGGAGAATATTGGAATTGCTGGGAGAATATTGACAGCATTTGGAAGACCATGACTCCTATACATACCAGGAATCATACAATACAGTGTGCAGTGAAGCATCCTGTTTTGCTTCAAGACTGGAATAAAATTCAAGAATTTCAGGGGCTTTGTTCAAAGTTCAGAAACAGCTGTTTTTAGCCTGAGACAGTTTTGTACTCTACCATCAAGTCATAGAAGTTTTCCCACTGCAGTCATCTCCTCCAACTGTGGTAGGCAATGGAGACAATCAAGGAGGTAGAATATTGTAAATATGCCATTTTTCCCAGCAGGAGAGTAATTTGAATATGATTTGCCACTCCACAGAACATTTCTTCAGGATTAATTGGGCTTCCTTTTGTTGAAGAATTCTGGATAGCTTGCATATTCTTTTATGGCCCTAAGCTGTCTTTTGTCCTATTAAGTATCCGGTCATTTTGCCAATCACCAACATAATTAATTGTCCATTCTGCATTATTTCTTTAGTTCTTCTCTTTTGCCTTGGGATGTGTGAGACAAATGCATTGTGGAGTGGTTTCCTCTCCCTCCCAATTGACAACAGAAACATTGTTAACCTTTGGAGTAGGCCAGATTAGGAAACAGACACCCAAGAAAAACTGGAGTTGTACTTTATTAGTCGTCAAAATCTATAACAGGGGTCTTCAAACTAGACAGTTTTAAGACTTGTGAACTTCAACTCCTAGAATTCCTTCTCTAGTCATGTTAGCTCAGGAATTCTGGGAGTTGAAGTCCGCAAGCCTTAAACTTGCCAAGTTTGAAGGCCCATGGTCTATAATAACAGAATCCTGAAAGCATAACAGAGTTTCCTCTTATATCAGAGAGTCAAGACGTGGCAATCTTCTTTTCACCCCTTCCTGTTTTCCCAGGCTAAACTCATCTTTTACTAATAGTTGCCACAAATCAAGGTCATCTTTGTATTTCTCTACACAGATACAATATAATGTTATTTTACATATTACAAGAGAGAGAGAAAAAACCTAAAATAACTGCACATTTTTGGTAATGTCCAGTTTAATGTAATTACTATATTGCACATATTTATACATTTAAATGTAAAATAAACATTATTGCATGCCAAAAATGATAAACACTAGTGGTACTGGGAAACAGTGGTTTGTAGCATCTATGGTTTCTGTAGCAGAGTCATGGGCAACCACCAGGGACTGAGAAGAAGCAAAAGCAAGCAAATGCTGAGACAATCAGCAAATGCAAATTTTCATCAGACATTATGATGTAAGTAGGCCATTGCCCCATCTCCATGATGATAACAGACCTGTGATTTTGGTTATATATGGCTTGTAACAGATGTTGCTGAGCTCAGCTTCCCTTCTTTCCGGATCAGACTTTTATATCCTAAAGATCTAGGCTGGTGGCTCAGAAGCCCAAGCTGGAATTTTCAAGCTCAGTTTTAACAAATAAAACACACACACAACCTTACTTATATACCAGCAGAATCAACTAGTAAAGCATTTCCTGGATTATACAACTTATGCAGCAAACTGCTATAATAGTCATCATGATAGCTCTCTCTTAAGGCTTCTATAGCTCCTACACGTCTTTTTTATTTATTTGATTTATTTATTTGATTTGTCAATCGCTTACAAGATAATAGGTATAAGTATATATATAGTTATCAATACATGAAATGGATACATATAAGAAAAATAAAAAGAAACAATAGGACAGGGATGGTAGGCACGTTGGTGCGCTTATGCACGCCCCCTACAGACCTCTTAGGAAAGGGGTGAGGTCAATAGTAGACAGTCTAAGGTTAAAGTTTTTGAGGTTTGGGGAAGAAACCACACAGTCAGGTAGAGTATTCCAGACATTGATCACTCTGTTGCTGAAGTTGTATTTCCTGCAATCAAGTTTGGTGCGGTTTACCTTGAGTTTGTATCTGTGCCCTTGTATTGTTATGGTTGAAGCTGAAGTATTCATTGACAGGTAGGACATTGCAATATATAATTTTATGTGCTATACTTAGATCGGACCGAAGGCGGTGTAGTTCTAGGTTGTCTAGGTCTAGAATTTCAAGTCTGGTGGCATAAGATATTCTGCAATGAGTAGAGGAGTGGAGAACTCTTCTTGTGAAATATTTCTGGACTTTCTCAATTGTATTAATATCTGATACGTAATGCGGGTTCCAGACTGATGAGCTGTATTCAAGTATTGGTCTAGCAAATGTTTTGTGTGCTCTAGTTAGTAGAGTGATATTACTGGAGAAAAAGCTACGCAGGATTAGGTTAACAACTCTTAATGCCTTTTTGGCTATGTAGTTACAGTGGGCTCTAGCACTTAGATCATTAGAGATGAGTACTGCAAGGTTAGGGTTAGACAGAGATCATCAACAAGGTCTTGACTATTCAGCTTGTATTTTATTTTCTGATTTTTTTTGTCAATATGTAATACAGAGCATTTATTTGTTGAGATTTGAAGTTGCCATTTGTTTGACCATTCTGATACATAGTTGAGGTCTTTTTGAAGGGTAGCAGCATTGTTGGTGGTGTTGAATAGCTTTACATCATCAACGCAGAGAACGCAGTTGCTCTTAATATGATCACAGAGCTCATTTATGTAGAGTATGAAGAGAGTTGGTCCTAGAATGCTGCCTTGGGGGACACCACTGTTGACAGGTACAGAATTTGATAGGACGCTCCCAATTTTGACCATTTGTTGTCTGTTTGACAGGAATGCTTCTATCCAGTTATGCAGGTGTCCAGAGATACCATAAGATTTTAGTTTTAGTAGTAGTTTGTTGTGTACCACTGAATCAAAGGCTTTACAGAAGTCTATGTAGATTGCGTCTATTGCTTTGCCCTGATCGAGTTGTGTAGTCCATATGTTTTTGCAGTGTAAGAGTTGCAGATTACAGGATAGGTTATTTTTTCTGAAACCAAATTATTTGTTAGAGAGTAGGTTGTTTGTCTCTAAGTGGAGGATAATGGATTAGTTAATAATTGATTCCATGACTTTGCAAGTGACGCAGCATAAAGAGATTGGTCTGTAATTTTCAACTAGGCTGGGGTCTCCCTTTTTGAAGATGGGGATGACTGGCTTGTGAACATAGGTTTGGCAAGGAGCTGGTCCTGAAAGATTTTTCAAAGATTATTTATTTATTTATTTATTTATTTATTTATTTATTTATTTATTTATTATTTGCACTTGTATGTCCCCATCTCCAAGACTTGGAGCTGCTCACAATTAAAATATAATACAATAAATACTTAAAAAACTATTAAATTTAAATACAAGTCCAAATATAATAAACTAAAACCATTAAAACAATCCCAACCCGGGGGGGTCACAGCCCGGTTGATCAAACAACCAAGTTTTTAACTCACGGCAAAAGGTGCGGAGGTCAGGGGCCAGGCGGAGCTCCAAAGGCAGTTGGTTCCAGAGGTCAGGGGCCGCAACAGAAAAGGCTCGTCGTCGGGAATTACAATCGGCACTGAGCCGATGGAATCCCGAGGAGTCCTTGCCTATGAGCTCGCACAGGGCGGCCGGCATTCGATATCGGAAGGAGACGCTCCCTTAAATATTGAGGACCCATGTCATGAAGGACTTTATATGTTAACACTAAAACCTTGAACCTCACCCGAGCGCAACCGCAGCCAATGCAAGCCGCGCAGGAGGGGGTAACATGGGAGAACCGGGTAACTCCCATCACCACCCGGCCGCATTCTGCACCAGCTGCAATCTCCGGATGGTGTGCAAGGGAAGTCCTAAATAGAGAGCGTTGCAGTAGTCAAGTCTAGAGGTAACAAGGGCATGAGTGACTGCGCAGGGCATCTCGGTCCAGAAAAGGGCGAGTTGTCAAACAAGGCGGAGCTGGGCAAAGGCCCCTGGCGACGGCCCCACCTGCTCTTCCAGCCGGAGCCACATCCAGGAGGACCCCAGATTCCGCCCTATCCACAGGGGCAACACCTCTCCCCTATGGCCAAAGATGGACAATCTTGACCGGGCCGAGACGCCGGTATGCACAGCCACTCAGTCTTGGCCGGGTTGAGTCGAAGCATGTTCCTGCTCATCCAGATCCGCACGCATCCAAACACCGGGTCATCAGGGAGAGGGCATCGCTGATCTGGTTTGGGGTGGAGATGTACAACTGAGTATCATCAGCGTTGATGGAACTTCACCCCAAAACCACGGATGATCTCACCCAACGGCTTCATGTAGATGTTGAATAAAAGGGGGGAAAGGACTGACCCCTGAGGGACCCCACAAGAGAGCACCCTTGGGGACGACCAACCCCCTGCCAACACCGATATGCACCGCCCGAGAGGTAGGAGGAGAACCACTGAAGAACGGTGCCTCCCACTCCCAGCCCCCCGAGGCGACGCAAAAGGATACCATGGTCGATGGTATCGAAAGCCAAGAGAGGTCTAATAGGACCAGGACAGAGGAAAACCCCTGTCCCGGCCCTCCAGAGATCATCCATCAGCGACCAATGCCGTCTCCGTGCTGTAACCGGTCGGAAGCCCGATTGATACGGATCTAGGTAGTCCGCTTCATCCAGGAAAAGCGGAACCTGTTGAGCCACCACACTCTCAACAACCTTCGCCAAAAAGCGAAGGTTGGAGACTGGACGAAAGTTATCTAACACGTCGGGTCCAGGGCAGGCTTCTTCAGAAGGGGCCTCACCACCGCCTCCTTCAAGGCGGCGGGAAAGACACCCTCCCTTAAAGAAGCGTTGACAACTGCCCGAGCCAACCGCAGGTGGCCTCCCTGGCGGCATATGTCAGCCAGGAGGGACACGGGTCCAACAAACATGTGGTGGAACTCATTCGCCGCATAATCCTGTCCACTTCATCCTCGAAACAGGATCAAACTCATCCCAGGTAACAATGGCCAGACTCCCAGCACCCCTTCCTCAGACCACTGCAAATCAGAGGGTAACCCGCCCGAATACGAGCATTTTATCCGACAGATATTGAACAAACTCCTCGGCTCTACCCGAACGGGTCCGCCTCTAAATGAAGGAGGGAGCGGTAACCCGAAACAGGGCAGCTGGGCGATTATCTGCGGATGCTATGAGAGTGGAGAGATAAGACCTTCTCGCCTCACCCATAGCTACCAGGTAAGTCCTAATGTAGGCTCTTAGCTGGGCCCCGTCGGACTGGGAACGGGTAGACCTCCACCTGCTCTCTAAACCCCTTCGACGGTGTTTCATCTCCTGGAGCTCCTCAATATACCAAGGGGCAAACCGGGATCCACGGCGTGTAAGGGGACGCATGGGGACAACCCTGTCGAGGGCCTCCGACGCAGACCGTTGCCAGGCCATTGCCAGATCCTCGGCAGAGCTGTGAGCAAGGGAAGTAGGAAAAAACCCCAGTTCTGCCTGGAACCTCTCCGGGTCCATCAGGCGCCTGGGGCGGAACCATCTAAGTGGCTCCTCATCCCAGCAGTGGGGGACAGCCTGTTGGAAGACCAGCCATAGGAGATAGTGATCAGACCATGGAACGGGCAAGCGTAGAAATGACTTGCCCTCTGTCACTCTGCCACTGTTCAGAGACAAAAACTAGGTCAAGAGTATTTCCCCCCTCATGAGTAGGGCCTTGTATTAACTGGGTCAGGCCCATGGCCTCCATAGAAGCCATGAATTCCTGGGCCAAACCCGACCCCCCAGGGAAGGCAGGTTGAAGTCCCCCAAGACCATAAGGTCAGGGAACTCCACCGCCACCCCGGAGAGGAGATCGAGAAGCCCAGGTAGGGCCGCTGCCACACAGCTGGGGGAAAGGTATGCCAGCAGCAAGCCCACCCGACCATTAGGCCCCCACCTCAAGAGGAGGGTCTCACTCCCGCCTATCTCTGCAACAGAGACCTCCCTTGGAAACATGGCCTCCCGAATAACCACGGCCACCCCACCACCCCTACCCTGGGCCCGTGGCCGGTGTAAAACCCGAAAACCTGGTGGACACAAATCAACCAGAGGGACACCCCCCTCTGGGCCCAACCAGGTTTCAGTGATACAAGCCAGATCCGCAGCCTCCTCCTCAATAATCTCCCGAAGGAGGGAGGACTTATTTGCCATGGACCTGGCATTAAAATACACCAACCTAAGCCCAGGGGTCCTAGTTCCGCTGCCCCCTAGGGAGGAGGCCATAGGGTCGGAGCGAGCAACCGGCCTTAAGTGTCGGGTGCGCGCTCCCCTCACCTGATACGGCCCTATGCCTCGACGTCCTCTTCCAACTCCGACCACCCTGGGAATCGCAGCCCCGACCTCAGGGCCCGGAGCCCCGCCGGTCCCCAGCCCCCACCCACTCCCGCCGCACCCCGGGTCATAAGGGGACCCCTCCACCATCACCCCCCTCCCTATCCCTTTAAGACATCGAATTAAAAATTTTTAAATTCAACCCTTTGCTCCCAATTTAGAATTTAACCCCTTGGTTGCAGCATGCCACCTCTCGGGATCCCAAGATCCGTCATTAAGGTAAGCTGTCGACAACCCACTGGGCCAACTCAAGGACAAGGGCGCAGTCCTGAGCGCCCACAATTCCGGCAGCGAGTAGGGTCCCATAACAAAAGATGACAAACTTCATAAGGGGGTAAAGTCTGGCCACATATGACCGGGTGATAGATGTTAAACGTCCGAATGGAGAAAAAGAGTACAGGCAACAGTATCCAGAGATTCAGTCTCGTAAATGGTCTCTCACATCCACTTAGAGGCTTATGCTTAGAGGTTCAGCTATGGCAGCTCTCTTAAGACTTCTATAGCTCCTACACACGTCTTTTTAAAGAATTGGTTCCTAGAACAAGATACTTCAAGGGTGACCTAATCAGTGCACATTACAATGAAATGAGAGCTGCTATTCATGGTTATGTTGGATGTCATCTGCTATTCCTGGATCACTTGCATATTGTGGTCTTCATTAATTTGCATCCATTGTTTCTTGTCTTACTTTCTGGTGCTTTGAAATGTAGGTTGACTCCCCCTTGCCCTTCTTTGTGGCAGCTTCTCAAGTATTGGAACACTGCTATCCTTCTTTTCATTAAATTAAACATACCCAGTTCCTACAACCATTCATCATAGTATTTAGCTTCCAGAACCTTAATTATCTTTGCTGCTCTTCTCTGTGCTCTTTTTAGAGCCTCAACATCTTTTTTGTATCCTGGTGACCAAAACTGGACACAATATTCCAGGAGTTGTCTTACCCAGCTAGCTTCTGACAAGCAAAGTGTCAGCTTTGGAAGCCATATTGACACCAGGGGGTTAAGGTGACAATGTGTTAACCCCTTGTTGTGTTTTATTTATTGCATTTCCAGGACATGATTTTTTCAAGGGGGAACACCTGTCAGCTTTGGAAGCCATATTGACACCAGATGCTTTCATACTGCCACATTCTTGAGCCTGGGAAAATGGGAAGGGGGATTTCTTGGAGTGTATGTATAATAGCATTCTTCTTCTAAGTCAAGGTCATGTTATTCTGCACCTGGGTGAGGGGATGTCTCAAGTTGGGACGGATGGTGATTGGGGCATGTGATGCGATGATGGGTGCAGGGGGTGGATTTGTAGTTTTTACTTATTGCAAGGAACCCTGGAACTTTCAGATTTGGAGCTCCCCAGATGTACCATTTTGCTATCCAAATAAAACAGAAATTTTGAGAGGATGTCTGTCTCTGAGTTATTTGTTGGAGTGGAGGTTTTCTGGAACGCTGACACAAAGTCAGTGAAGCAAGCCAGATTTATTGAACAACTGTATGATTCACTCAACTGCAGCGAACAACTGTGACAAAAAAGGTGGTAAAATCAGGCACAAGTCATTTAACAACCGCCTTGCTTAGCATTGGAAATCCTGATCCCAACTGTGAATTGGGACCATCTGTACTCTACTTCTGTAGAGTATGGGGAAACAATGGCCTTTGTGTGTGTGCGTGTCACATCTCCATGATATTAAGCCTCAGCTAATATTCCCCCACCCCAACAATAATCTCTGTACAGCAGGGGTAGTCAACCTTTTTATACCTACCACCCACTTTTGTACCTCTGTTAGTAGTAAAATTTTCTCTAACCGCCCACCGGTTCCACAGTAATGGCGATTTATAAAGTAGGGGACAAAACCCCTACCGCCCACCATGAAAACTGGAATGCCCACTAGTGGGTGGTAGGGACTAGGTTGACTACCACTGCTGTACAGGTAGTGAGCAGCATGGTGGCCCAGAGGTGGAGCTCGCGCCTCACAATGAGAAGGCTATGAATTAGATCCTAGGTAGCAGCAGTTATCTCTGGGTGCAAAGAGAAAATATCTGCTGCGAAGTCTGTGTAGGCATCAGGAAGGGCATCCGGCCAGTGAACGCTCAGCTTCATTCAATCACCCCAACTCCACCCCAATGTGAGGGATTACAGGGTCGTTAAAAGAAAAAAAATCTCTGTATTGGTGGTCCTCAACGTATGACCAATATTGAGCCCAAAGTTTCTGTTGTTAAGCAAGACAGTTATGAAGTGAGTTTTGCCCCATTTTACGACTTTTCTTGCCACAGTTGTTAAGTGGATCCCTGTAGTTGTTAATCATATGGTTGTTAAGTGAATCTGATTTCCCCATTGACATTGTCAGAAGATGACAAAAGATGATCACATGACCCTGGGACACTGCACGTATCATGACTATGAACCACTTGCCAAATTTTGATCACGTGGCAATGGGGAGGCTGCAGTGGTCAGAAGTGCAAAAACCAGTTATAAATCACATTTTTCAGTGCCATCGTAACTTCGAACGGTCACTAAACAAAGGTTTGTAACTCGAGGACTACCTGTACACTGTTTTAGTACGAATGCACTTTCTGCACCAATTGTGGTCCTGCCACGTCAGAGCCTGAAAGGATGGTTATCTTGGAAGCAACAAAGCCAGCTCTGCCATTGCTACAAGTTTTCTTTTTTTGAAATGTCCTCTTTCTTTCCATTACTACAATAAATTACATTTTTATTATACTTAAAGACCAGCACAAGGAAGGTAGGTACAGTCAGTTAAAAAGCATAGAGAATACATCAGTCTAACAACAAAAAGGGGTAAGAGCATTGGATGGGCATAGAGGAGTATAGAAGTTAGCGTGTGGCAAATTAAATCTCTCACAGTAGAGAATTCTTATCTAGTACGATAAGCTGGATGCTTTTTAAGACTATGGCAAGTCTTTGTGGCGCATGTCACTATCTGATGAATTTAAGCACTTCTGCACAGAGCGTGGCAACATTATAGATCAAGGGTCTTCAAACTTGGCAAGTTGAAGACTTGTGGACTTCAACTCCCAGAATTCCTCAGCTAACATGACTGGAGGAGGAATTCTGGGAGTTGAAGTCCACAAGTCTTAAAGCTGTCAAGTTTGAAGACCCCTGTTATAGATGCTGCAGCTGGTTACTATCTGAAAGCAGCAGGGAGGTTCAGAATTGTCCTGTGCACTCTGGATATTTATGTAATAATTGTGAGATGAGGCTTGTACAAATGTCTTTGTAAGGCAGACATCGGAGGAGTACCTGCTCTATTGTTTCTGTATGACCATGTAGAGGGGAGAATTGTCTCTCTGGATAGGAAATCTCCTGTATTGGTCTTCATGGACAGCTGAGAGGAAGGTTTCACATTGTGCCAGAGTAAAGGCCCTCTAGTGCCTAGATACTTTGAGACTAGTGAAGTATGGCACGGGGAGGCAGACTGCCAGTTGGATTTGCTGTTAATAAAGATTGGAGACTAGGCTCTGTCCAATTGATGCTCTGTGTGCACTACACACTAGTTACTTTATTTGGCCTGATGACTATAATGCTTTCCCTCTTTGGATGCCTGTGGTTGTGAGAGAGACATTAAGAAGAAAAGCAATCTGATTCATTACGGACAACCGTTGATGTTGCCTGGTGATGCAGCAGCCTTGATGATGCAGCTTTTTATGCTGCATTTCTTGTACATTTTCCTACAAGGAAGGGAGCACAATAACAAGCCAAGGATCTGAAGTGGAAGGCTACGTATTTGGTGGAGTGGAAGGAAGAGGCTGATGCCCAGGACTATTCACCCTAGATTCTCCCCACCCAATTTCTTCCCACTCTGTTCTTCCTCTCAATGTGCCCTCTGACAAACTACCCATGTAACTGTTTCTTTGGGTTAAACAACTGCATGTTCAATCACTCAATTTGTACTGCTTCTTTCCAGCCTAACACACATGATAGGATCTTACCCACCACTTATGTCAATAGCTGGGCAATAGGATGTCAATGGATAGTGTTATGTATATGTGCATAACGTAGTTGGGTTGACAATATATAAAGCACAAATATATAGCTTTAAGGAAAAATACTGTAATATATTAGGCTGTGTTCTGATTGGTTGAGTATGCTGCAAGTTGCCATAAGAGGGAGATATAGATCATGGTTTAACTCTCTCTCCCACTGAAGATCTCTCTTGATGCTGATATTGAGTTTCTCTCTGACTGAATACGGACTGATACTGACTAACTCTGTTTACTTTGATATTCTCTTGATATCGAAGATTATCTGTTGTATTATGGTTTGAGATTTGTCTGCTGTAAAAGACATGAAAAGGGTAAGAAGACTTTATAACTGGATACTGCTGGACTGTTAAAAAGTGTATGACCTGGACTGTTTATTTGGACTGTGCTATTTCTTCAAGTAAACATTGACACAATTTGGTGTATCTCTGTGTGGTTGTGTATTTATTCATAACTGTTCTCATATCCGTTTCCATGTGCATATCCTTGTTACACAAGGGTTACTCTGCACATATCCTAACAGATAGCTATGTGTGGCTAGCCACTTCCTTCATCTTCTTTTTTCTTCTTCTTTGAAGCATCTTCCAAAAAAGAGAAGGCAGATGCAGACCGACCTCATGTTTCTAAACACAACAGGGAACCATCTGCTACAGGTGATTCTCTGCCTTGCCTCTCCGTCTCCTGCTGAAGCTCCTAGAGAGAGAAAAGAAAGAAAGAGAGAGAGAGAGAAAGGAGGGAAGGGAAGAGAGGAAAAGTTAGACTAGCATCAGCATGAATACTGTTTTCATTTTAAAAAACTCATACAATGCTATACACTATAATGCAGGCCATCATTTCCAGAGCTGACTATGCAACTAAAGGGCCTATTACTAGCAAGCATTCATAGGTTCTTGATCCAGTAAAGCATTGTAATTATGTCAGAGTAGCTTCCTGGCATAGCCACAAAGGACAACAGTGACTGACCTAGGAACTGAGTTCTGACCGTGTGAACAGGAACACACAGAAGTATAATTGAATGTGGAATTCATGTATGCGTGTTTGACTTGCACATTCATCTATTAAAGTCCAGGTGCTGCATTTCTCTTTCCATGTTTGAACTCATGTATTCATTTGCTCCTCCAATTACTTTCACAGTGATGCACAGTCTTCATTGATGCACAGTCTTCATACATGCAATATACATATGTTCATATCCAGTGACCAGGGGATAGATATTGTATATCATTTATGCAGGGTTATTTTGGGAGAAGAAGAAAAATGATATCCTGGTTCATCCAGTACCCAAACATCTGTAATGCCCTGTCTCTTTTATGGATCTGTGTTTGTGTATACATTCTGTTCAGTCCCCTTATTCCTCCCTGAAGTGCAGTACCTCCTGCAGGAGAAAGACAAGAGAATTCTTCATTTTTGTCCACTTGGAACAAATTTGTAATAAAAGAGATTGTCCCAATTTGGTGTACAGCACAAGGAAGATAACACTGATAGGCATATGCAGGAACTGTTATCTATGCAAAAAGGAGCTGAAACATTTTTAAGTGCAGAACAACGAGATAAAATTCAGAAGTGATACAGGAAGTTGCGTCTCTAATTCACTAAGCTTTAAGGACAGGAGGTATGACGGCCTTCAAATGATCTTCCTTCTCACTCAGGCAGCATAGTAAGATATCAAATCCATGCCCAGATTGGGCAGGGCTATTCTAAGCAGTTTGACTACTATCATGAGCATAATAATATAGCTCTGGTGTTTCTTTGGGCAACACTCCATCTTTCAAAATCTGAGCAGCAACACCAGAGGATGGTCCTATTGGTGAAGAGAGGAAGAAGGACTCTTAGGTTTTGCCCTTATTAAAATTTAGAATACCAGATAAAGTTCTGCATAAATTCATGGTCTGAGGTCATTTACACTGGACAAAAATATCTGCAAGGGTGTCACAACAAAACAACAACAACACACAAACCCTGAAGTAGAGACCATTGACTCAGCCAGAGGTATCGGTCTGACTGAAATTATTTGGAACTATGATACAAGCTGTTATTATTATTATTACCTTTAATGTCAGAGTATAACATGTGTAGAATGAGATTGGCTGAGCCTCCCTTCGTGCACCCCACACACACAACTCACAGTGAGGACAGAAAACCCTCACCCATTCCCAATCTTATTACACTATGTGACCTTGTTGCTTGCAAAAGTGGTTGGCCTGTGTTCAGTAGTGTCTGCAGAGGAAAATCCCCCCTCTAAGTCCCTGTGGGCTTCCTCAGGGTCTTTATGGACAACCTGAGACCAAGAATCTGGTATGACACATGGCTAGACTTGAAGTTAAATCCAGACCCGGGTCAGCCTTCCCCAGTCTGGCAGGTATATTGAGTCATGTCTCCCATCATTCTCAGCTGTTCAGTAGTGGAGATCATGCCTATTGTCATTAACTACATAGGTAATTTGACATGGCTTTCCAATCTTGCTTTAATTCAAAGAAAGGAAAACACATTGGGGTCATGGCAAAATAAACTAATAACATAGAAAACTAATGGGTTTTTTCACTATCACAGTAAGTCTGCATGTTAAACCATGGATGGATAAATAACTGGAATGGTTGCTTAACTCATACTTCTATTGTTTTTTTTAAATGTGAAATCATTTTATTGATCATTCTCACTGACTGATGTAAATGTGGGAAAGTTCTGTCTGGTATTTTTGTATACAAGAAATGTCTTCAAAAATAGCATTTCAGGTGTTTCACACGAGAAAGCTTACCAACTCCTCACTTCCTGAACTCTATGTGAGGCCACAAATGCACCAGCAAAGGTTGGATGCCGTCATAACTGCCCAAGTAGCTCTGCCATTCTCAGATGGAAAGTTTGCTTCTTTTTTGTGTGTGATTTGAGACAAAACAGATGTGGTGGGAAGCAAAGACCAGCTGGGGGCTTCTTGGCTGCTGAATGGTAATAGTGATATTTCCACCAATATCTCCCTCAAGTGGCCACTATACCTCTCCAATTGAAGACAGAAAATTCAAATTTCAAATTCTCTCCAACTCTTTCCCAACTTGTAAGCGCACCAACTGAGGCTAGAGTTGAACTGACTTCCCAGAAGTTGTAAAACTTATTTTAAAATTTTTCCATTTTTTTTGAAAGGGACGATTCAAAGTCATATTCAAAAGTTATATATGTGTAAAAACTTCACACAGGAAAGAAAGCTAAAAGCTAACCAAAGCATAACAGAAAACTGAGTGTCACTACATAATGTTAATTCCAACTGAGTTAACTTTCTTGCATACAGAGGAATATTCCACCACTGTGGAAAAGATATGTGTATAACCCCTGAGGCAGGGAGTTTTGCAGATGGGGGAGCCTGATGTATTAGTACTTAACAACTGC
Organism: Naja naja; assembly: GCA_009733165.1. Lineage (NCBI taxonomy): Eukaryota > Metazoa > Chordata > Lepidosauria > Squamata > Elapidae > Naja > Naja naja. The sequence goes on along the minus strand of CM019150.1, from coordinate 109,783,858 downwards.
CCATCATCACTTTTTCTTCGTTCTCATCCTCTTCCTCTTTTCCATCTCCAATTCCTACTTGTCCTTCCTCCTCTTCCTCCTCGTCCTCTTCTTCCATGTCCATCTCCTCTTTCTCTTACCCTTCTCATTCTCTCTTCACTTCCTCTTCTTCTTTCTTGTCCTCAGAATAACAGAGTTGGAAGGGACCTTGGAGGCAGAGGTGGTATTCAGTAGGTTCTGACCAGTTTTGGAGAACCGGTAGCAAAAATTTTGAATAGTTCAGAGAACCAGCAAATACCACCTCTGACTGGCCCTGCCCCCATCTGTTCTCTGCCTCGCGAGTCCCAGCTGATCGGCTGGGTCTTCTTTTGTTGCCCTGCAAAGGAGAACAGAGCTGGAAAGCAGGTTAGTGGGATGGGGAGGGAATGGGGATTTTGCAGTAACCTTCCCCTGCCATGCTCACCAAGACACGTCCACCAAGCCACACCACACCCACCAAAACACGCCCACAGAACCGATAGTGAAAAAAATTGAATCCCACCACCGCTTGGAGGTCTTCCAGTCCTCCTGTACCCTTGTATTTTTCATCTGTGGAAATTCTCAGTCATCCAGGTCATGGTTGTCCCAAAGGTGCTTTTTCAACAGGCAACTGGACTTTCTGGTTTCTTCTTTGAAGACGTTTCACTTCTCATCCAAGAAGCTTCTTCAGCTCTAAAGCTCTGAAGAACCCAGAGCTGAAGAAGCTTCTTGGATGAGAAGCGAAACATCTTCAAAGAAATAACCAGAAAGCCCAGTTGTCTCTTGAAAAAGCACCTTTGGGATCTTGTACTTTTCCTTCAACAGATCAACAAAGAATGAGAATATGTGATGGTCAACCTCAACAAGTATATAAATGTGATTCAAAGGTATTGTCTCTGTGTTAGTACATTAAACTGAAAACTATTTCTATTTTGCTTAGAACCAAGGTTTGTGATTTTATCTTAGTGTAGATATTATACAGTAGGTTTTTGAGGCTATTTCTTAAGCAAACCATCTTCCCCATTGAGTTTGCATGAATAATAAAAGTTATGATCAAAACTCACTCTTTTACAAAGCGTCTTGCAAGGAAAGGCAGCTGGATTTCCTTGTAAATAATTTTCATTTACAAATTAGACTTCTAATACATTCTGTAGTAAACCCCTGTTGATTTTTGTTGTTTGTCTGGTAAACTGGTATTATGCCATTCTTTGAGGAGTTCACAAAGTATGTGAGTTGTCTTACAGAAGGAACTTCTATAAAAGAATTGTGAACCAGTTTGAAAACAACAGCAGCTCCACATCTTTCTGCTCCCAAATTTTACTACCATTGGAGACCTCTATTTTATTTTTTATTTTTATTATTTTTGCAGGCCACATTTGTACATTTTATTTTATCATTAGATTGTTATAAAACATACCCAGCATATTATTTCAATATAGGGGTATTTGTACAGTATTGATAAGAAATTATTAACACTCTAATGTTTACATAAATTAGGCCATTAAAGATAGGAAAAAGAGAAAGTATTATATCAATATGAACTATGATTTAAAATGTCAGAGTTAATAGAAATAAAATTATTTAACCTTTTCATTCAGAACTGAATATAGCATTAAAGAGCAGCTGCAAATTTCATCAAATGCCTGGAGGACTGGCCTACTATAAGTTATAAGACATAATAAAAACCAGCAAGTTGAACGTTTTTAACAATCAGATGTTTACAAGCTGACTCCATCGCTGGTGCTGCTGTTTCATACCTTTGGTTTCAGGCTCCTGTGGTGAATGCAAAAGATGGAGCACAACTCTGAGGAGAAAGATCATGCTTAATTGAAACATGGTTTGTTGAGTTCCAGCTTACAAATGAAGAGGAACAAAGAGCTGTAGAAAGGAAAGGGAAGATTGTATAAGGGTTCAAAATTCTAGACCTTAAAATCAGTAAATGTTACACAGCTGAGCATAGACTGGAGCATAGACAGGTATGGAGAACAATTTCCTAAGACCAATTTGGGCTGAAGAAAATTAAGAAAATGGACTTGGAGATCCAACAAAAGCAAAAACAAAAACAAAAAACAAACCCAACTATCCATACACCAAAGAAGAGAAAAAACAGTTTTGTCAGAACTATTTTGTTCATATTGTTTCCAATTGTGGTTTCTGCCTTATTATGTATCTGTGGTCTCCTTAGAATTCAGAAATGGACAGCAATTACTTAAAATACCTTTTGAAGTGCAAGCTATTAGTTTCATTTCCTGTTGTCTTTCTGTATAAAATGAGAGGAAATAGGTTGCTCTATTTTTACCATGTTACTAAATGCCCCGAGTCTGACTGCATGGAAGGTCCAGGCTTGTTAACTGCTATTGTTAAATACCAGATCTCTTCTCAGCCTTAAATATACTGTAACTGTCCAAGCTCTTAATATAGTACCAAGATAATGCATTTTCTGATTAAGAAAGCATTAAGAAAAACAAGTAACAATCCAATCCAGCACCATTGCAGCACTCAAACACTTCTCTAAATAAGTAAATAAGCAAGTCTAAAATGTATTAAGAATCTCTGGAAAAATAATAAGCAAGGTGAGTTGTTCAATTTTTTTAGACTGTTTTATAAGGAGAGTGCCATAATAGAGAAGGCCCTGCACACACCTCTAGATTCAGTGATAGATGGTGATCTCAGAGTTGTGATGTATGTACATGAGGTATTCCTTCAAGGCCATAGATCTTTCATTATCCTCTCTCCCCCTTTCCCCTCCTTCAGTTTTTCCTGAAACTGACCCTGAAATGGGAGGCTGTAGTTGCAACCATGTGCCTTAAACCAGGTTGGAGTTTGAATGTGCAGGAATATCTATGGTATGTTGGCTCCTGACATCAGTCAATGTCTCTAAGTTGTAACTGAGAAGCCCTTTGTGTAATGTGGCTCATGCTCACACCATTTTATCGAGAGCGAATAAGGGAAGGCCTGGGAAAGGCAGTGTGCCATCTGATGATGTTCTGGTTACTTTAGATTTGCAGAGAACATTTCCTTCTTTGTTCCCAACCAGACTGACCAAATGTCTCATCCTGTGGCTAAGGATGCTCATTTCTCCATGTAAAAGCCTGGAGACATGGAAGGAATTAGAAGATGCAAAAATCTTGCACAAAATGGAAATTAAGTACTGGTGGACAAAAACATCCACTGCTATTCATTGGTGAAGGAACCCTCCCAGATAGAAACTGGACAGCCTTCTTTTACTGTCCCTTCTTTTGTAAGATGGGTGCAAGGGAGCAAATTTGGAAAGCAGAAGATCCCATCCTCCATAAGCAAATCTCTCTTTCTCTGCAATTTACTTTTTACTGTATAGATTAGATGGTTTACAAAATCCTGCCTTTATTATTTTTATACTTCATTATAATAAAGGTGGCAAACAAAACCTAATGCTCCTTCCTCTTCCTCCTGTTTTCCCCACAACCACAACCTTTTACGGTGAGCTGGGCCAAGAGAGAGAGAGGGAGCCTGGCCCAAGGTCACCCAGCTCGCTTTCATTCCTGAGGCGGGATTAGAACTCATGGTCCCCTGTCTTCTAGCCTGGGACCTTAACCACTAGACCAAATTGGCTCTGTTTGATGCAAGTTCACTATCCTATCTTTTTCCTCAGAAAAATATAAATAGTTTAAACAGATGGTTGTTTTTCTTCTTCTTCTCCTCTGGTTGTTCTATCCTGTGTGAAAGGCAGTCACAGATATAATGACACTGACTCACAAGTACAGTGACACTTCCATGTGTTACTACTCTTTGGTGAAGCTAATATTTGCCATCTGAAATGGTAGGGGGTTGGTACAGAAAAGGTCAAATCGCAGTTTCCTTGACTCCTTTCTATGACTCCTGTAGGCCAGCTGCACTTTATTCTTCATTGCCTGGGCAGCCAGGAGCAACTATATACCAGACTCCAGACTGAGTATGGTGGAACTTTCAACCTCCATGTAAAGAGTGTTTGGCAATTCATTCTTGAAACATTTAAACATTTCCTAGGAATATGGAATTCCCTCCCCCTGAAAAAAGAATTGGGGTTGTTATGTATGCAGAGTTTGAATTGATTGGTTGTTCTTGTAAAGTGTTTGAATTCATTGGTTTAAAAGTGCGGGAAAACTCTGCACTCTGATTGGCTGTCAGCCGAGGCAGCCGGCTATATATAGCTGCCTCGGCTAAGCCAAATCGGGTCCATTCTGAGCTGAAGTCACAATAAACCTTGAGTTGAAGCACTCCGCGTCCTGCCTCTCTATGCAAACTTAACATTGGCGACGAGGATGGGATCTCCCTGAAGAAAAGGCAACGTGGAACAGAGAAGAGCGAGATGGCTGTGCTGAACACGCCCCCAGCCCCATTCGACCCGAAGAATGAAGACTGGGAGTCGTATGCAGATCAGTTTCAGATGTTTTTGGAAGGAAGCGATCTGGCCGCCATTTCTGAGCAGCGGAAGAGGGTGATTTTTCTCACGTATTGCAGTCCAGCAGTTTTCAAGATGGCGAAGGCATTAGCGGGCACAGCAGAAGTGAAGGTAATGGCATGGGCTGATCTAGAGGGGCTTTTAAGGGCACACTACGCACCCCAAGTATCGTGCCTCATTAAGAGACACGAGTTTTATCGCTGCGATCAGGGGGAAGACGAAAGTATAAATGACTTCATGGCAAGTTTGAGAGACATTGGGGGTGCGTGCAAATTCAGCAGCTTAGAGGAGGCCATGCGCGATCATTTCGTTTTGGGCCTTAAAAACAAGGTTTTGCAGAGCAAATTACTGATGAAACCCAAGATCACGCTGAAAGAAGCCATAGAGGAAGCATCTTCAGCAGAAGCCACCAAATCCTCAGCAGCAGCCATGAGAAAAATGAACAAGACTACAAGCCATTCAGATGGGGGGAAAGACCACTACAACTCATTTTGATGAACTTGAATCTGAGTCAGAATACAGTGGAGAAGAAGAAGAAATCAACAGACTCAGAATGGAGTGGAAAAGAAACGACCTGAGAAGGAAAAGGCGTGATTTCCACTGCATAGGTTGTGGGGGAAACCACCCCCGCACTGAATGCAAGTTCCTGGATGCCCTTTGCCTCCGATGTGAAAAAAGAGGGCACCTTGCAAGAGTCTGCAAATCATCCAGAACTCCACCAAACGGAAGAAAGTTTGCTACAAACAATAAAGACAGAGAAGTCAAGCCAAACAACACCAGTAAGAAAATGGGGCGCAACACAGACGCAAATGGAAGAAATGAAACTCATCAAACAGTAACTATTGGTCATTCTTCCCCTTTAAATAACAGGAAAGTGCATATCAAGGTATTCATTGAAGGAAGCCTTGCCAAATGGAAGTGGACTCAGGTTCATACTTATCCATGGTGTCATGGGACACTATTAAGAGACTGATACCAGACATTCAGAAGACTCACTTCAAGAAGCAGGCATTAACTCTTAAAGACTACCAAGGGAACAAGATTCCAGTAGTTGGAACAAGAGAATTCAACGTGAAGTTCAAAGGTCACATCAAACGCCTACCCCTGACCATCGTGGATAAAGATCGCCCAAGTTTGCTGGGGCTAGAATGGTTCAACCCGCTGGGCATCAAAGTGACTGGCATCAATCACATAAGCAACACTGAGTGGGAAGAGTCCTTGAAGTCTGAGTTTCCAGAGGTCTTCAGCGACGGATTAGGCAAGTACTTGGGGACCCCTATCACATTTAACATACAACATACAACCAATCAGATTAAAACCCAGAAGGGTACCCTTTGCATTGAAGGAAAAAATGATGAACAATTAGATAAACTTATAGCCCAAGGGGTGCTGGAGCCCACAGACCACTCCAGGTGGGAAACACCTATAGTCACGCCTGTCAAGGCTGACGGTTCCGTGAGAATCTGTGGGGATTACAAGGGGACATTGAACCATGCGCTACAGCAGAGCGCATATCCGGTTCCAGTAGTGCATCATTTATTACATTCTCTGGGCGGGGGCACAGTCTTCGCCAAATTGGACCTGGCCCAAGCATACCAGCAGTTAACAGTAGATGATCTAACTGCAGAAGCCCAAACCATTGTAACCCATCGGGTGCATTCAAATGCAAGAGGTTACAATTCGGAGTAAGTGTGGCGCCAGGCATCTTTCAAAGCCTCATGGAAAGGCTGCTACAAGGGTTGCCTGGGGTGGTGCCTTATTTTGATGACGTTTTAATCTCTGCTGAAAATGACACTCAATTACACGAGAAACTCAGAGAAGTTCTAACCAGGTTCAAAGAAGCAGGGTTAAAAGTCAAAAAAGAGAAATGCACACTAAGAACTGACAAAGTAGAATTCTTGGGTTATATGATTGATAAACATGGCATCCACCCCACAGAAGCCAAAATTCAGGCAATCAAAGAAGCCCCCAGGCCTAGATGCAAAATTGATCTGCAAGCATTCCTGGGACTTATTAATTTCTATCATATCTTTCTACATCAGAAAGCAACCACTGCAGAACCCTTACACAGACTATTGGATAAGAAATCTGCATGGGTCTGGGGCAGAAAAGAAGAAGCTGCTTTTAACAATATCAAAAGACAAATCACTTCTGATTGTGTGCTGATACAGTTTTCTGAGAATTTACCTGTTGTACTAACTTGTGATGCATCCCCTTTTGGAGTGGGGGTGTTGAGCCACATGCTTCCCAGTGGAAGGGAAGCCCCTATTGCATTTTACCCTTGCACTTTGACTAAAGTAGAGAGAAATTACAGCCAACTGGACAAGGAAGCTTTGGCAATTGTGGCAGTTGTCAAGAAGTTCCATGAGTATCTATATGGGAGAACATTTACCATTGTCAGAGATCACAAACCTTTGTTAGGCATTGTGGCAGGAGACAGACCAACGCCCACAATCCTGTCACCAAGAATGCTGAGATGGACTGAATTTCTTGCTGCTTATTCATACAAACTCATCCACAGACCTGGAAAAGACATTGGGCACGCTGATGCTTTGAGTCGCTGCCCACTTCCTTCGCACATTGAGAACCCTGCTCCTGAATCTTACACCTTTTTTCTGGAAACTGTTGCCAAACTTCCAGTCCATGCTGCTGAAATTGCCAGAGAGACTGCCAAAGACACTTTATTAGCTCCTATTATAGGCTGGATTAAGAAAGGTTGGCCACTTCAAGATCTACCTCAAGGTTCCCAACCTTTTAAGTCCAGACAAACTGAGTTATCTGTATTAAGAGGATGTATTTTGTGGGGTAACAGGGTGGTTATTCCTGCAAAACTACAGAAAGAGGTTTTGGAAATGTTACATGAGGGTCATCCAGGAATTGTCAGAATGAAGGGATTGGCCAGGAGTTATGTATGGTGGCCAGGTATTGACAAAATGGTTGAAAACTGGGTTGCATCCTGTCCCAACTGTCAGGAAGTCAGGCCTGCTCCACCTCTCGCCCCCAAACAGGAATGGGAATGTCCTAGGGGCCCATGGTCCAGGATTCACATTGATTTTGCTGGCCCTACCAGAGGGCACACTTTCCTTATTGTGGTAGATGCATACTCCAGATGGTTAGAGGTGATTCCTATGGCATCCACCACAGCAGATGCTGTTGTCAAACAGCTTAAGAAACTTTTTGTAACTCATGCCTGATATACTTGTTTCTGACAATGGTCCTCAATTTACTTCCAACCTTTTTGAATCATATTTAGCACAGCAGGGTATCAGACATGCCCTTACAGTCCCTGGGCATCCTTCGGCTAACGGCCGGGCTGAATGCATGGTACGATTTACCAAGGAGAAAATCCAGCAATTGGGTCCAGGGGACATCACCGAGAAAGTTGAAAAACTACTCAGTGTCCAGCATATCACTCCCAACCCATCAACTAACTTAACCCCAGCCAAGTTGTTGATGGGTAGGAAACTCAGATCTCCCCTTGACCGCCTTCATCCCACTTACGCACCCAACGCACCACTGGATTCCACTAGCAAAACTCACTCATTCACTGTGGGTGATTCTGTTTATGCAAAAACCTTGTGGGTGAACCATTATGGATTCCTGCAGAGATAACCCAAATTACAGGCCCCGGTCTTACAGGGTTCAAACTGAGGATGGTGTCCTCTGGAGCAGGCACATAGATCAGTTACGGTCCAGACTACCTCAGGAGCATTGCCATTGCTCCTCTCTGGTTCCCATACCTACTGCCTCTCCTAGGGGAAGGGGGATTATGAAGGTAATCAGCAAGCAAGAATCAACCCCATGTGTAACGAGCTAACACGACAGGAACCATCCCAAAACCTGTCACAGTGCCAACAACCATTTTTACAAATGGAAGATTGCACATCACTACCAGACTTAGGTGCTGACATTGGGTTGGAGATGGATTGGGAGGAGAGACCAGGTTGTAGTAACCAAACAGGTTATAACAATACTAGAAGTCCAAGTAAGGAGATGTTAACAGACACATTTCCTTCCTCACAATGTGAGAACCCTAAAACACCTGAACCACGTAGGTCGCAACATAACGTAAGAGCCCCACCTATTTGCAAGAGTATATTAGATAGATGGGGTTTGAGTATGGAGCAAACCTAGTGGGGAGGGGTGTTATGTATGCAGAGTTTGAATTGATTGGTTGTTCTTGTAAAGTGTTTGAATTCATTGGTTTAAAAGTGCGGGAAAACCCTGCACTCTGATTGGCTGTCAGCTGAGGCAGCTGGCTATATATAGCTGCCTCGGCTAAGCCAAATCGGGTCCGTTCTGAGCTGAAGTCACAATAAACCTTGAGTTGAAGCACTCCGCGTCCTGCCTCTCTATGCGAACTTAACGGGTTATTTTTGGAATGGGTATGAGAAGGCTAGTCCAGCCCCAATTTCAGAATGGATGAGGTAGTGCAAGAGAACTGGGAAAAACATAACATAACATAGAGGAGTCACCTCACAGTGAGATGGACAGCATGTGAGTGAAATAAAATAAAATAATAAAATAAAATATAAATAAAATAAAATAAAAATAAAAACCTTTCCTCAATTACTCTGGAGTGGGACCTCATAATAATGTGATTTGATCGGGACTAGTATAATATGTGACACTATTGTGCAATGGTTTCCAAACATCTGGTTCAGTGGTGGGATTCAAACTTTTTTTTACTACCGATTCTGTGGGCGTGGTTTAGTGGGCATGGTGTGGCTTGGTGGGTGTGGCAGGGGAAGGATAGTGTAAAATCTGCATTCCCTCCCCACTCCTGGGGGAAGGTTACTGCAAAATGCCATTCCCTCCCCACCCCATTAATCTGCTTTCCAGCTCCGTTCTCCTGTGCAGGGCAACAAAAGAAGGCCCAGCTGATCAGCTGGGACTCGGGAGGCAGAGAACAGATGGTGGTGGGGCCAGTCAGAGGTGATATTTGCCGCTTCTCCAAACTACTCAAAATTTCTGCTACCGGTTCTCCAGAACCGGTCAGAACCTGCTGAATCCCACCTCTGATATGGTTCATAATAATTAGTTATGAAAAGAAAGTTTTACAAGTACAGATAAATTAGATAAGGAATTTTTCTACCTAGGAATATTGGGACTCAGTTCACAGCAAAGTCAATGATAAAGAATAAATGGTTACTGTCATCATTGCACATGGACTAATCTTTTCTTTTTGAAAAACCCAAAACGATGTAGCTACTGAATTGAAAAATACATATTAATGTGGTACTGTACCTTTATTAAGTTACTTCAAAATCACAAAAAAGTGCAAGATTTCAATTTCTTAGAATCCTTGTCATCAGATAATTTACAAAACAAGATCTTCCCCATTTGCCAAAAAAGGTGAGAAAACCAGTGGTTCATGTGGAAAAGTTCCCTTATTACAAAAATATATTAATACTCATTTTCCTTATTGGTAGTTGGGTAAAATAGATACTTATTTACATTGTAAAAGGGAAAAATCAAGTCTTAGAATCACGTTCTGTCAAAACCCCAGATCTGAGTTTCTAATCCCAGCTTCTAAAGGTGAGTTATAATTTTCATCCTAGCTTCTGCATATCAGTTTTCCCTGATTGCTCAGATCTTCACATCTGTTTCTTAAGATGTTTGTCTTGTCTTCCCCCACTATTCATTGTTTGAATGAAACACCAGATGAGAGTAGCAAATGTCCTCCTGTAATAATTAAGTGATTATTAGAAAATGAAATAAAATAATAGCAATAATTCAGAGTCATAACAAGAAGCCAAACCATACTCAGGTGGCTTAATTCTAAGCATACAGGTGTATTAACTATGCCAGTGGTGGCTAACCTTTTTGGGCTCCTGTGCCAAAAATTGCATGCGCCAGCACCCAGAAGGCAAAGCATGTGGGCCCCCATGCCCCTGCGCATGTGCACGCAACCCCCCCACGTGCGCCACACATCTGTGCATGTGTGAGTGATCCCCCTGCGTGCCATACATTTCTGCGCATGTGACCCCCCGCATGCCCCATGCATCTCTGTGTGTGCATATGCATTCCCCTCGCCCCCGCACATGGACATCAGATAACCGACAATCAGCTGGCGGACGAGCGGTGCACGTGCATGTGCAGTGGGGCTCTTCTGGGCAACCTCTCATGTGCTGACAGACATGGCGCTGTGTGCCACTTCTGGCACACGTACCATAGGTTCGCCATCACAGAACTATGCTGCTATATGTATATAAAGCATATAAAGGAGTATATGAATTAGGGTGCTACCTTACAAGAAGGCTGCCTTTTTTTTTCTTTCTCACAGCCAAAAATAAAGAACCCAGTCTGCAGATTTATTGACTTATTTATTAGATATTTCTTAAATCCTCTTGACCCACCCAAATAAAGACACTCCTTTTCTGAATGTGCCATGCATTAGAAAACATCAGACATATGACTAGATCTACATGACTACCAATAACAATTAGGAAAAGCAATAGCAAAACTTGAAATATTGTCCAAAAAAGGGAAAAGCAGCAAACAGACAGTGGTGTCTCTAAAGCTGGTGGCACTGATTCCTTCAGCTGGAAACCTTATGGGCAAAAAGAAACATTAAAAAAAAAGAAATGTCATTTTCTTTGCTTTTCCCCCCTCTTTTATTTTAAAATTTAGCTGGACTTTTCTCTTGATGCCCTGGGCTCTCGAAGGCTCTGTGCTTATCTCTTGTGCTTATGCCCAGAGATATTTGATATATATAAATCAATAAACAGAAATCATAATTTTAAGTCTTGGGATTGAACTGCAACAGAGACAGAGGAATGATACCATGAAAGAATTGGGAGACTTCCGGGTGCTCTTCCATCGTGGTTGGAACAGAATCCATGTTCGTGCGCGGTTTTGCTCCAAGCTCACTTGTTGGAGGGTCTGTAATGCAATGTTGCAATGATTGGATCCACCCTGGAGGGGTGGTGAAGAAAGGAGGAACTGCTTTGAGGCTCGAGGGGAGCTGCATCTCCCCACCCTAACAAGATAAACCTGCTCCGAAGACAAGTTGCAGCAGTGGTCAAAAATGGCCACCATGAAGACGGGAAGCAGTCCGGGAAATTAAGACTGTGCTGGAGCATTGAAGTAGTGAGTGGAGTGTGAACCAGGCAAAATACATGAACCCCAAAATTAAGAAACAAAGAACTACTTTGAATGAAAGTGTGTAGAAGCGGTGAACAGAGAGAGGGAAGGAAATTGGAAATTATAAAACTGGCTTTGAATTAATTTGGAGGTGAAAATTCAGAAGAAAATATTTGATCACAAAAGACTTGGAAATTAAATTGGATAACTATTGGATTTTGGCACTAAACAGGCATAAGTAAATGCTGGAATTAAATGTGTGGAAAAGAAATAATAGCTAATAATTGAAATTAGTGAAATTAATAAAAGTTTTATAACAAAAAACTCTCCCTCCCTCCCTCCCCATTTTAGAAAGTACTATAAAAGAAATATTGTTCTGAATCTCCTACAAAGGTCATATATCACTGGTCTTAATTATCCTACTAGGTTTTGTCAAAGAATTTCCAAGTTTCCAAGGCCACTTTGGCCCATAAAAGATTATGGAAAAGCAATGCCTTCTTGCCAATGAATAGGACATCAACTCTTTATTACATCAGAAGCTCTATTGCCCAATCTTCGACCCTAAGAAGCTAGAAGACAGGCTCGGTGTTTTTTCTGCCCAACTGGAAGTTAGTTCTGAGGGGCATAAGCTGAATGTCATACAAAAAATGGCAGTCTTTCCTCAGGTCTTTTCACTTTAATTCTATTGTGATTTTATAACCTTGCTGAATTTGCTTTATTTGAACATTGTTCTAAAGATCCCTGAAGGGCCAATCTTAATAATTATTTCAATCAATTGAAAGATAAAGCAGGGAAATACCCAGAAAGGGTCAATGGAGGTTGTGCAGAGCACATAAAGAGGAGGAGGGCTTTGAGCATGTGGTGATAGCTACCATCTTGACTTTTTTGATCCCCATAGATGAAACTGGACCCCAGAAGGATTAACCACCTTAGCTGTCATATTAAGCCTTAGCATATGAATACTCCTATTTTGCAAGCCAGAATGTCACAATGAAATAAGATATATTTTCGTGATGTTACCAAGCCTAGAAGGACAGCATCGAATCCAAAGCCAGATCACAATTAGCAGAAATGCCAGTGCTCCTATGACAGACAAAGGTATTGTATAATGTTGACAGTCATTTGTATGGCAAGTCCTTGTTTCTGTGGGAAGTAGGGAGAGCAAAAGGAAATTGGTTTAGTCATGACTGCTTAGTAAACTCAAATCAATTCTATCTTGCTCCTCATTTTACAAATTTGGAGAAATGGAATGGGAACAGGATCCTTCCCTGCTGATTACTTTCACCTACTTCAGCATTGCTCACACAGATAAGTTGTTTTACAAAACTTTGATTTATCTTGTGACCTTTTTAATGGTCAGATTGGCAATCAAGGAGTATTCCAGACAATGTAAAGCGTTCACAGCATTAGAAAGTTGACTCACTGAAATACTGCTTCAAACCTTGTGGATGAAAAAGAACCAACATTTTATCATGGACATAGAAAATAATTTACCTGCGTACAATGTGGTGCTCAGATTCATGGACATGCCCGATGAATTGAATTTGGCTTTGCAGATAAATTCCTCCCCACTGATGAAAGGGTTTTCAGGGATGTAAAGGATGCTGACAAATGTTAAGGAACCACTGTGGTTTTTCATTAAAAGAGTCTGTCCATCTTGAAGAACATGAGAGGCATCCCAGGATATCTGGATCCAATTGGAAACTCCGTGAACCACACAAGCCAGCCGGCTGCCACTCTGTATTGCGTCTTGTGCAGAAGGTTGTAAAATCATCATCCAGCTGCTTGAGGTATAACTGTCTGAGGAGGATGAAGCAGAGGAGGAGGAGGAGGAAGAGGAGGAGGAGGAGGAAGGGATGACAACTGAATAAACAAATGACCTTTTGTAATTAATTATTAAAGTGGACAACTGCTTTCAATGGATTCGCTAAACAGAATCTTAGTCCTACTAGGCTAATCTATATTTCCATTTCAAGTCCATTATTTACCTCCTACTTACTGCAAAACCTGGACTCTGAAAAAGGCAGCTAGGTGGATGCCTTTGAACTATGGTGTTGGAAGTGACCATTACACATCCCATGGACTGCAAAAATAACAAACAAAGGAAGTCTTAGACTGAACCTCACCAAAAATATCACTTGAAGCCAAGATCACCAAACAGGGGCCATCTTAATTTGGTCATGTCATGAGACTCACTCAAAAAGTCAGTTACGCTGGGAGTGATCAGCAGTAAAAGGAGAAGGGGCCACTCTAGTACCTGCTGGCTGGACAGTATAAAAGATGACACTGGGATGATCATGACGGATCTGAAGGAGGCAGTGCAAGACAGAGGGGCATGGAGATACTGATCCATAGAGCAGCCAAGGGTCAGACATGACAGAATGGCTGACAATGACAGCTTACCTCCCACAATCAAAGAGAATGCACTGACAAAGTTTAAGGAAAAGTAACTTTGGGATTTTCCCCCACACAGGTATAAGCCAGTATCCTCCACTTTTGTGTTGAAAATTTCTAATGTCAGCACCTGTGCTTCAGTCTTGCAGTTAAATTTACTATTGCTGTCTTTAGACCTACAATTATTTGTCAAAAGCATTAGTTTAGTCTCTTCTCTTTTATACCAACACATGCTGGCAATGTTTTCTGAAAAATTGCACATGATTGTTGCTTTTTCCCCAACGTCCACAAACAGGAACTGATCATTTTGGGCTTTGTATACTGCGAAGACAAAATAAGAATAATATATTGGGATTCTAATTTTAACGATGTCAGATCAGAGGCAGGGAAGTCAAAAATCACATTCACCTCAGTTACATACAGATCTCTCTGGGTGACCTTGGGCCACAGGTTATGAGGCCTGTTTCCCACTAGATGAAATATATACTATAATGGGATAAAGTAAGTAATTTAAAAGGCAGCATTATTCCTTTAATAGAATACCAGGTGCAGGTTATGCCAGGTCCAGTCTAAGAATGACATAGAACAATCCATCCTGGGACTGGATCTTTATTGGCTTACATCCAATAAGCAGAATCTTGCCAGACTAAACATTTACTACTCTCACCCCAACAGATAAGTCCTGGGAAATTCTAGGGAATGGCTATCCTAACCCTCTTCCTCTGTATTCTAACCAGGTCTGGGTGGTGTTGCCTTTTGTTTCCCTCCCTCCTTAGAATGCAATCCTTCCTTCTTAGGAAGCTACTTCACTGTAATCCATCACATCATCTCCCTCTCTGTAGGCACTATCCCTCACATCTTCACTAGAATAAAACAACAACAACGCAGAATTAGAGTTATGGAGAAAACTCTTTAAGAAATCAAGTTAGACAACTACAAAAGCTTCTGTGGCACTTCAAAGACTATCAAGTTAATTTTATTTGATTTCATGGATGAAAACTGCTAAAATGTTATCAAACTACCACAGTTTTTTCGCCTTCCTGCCACATGTAGAAAATCTCTTCTATGAATCAGATCCAAGAGTGCTTGTCTAAGAGATTTCTGATAGAACAGATTGGACTTAACGATGGAGAACAAGATAAGGCATTTGGTGAACTGCATTGCTAAAATCAGCATTCAAAGATGGGCTTGCAATTTGTGTACCAGGTGGGTGGTAACAGTGTTGATAGCGAGCCATCAAAAAAACATTGGTGGCATGTGATTCACCTTTTTGGTTGACAAAGTGATGTGGGTTCTGCTATCTGTATTTCACCACCTCCTGTGTGACTTTGTTCTTCACATCTTTAGAACAGGATTGTGGGGTATTTTCATTCACTAGGTTAGTTTGGAGGTCACAGTTCTTGCTTGTTGGCTTCTTTGCCTTACAAGCTGATTTTAAATACTGTTGTACCATTATTTGGGAAGAATAATATTGCAGTACTCAGTAGTATTAGTGTGTGTGGAGAGGGGCTTGGATGTCTTTGTTGCTTAGCAACTTGTCTTCCTAAAACCCTACCTGCTTTCCTTTAAAAAAGGGAGAAGTTAGCTATCAAAGGCAGATCTAAAGTTTTCCCAATTGAAGATATTTTCCTTGCCCCTCTTAATCTTCCTTCTCTTTCTCTAAGGAGTGACAGGAACTCTAAAGGTGTTGCTGTGCATGGACCGAGCTTAAATCAAACTATTGAAAATTAACTGTAGAGGCTGGAAACTGAAGATGTTTGCCCATTGTGCTGCGATTCTTCTACTTGTCTTGCATGGTAATTATTTTCAAAACTTAGTCTTATTAGGATTCAGAATTTAGTGCTTGATTATCATGAAGGAAAGGGTGCTTCCAGGTGAAGTTTTTCTCCATTAATCACTAGTTTATTTCTCTCACCTGTGTGCAGTGCAATCTTTTTTTATTTACATTTAAATGTACAACATTAGAAGGGAGAGATTATTAAATTGTGTCTATGATTGTCAGAATGTGTCTTCAGACAGGTTATCTCAATGATCATTTATAGCACATCATTAAAAAAAAGCAAATCATACCTGTCAGCTTTCAATATTTCCTATCTGCAGAGCACAGCTTATAGCTAACCAATTATTGTTCTTATAATAACATTAGAAACACAAGAGCACTAATTTGGAAAACAAACGCAGGAGTATTTGGCAGGCAATGTTTAAAGCTGTTTTCTGACACTCATACTGGTTTTAAATAAATTCTACAGAAATCCATGTTTTCTACGCCAAATAGTTTAACACTTGAGTTGTTCAGTTTCTGTGTTTTATTTCTATCCTGAATACATGGATTTGCATCATACCTTCATGAATAAAACAAATGCAACTCAAGAACTTTCCAGATTTTAACTTATTACATAGCATGCATTGTTTATTTTATTTTTTAAAAATTCACATTTATATGCCGCCCTTCTCCGGCGGCTTACAATCTTTGGAGCACAACCCAATGCACTCAGCAATAGCCTTCATTCTATTGTATATGCCTGCTTATTACTAGGGCTTTTGGCCCCCCCAAGTGGGATTTTTACAAAGTCAGCTTCTTGCCCCCAACAATCTTGGGTCCTCAATTTACCTACCCCGGGAAGATGGAAGGTTGAGTCAACCTTGAGCCTGGTGGGATTCGAGCCTGCACTAATTGCAGGCAGCTGGAGCTAAGTGCTAGATGTTTAACAGCCTGCACCACCAAGGCTCTAATTTTGTTTATTGATTGATTGATTGATTGTGGGGCTTCTACACCAATAGTGTATAGTGCTATTAGTTTGCTGTGAAGACTGTGCCAGTATGCTAACCATGGTGTGCTAGCCAGTATCAGCCACAGTGATGCTTTTGGAATTTACTGTAGAGGAGGAAACCCATCTTAAGGTAGACTGCAAGAATTAATGAAGTGAACCAATGAGTGAAAAATTCATATACAGAGAAAAGGGACACATCCACATTTTCTCTCTGTTTCATTTTGCAATAAAAGATTTCTTTGTTTTCTTGCTCTAGCAGCTGATTCACAGAGTAATGAAGTAAAAACAATTGAGGTCCCTTTAGGAGGCACAGTAAATATCAGCTGTGAAATTTCAACTAAGGCTTGGTCATGGTCCCTGACCTGGTACAAGGAAGGACAAAACAAAAACCTGCGCAAGATTGATCAGGATCACAAGAACTTGAAAAAAGACCAAAAGTGCACCTCACACTTCTGTAATCTGATTATCAACAATGCACAAAGGAATGTATCTGGTACTTACACCTGTATTGCAATAAGACAGGAATGTGAAATACTCATGCACAGCACAAGGGTGATAATCACAGGTGAGAATTCAAGCAAATCAATAACTCAGTGACCTTGGACCAGCTATACTTTCTCAGTCCATCCTACTGTACAGAGTGTTTGTGAAGAAAAATGAGCAAAGTCTTATGTGTACCACCCATAATCTGGATGGAGAAGTAGGATATATATATATATATATATATATATATATATATATATATATATATATATATAATAAATAAATGATGTAATGAAGTGTAGGTAATGAAACTGATTTTTGGGAAGAGCTAGAAAGAAGATGGTTCACAGTGGAAGGTGGGACATATGATGCATGCACATTTCAGTTACAAAAAGAAATCCAGATACTTCCACCATTACAAATTGTAAAGTGTGGGCATGAAATATGGAAATATTGAACATTTCTAATGTCTTGCCAATGTTTGGGAATTCTTTGCCATGAATAGCCCAATACTTCTTTTGATTTTCTGTTTGCGTGTATTGTTCACAATAGTCTATAAAATGGTTTGGTCTTTGGCTGCTATAATTTGCTTTACTTATGTTATCACCTCTCAAAATGTTTGTTTTGGTCTGATTGTTAGCCATCAATTTTATGAATGTGGTAAGATAACCAAATTATTATTGCTACATAAATAAATTTAATTCAAATTTAATTCAACCATATAGCCCAAAGGGAATTTAAAAGAATGGACACAAATTCTTTGGTGGAAGGGAATATGTTTAAATAGTTCTGTCCAAAAACAAACAAATTCTTTAGCTGATCATACAAGGCTTTATGAGTAGAATATGTGTGAAAATTTGTTTTAGGTCTTTAAAAAAATATTTTCTTCCTAGCACTTTCCTGCAAGTGTAGGGTCCCTTGTTTCTTCTTTTTCTTTAGATGAACACTTGGCTGATCCATTGGTTGCAACAGGAATTGACTGACTGGCTTGTCACCAGAGCCTGACATTATGGACTGAGACAGTGTGACTGGCCTAAAGTCAACCACCTCACTTTCATGCCCAGGGCAGGACTTGAACTCATGGTCTCCTGATTAGCTTGGTCGCCTAGGCTAGCTTGGTCGCTCAACAGGGAGACACTGGTGAAGTGGCCACAGCAGCACCTACACTTTCTGTGCTGCATGCGAAAAATTCATCTTCCTTCCACTGTCCTTATCACTTTCTACAGAGGGATGATCAAGAGCATCCTGTCATATTGCATAATGCTTCTGGTTTGGAAGCATTACGATTTTGGACAGGAAAGTGGTACAGAGAGTGGTGAGGATGGTAGAAAAGATCATTGGTAGTTCACTTCCTTCTATCCAGGACATAGCATATAAGCAATGCTTGAGCAGGCTCCACAGGATTGTCCAGGGCACTAGACCTCCTCTTTACGACCTGTTATCCATCTGGGAGGAGGTATCCGAAGCAGAACATCCAGATTCAGCCAAAGTTTTGTTCCATATATATGGGTGTAGATATGTTTATGTATGTATACAGGGGTGGGATTCAAATTTTTTAACAACTGGTTCTGTGGGTGTGGCTTAGTTGGTGGGCGTGGTTTGGTGGTCATGTGACTGGGTGGATGTGGCTTGGTGGTCATGTTATTGGCTGGGCGTGGCCAACTCAATATCACTCACATCGAAGCATGCATCTCCTCGCCTGGCCTCTCATGACTGTGGGGATGCTGCAACAGTCGTAAGTATGAAAAATGGTCATAAGTCACTTTTTTCAGTGCCACTGTAACTTTGAATGATCACTCCACACAAGCAAAGTACCAGCAAAGGAGGGAAAAATAACTCCAGAGAGTTCCTGAGACAGGAAGTCTAGTCCTGCCAAGAATGTAATAAGGGTTAATGGAGAGGCAGTTTCTGTAAGCAACAGCAGAATGTTTCCTTCCTGCCTTCCTTACAGGATTAGGCCAGTAATTTCTTCTAACAACCGGTTCTCTGAACTGCTTAGAATGTTAACAACCGGTTCTAGCGAATAGGTGGGAACTGGTAGAATCCCACCCCTGTATGTATGTACATACCTATATGTCTTATGTCTGTGTTTGCATAGATACATACTTTCTTTTGAGAGCAAGCAACAGAATTTCATCTTTAATGTGTGCCATTGTGCTCACAGTAAAAAATGACAATATTGGTTATCTAATCTTCTTTCTAGCCTGGTGCCTTAACCAATAGCCCAAACTGCTTTAAGTTTTAAAATGCTGGTGTGATTTTTTTAAATTCATATTTATATGCCACCCTTCTCCGGAGACTCAGGGCGGCTTACAATGTTTGGAGCACAACCTAATGCGCTCAGCAATAGCCTTCATTCCATTGTATATGCCTGCTTATTACTAAGCGGCATTTTTATAAAGTCAGCTTATTGCCCCCAACAATCTTGGGTCCTCAGTTTACCTATCCCAAGAGGATGGAAGGCTGAGTCAACCTTGAGCCTGGTGGGATTCGAGCCTGCAGTAATTGCAGGCAGCTGGAACTAAGTGCTAGGCGTTTAATAGCCTGCACCACCAAGGCTCTTTATTTACTATCAGGTTTACTATCTGAATTGCTGATTCACTTCTACATGAGATTTACTGTAGAAGAGTTTTTTTAATTTTTAAAAACACACATTCATAAATTGATTATGTGCAATCAAGTTGTAATGACTCTAAGTAATCACATAGGTAAATTCTTTTCCATGATTGTTCTCTACTTTGGTCTTTCAAGTGTACCAACTCATTGTGGTTGTAACTGAGTCCATCCACTTTGCTGTTAGTCATCTTTTTTTTTCTTTTCACATTTCCCAGCGTTAGAGCCTTCTCCAGAGAGCTAGTCACATAAGTCAAAACACATACAATTTTTTTTAAAAACCCACAAAACCCACAAAACCATCAACTGCAAAGAACAATTAACATTTCCTTATAATTACTCATATTCAGTGTTATCACCACTCCCTTGAATGGCATAAGCCTGGGCTCCAACATCATACTCTTATCTCTTCAATGTTTATCTATTTCTTTGTGGTAATCAACAAAATGCCACTAATTCTTTAGCGTGAATATCTGCACTAGAGCCTAAAAATGTATCCAATAGTGCAAAGTCATATTTTAATTTATTTATAACTTTCTCAATCTCCAAGAGCACCTTAGAATACAAGAAACAGTCAGGATTTAGAAATGCTGTTAACCAAACTGAACATAGGTAATTTAGCGAGCCAGTTTAATCTAGTATTTAAGGCAGCAGGTTAGAAAGTAGAAGACTCTGAGCATAATTCCTGATTTAGCCATGAAAGCCCACTGGATGACTTTGAGCTGGTCACTTTCTAAGAGCGCAACCCATTTTACAGCTTTGTGGGGAAAATAGGAGGAGGAAAGTGGTTGGATGTGTTTACCATCTTGAGTTTTTTGTAATAATAATAGTAAAGGTGGGGTAAAAATGAAAGAAAGAAGGAAGGAAGGAAAGAAAGAAAGAAAGAAAGAAAGAAAGAAAGAAAGAAAGAAAGAAAGAAAGAAAGAAAGAAATTCAAGGGATATAAAGCTAATAATAATCTTTATCACTTTTCATCTCTTGTAGAAACTTTGAAGCCAAATCTTTCCATCCTTGTGCCATCCTTCTTGCAGGATGAACCACTGAAGCATGATATTCCTCTGCTCTGCACCCTTTTCAATGTTAACCCTAATTCAAATACCATCATTTGGAATATTAATGGAAAAATATATCAGGATAAGATGGATGCTGACATGATAGATGGGAAAGGAGCTTTCAGTATTTGGAGCTTGAAACTGATTCCTCCAGAGGATTGGCAGCCAGAAATGTCTTATGCTTGTTCATACCAGGTGCTGCAGTCTTCACAACAGGAAGTGTCCTCAAACAGGAAGATTCACAGGTAAAGCAAGGCAAAATAGTCCAATCAATTGATTTATCCAGAAATTATAATATAATAATCTCCAACCAGCTGTCCTCCAGTTATGTTGAGCCACACTGTGAAATGGGGCAAAATTCACTTAACAACTGTCTCATTTAGCAACAGAAATTTTGGGCTCAATTCTGATCGTAAGTCGAGGACTACCTGCATTTGTGGGTGAGAAGATACAGTATGAGACCTCAAAGATGTTGCTCTATAAAAAGCCAGAGAACAATAGGTGAAAAAGTGGTTGAAGTGAGAAAGCAGATAAGGATTTCTGCAACAAGAGGTTGAGATGTAAGAACAATAGATTATTTGAGAGGAGGAACATGAGAAGGCAAAGGAATGTGAATGGAAGACTAAAGTAGCTCCTAGGAAATTCTTACTAATTTCACTTCTTTCTCAGGACAAAATTAACCTTGGTTTGGAGTTCTAATTACAGGGAGGTCTACACTGATAACCATCTATCAATGGAAAGACTTCAGCTCCTTGCATTTTGGTCCAGTGGCTAGTCTAACAGATTGTATTGTTCCCTGCTCTCCATTCACACAGTCCTGATTTCATAGTGTTCTCTTTTGGGTTATTCTACTTCACCCTTCTCATTTGAATTGCACTGTTGGTTTATTGTTCAGAAGATATATTTTTTTAAGTAATACATTTGACAATGGCTTTGCCTTGTAAAAATTATTATTTGATTCCTGAGGTCTTTCTCGTGCTCGTGCTCTTCCCAGAAAATGAGGATAAGTCAGATATTCAGCAATAAGATCCAAGATGTATTTGCCTTACATGATGGCATTTTGGAAAGTTCATATTAGTAAAGCATTTTGAGATCAAGCAGCGGGATTATGCTAGAATTAATTTTAAAAAAAGGACGACTATACAGGGAGTGAGAATGGGAACTATATGCATTACGTATGAGATGGGTATTAGGACATTTATATGTGAATAGATTACTTCACCCTTAAAAACCTAGGATGATTGAAGATAGTTTCCAGGCCAGCAATGGCTGGGATAATGTGTTTCTGGAACTAATATCTTCTGTTACTACATTTTCATTTTAGCAATTTTTGTTCTCTTGTTAGAGCTGAACTGTTTTATTTAAATTGTCATGTTAATTAAAAGAGCCTAGGATGTAGAACAATTAAAGCAGTCAGTTAGAATTAAAACTAATAACAGAGAGACCTTAAAAAAAACTACTCAGGCAGTGTTCGAAACTTAGCCACTCTAGAGTTTCAACCCCCAAATAGTTATTTAATGTTCCATCGGTGTAATGGAACACAGCAAAACAAAATTCAAAGTAGCTTTCTGATGCAAAGTTCAAATTGTAGGCAAATAAAGAATGCATAAGCATTGGTGAGGCTGACATTGATCTTCCTGGGTTTTTTTTCTTTAGATCAAAGAAGCAGAACTAAGTGGGAGAAGGTTAAATGTGGCTTAAAAGGATTGAGAGTTTTGCATAATAAACAGAAGATGGAAAGACTCACAAAGAAGAAAGTGAATGACAGAATTTAAAGGTTCAACATGAAGAACAGAAGTGCTTGTGAGAAAAGAATATTTTGGAAAAGGATGTGTTTAAAAGAAATGTTAATGTTTAAGAAATATACTTGAAATAAATTGAAAGGAATTGAAAAGATGCTTAGATGGAAAGTAATAGTAGTTAAAATCTGGAAAAGGTTATTTTCAAAAGAAATATTAATAATTAAGAAATATATTTGAAATAAATTGAAATGAATTGAGAAGATGTATAGAATGAAAATAATATTAATGATTAGAATTAACTTGTTAGTTCTTTCTTATGTAAAAGTGGAGAGGTAAAATGAGAAAAGAACATTTTGGAAAAAGAGGTGTTAAAAAGTAATATCAAGGTTTAAGAAATATATTTGAAATAAATTGAAATGAATCGAGAAGATACTTAGATGAAAAATAACATTACTTAATGGATAAGATAGGATGTTGAATGTTAAAAGTGAATATATAATTACTGTCATATTTGCATGCAAAAAGAGTGACTCGGAATTATGTTGTACACTGAAAAGAGCTTTTTTATGTTGTTTTGGAAAAATTGAATAAAACTTGTTATTAAAAAAAAGAAGTGCTTGTGTTAATATACAACTTTTCCTTCTAGTATATTCCTATGATTTATAATCCATAAGCATATATTAAAGACTCAATTGCATTTTCCATAATCCCATGAGAAGAGAAGGCCTTTACTGTAAAGTAGTTTGAACTGTATCTTAGCAATTTTCTGTATGTTGGGTGCCTGCCAGTTTTTATACTATTCAAATGTTCCAAGGATTTCTCCTTTATTATATCCAGCAATAGAGTAACATGGTGGCCTAGAGGCAGAGCTCTTACCTCACAATCAGGAGGCTGTGAGTTTTATCCTAGGTAGCGGCAGATATTTCTCTCTTTGGGCTCAATGAGTAATTGTCTGCTGTGAACTCTGCATAGGTGTCAGGAAGGGCATCCAGCCAGTAAACACTCAAGCTCCATTCTAATCCAATGCAAGGGATTACAAAGTCATTAAAAGAAAACAAAATATCCAGTAATAATAGTATAGAAACTAATACTGTACATAAACACAGCATTATAAAATTAGTTACACAACTACGGTGAACACTTCCTCTTTGCCACTCAAATTAGCTTGCATGCCCCAAATGGCCCCCAGGAATCCTTCTTTCAAAAACTACACAATAAAGTCAGAGAATTACAGTATCAGGAGTTATCTATCATAGGAGATTTTAATGCGGTCACGGATAAACTATTAGATTATAAGGGAAATAACACTAACTTGGAAAAGAAGAAAAAACTACCCAAAACATTCTTAGACCTCATTAAAGAGTTTAATATTAATGATGTCTGGAGAGAAAGGAACTTAGATAAAAAAACAATTCACCTACTACTCTAATCACCACATGTCCTGGTCAAGACTGGATATGATGTGGATGACAAAAAGATTAAACTCAGAAATTGCAGACATAATAATTGAATCAAATGTATTAGTGGACCATAATATGATTAGGCTCAGGTGGGAAGGGAAACAACAACCAAGAAATTGGATGCTTCAGAGGTCCATTCTAAAAGAGGAAGCATTTAATAAGTTACTGACAAGTGAGTTAGAACTTTTCTTTCAAGAAAATAATCCCCAAGATACCTCGCTACAGAACAACTGGGATACAGCTAAAGCTGTAATGAGGGGGGTGTCCATTAAATATATGGCCAAGAAGAACAAGGAGAAAAACAACAGAGAGCAAAATTACAACAAGAGCATAAGGAATGGGATGACAAATTGCAGGTCGCACCACAAGATAAACAAATTAAACTACAATTGGATTTAGTTAAACACAAAATAAATCTACTTGATAAGGATGAACTTGCCCAGAAATTAAAGAAAACGAAACAATATCAATTTGAGAATGCAAACAAACCAGGGCGTTGGTTAGCCTCTAGACTTAAGAAACAGAATGAAAAGAGGTGGGTCACTAAACTAAGAAATGAACAAGGGAAGTTATGTTTTAAGGAGGAAGAAAAAAAGTACATTATTCAAAAATATTATAGTGATTTATATACAGAAGTTAATCATGCAACAGAAGACCAGATTCAAAACTATTTAAAGAATGTTGATTTTACAGAAATTCTAGACGAGGATAAAGAATTTTTAAATCAAAACATTTGATTTATACATCCAAGAAGTATATGAGGCCATCACTAGGCAAAAAACTGATAAAACCCCGGGGCCAGATGGCCTACCCGCAGAAATTTGCAAATCGCAACAAGAAACTTTAGGGAAAGAAATGTCGAAGATTTTTAATGAAGTCCTCGATAAGGCGAAATGCCCTCAATCCTGGCAAGAGGCCAGAATATCTATTATCCCCAAAACAGGTGCTGACTTGACAGATCCAGGTAACTACAGACCAATTTCCCTTCTTAATGTGGACTACAAAATCTTTATGACCATTATGGCCGAAAGATTTAAAAGAATACTTAACAAATTTATCTCTGCAGACCAAAACGGTTTTCTCCCACAAAGACATCTCAGAAATAATATCAGGGTAACATTAGATGTATTAGAGTATTATGAAGAACGTAATGCTGATCAGGCTGCGCTACTATTTTTAGATGCCCAAAAGGCATTTGACAATGTGAAATGGGAGTTCATTTTACAACAAATTAAATTTCTGAATTTAGGACCTAAATTTATAAATGTTATTACAGCTATTTATCAAAAACAGGAAGCTCAAATTTTAATAAATGGGGGACCGATGGGGAGATTTCAAATACAGAAAGGAACTAGACAAGGATGCCCACTGTCCCCTCTGCTGTTTATTATGACCTTGGAGGCCTTAATTAGGACGATCAAACAAGAAAGTGATATAAAAGGATTAAAAATTAAGAAGGAAGAGTTTAAACTACAAGCATTCGCTGATGATTTGCTCTTCATTCTGGAAGAACCACAAACCTCTGGACCTAAATTGTTACAGAAACTGGAGGAATTTGGCCTTGTAGGGACTTAAAATCAATAAAAGCAAAACTAAAATGATCACGAAAAATATGACAAATAAACAGAAAGAAGTATTGGCCACAAGAATGGACATTGAAATTGTGGAAAAGTAAAGTACTTAGGAATTATCATATCAACCAGATACAGCTCTCTTAAGAAGGATAACTATGACCCTCTTATCAAACGAATAACAGAGGACTTAACAAGATGGAATAATTTAAATTTATCTTTTATGGGCAGGATAGCCACGGTAAAAATGAATATCTTACCTAAATTACTATTCCTTTTTCAAAACGCTCCTATAATACTTAACAGAGCTTTTTTTGATGGGCTAAACAAGATAATATCAAGCTTTATTTGGCAAAAGAGAAAGCCGAGGATAAAATTAAAATTACTACAGGATGCCACAGAGAGAGGCGGATTGGGCTTTCCAGATTGGGAATTGTACCATAGTGCTGCAATAATGACTTGGCTAAAAGACTGGATTAATCATACTAACACAAGAGTACTAACACTAGAGGGATACAACCTTCAGTCAGGTTGGCATGCCTTTCTCGGACAAGATAATATAAAAGGATATAGCTATGTGCAAAAACACAAACTTAGACAAACACTTTTACACACCTGGTTTAAAATCAAGAAACAAATGTATATTCAAACCCCAATCTGGCTATCGACACTAGAAGCCCTGATGCATCCACATTTATTAAGATACGATAAAATTATTACCTACGAAGAGTTATTAGATGTGAAAGGTGATTTACTAACTAGACAACAACTGATTGAAAAAGGAATAGATCTGGAATGGTGGGCCTATCTGCAACTCCAATCTAAACACAAAAGACAAGAAGGAATTGGGTATTAGTAAAACAAGGACCGAACTGGATGAAATTTTGTTAGGACAGGACAAAAAGATGATCCAAAAAATCTACCAGGTACTATTAGAGGCTAAATTAGAAGAAGAAATTGTAAAAGAAACAATGGTACTATGGATGAGAGACTTTGGCCATAACATAAATTTGGATGATTGGTGGAATATTTGGATTAGAAATAAAAAAATAACCCTCGCAACTCCTTATAAGGAAAATCTTTACAAATTATTCTATAGGTGGCATATGACACCAACAAGACTAGCTAAAATTAATAATAAACTCTCACCTACCTGTTAGAAATGCAACAAGGAAAAAGGTACCTATTATCACATATGGTGGCATTGCAGAAAGGAATTTTGGAATCAAGTACATAAATGGTTACAGGAAATGTGTAACGAGGAGATATACTTTACTCCAGAATTCTTTCTACTTGGAATTACAAAAAGGACATACCCGAAAGACACTTTTTACTTAATGATTCACATTGTTACAGCAGCAAGGATGGCTTTTGCACAAAACTGGAAAAATACTGAAACTCCAACTGAAGCAGAAATACTAAGGAAAATCATTATGTGCGCGGAGAAGGACAAATTGACTATGGAAATAAAAAACAAGGAAGAAACGGACTATTATAAAATATGGAACAATTTTTATGGATGGCTGGACAGGAGAAAGATCCAATAGCCTTTCTTAAACTGGACTTGATATACATTGGACAATAAGTGATATGAGCTCAGCAATACCTGTTCAAATTTAATGTATGTTTTGTGTTTGGTTATATGTTGTTTAAGTTTATGTTTGTCTGTGTGTGATTATACAATAAAATTTATTTTAAAAAAATTAGCTTGCATAAATATCATTTTATCTTAACAAAACCCTTAAAAGGTAGCTAGATCTAGAGATAATAGCCTTTCTAGGCCTTTTGCTAGAAATACAGTTCAAAAGAGGTTCTTTCTTTATTTTGGAAAATTTATATTGCTGCCTACTTGCATATGGTGACTCAAGATGGCTTACACCAGGGATGTCAAACTCCCAGCCCATGGGCCAGATGCGTTTTACACTGGCCACACCCATGCCCGGTTTAGTGAAGTGAAAAAAAGTTGCGATACGTCATGTGATGCTGCTGTGACATTGCGAGTTTCACACCCCTGGCTTACACAGATGTAAAAACACCATATAATAAAAATAATAAAATAATAATCCCCACCA
The DNA here is from genome assembly GCA_009733165.1 of Naja naja. Classification (NCBI taxonomy): domain Eukaryota; kingdom Metazoa; phylum Chordata; class Lepidosauria; order Squamata; family Elapidae; genus Naja; species Naja naja. The sequence goes on along the minus strand of CM019150.1, from coordinate 109,756,197 downwards.
GTGGTGGGATTCAAATTGTTTTACCACTGGTTCAGTGGCATGGCTTGGTGGGCGTGCTTTGCCTAACAGCTTTCCCCACACCAGCTGAGACCTGCAGTGCCAATCAGTTGAGAGGATAAAGAAGAGAAAAGTGCAGGGGTAGGTGGGAGGGCCAATCCTGCTCTTTTCTCTTCTTTTTCCTCTCAGCTGATTGTCGAGGATTTTTTTTCCTCCTCTCAGCTGATCGTCGGCTTTTTTTTTTTTACTACCGGTTCGCCAAATGGTCTGAACTGGTAGCATACCACCACTGACCCCCACCGACCCTAGTGGCAGCACACATTCATGCAAGTCATTTAATGGGCTCCATCCCACTCTGGGTTCCCCTGACCCACTGGCAGAGCCACGTCTTCAGTGCCTTCTGAAAGAGTGTTAGAGTGGGGCCAGTCTAATCTATGGTGGAATTATAGTCCGGGGTGGGGGGAACAGATCATGCAGCTTGTCAATTGTTAATTATTTTCCTCATGTTCCTGGATCACAGTACATGAATATTCTGTTTTTGCTTGCAAGTCTACCATTTCTCCAGCTATCCTAGTATGGCACTTACTTTTTAAAAGTAAGTTCATTATCTATATTTGGAAAGCATTAATAGTTGTGAACTGATATTAACACAGTTGAGAAAGTCCAGAAATATTTCACAAGAAGAGTTCTCCACTCCTCTACTCATTGCAGAATACCTTATGCCACCAGACTTGAAATTCTAGACCTAGAAAACCTAGAACTACGCCGCCTTCGGTCTGATCTAAGGATAGTATATAAAATCATACATTGCAATGTCCTTCTGGTCAATCAGTTTCAACCATAACAATAGAAGAGCACAGAATAGATACAAACTCAAAGTTAACCGCACCAAACTTGATTGCAGGAAATACGACTTCAGCAACAGAATGGTCAATGTCTGGAATACTCTACCTGACTCTGTGGTTTCTTCCCCAAACCCCAAAAACTTTAACCTTAGACTGTCTACTATTGACCTCACCCCTTTCCTAAGAGGTCTGTAGGGGGCGTGGATAAGTGCACCAATGTGCCTACTGTCCCTGTCCTATTGTTTCTTTTATTTTTCTTATATGTATTCATTTCATGTATTCACAACTATGTTTATCCTTGTAAGCGATTGACAAAATAAATAAATTAAATTAAATAAAGATCCATCCTTTTGCCAAGTTATTTTTTCTTTCAATGTTTATATGGATATTCGTGTATGCCCCCTGTGATTAAATTATACTGCAAGTGTTCCAGATTTTGCATTTTATTTTCATGCTTATGAAATCATGTTTCATTAAAATGTATTTAAATTACTTTCAGTATGGGATAAGAAAATGTACACACACACAGACACAGAGAGAGAGGGGGAAGGAGGGAGAGAGGGAGAGGGAGAAATTCATAAGAATTATTTGGTGAACTAAATGAGAACTAAGAGGCATCATCTTACAAGAGTCATTCATTTACACAGTTCTTATCTAAGAGCTAGGAAAATAGTCTCCTTGGCATTATATGCAAATATATTCCAGTTCTGTCAAGGTAAAACTCAAACAAAGGAAAAGTTTAGTTGAATTGATGTAATCCCAAATCAAATGTTCCATGTCAATTTAACATTGGGCATCTTCTTTAAATAGTTTGTAATTTGATCCATGCCTAATCATATTTGAGTTAGAAACATGATCAGATTTGCACATGAAAACTTATCTAGAGCACATCTCAGCACCAAGACTTGAAGCTAGAATGTTGTGAGTGCAATAAGAATCTGTCCAAAAACTGGTCAGACTGTTTTACTTATTCCCTTTCTAGATGCAGAGTGAGGATATGAGTCTTTTGGATTAGATCATGGAAGTGGGCAGTTCCACAAACAAATGAACAAACAAAGCCTCTTCTGCAAGGACAGAAATGAGTTGAATGGATATTTAGGAGAAAAAAATAAGAGACTTGTTGTGGCCCTGCCTCGTGAGCCTGTGCTGACAGAGGAAGAGGACCTAGATGATGAAGAAGAGGAGGAATGGGCAATGCCTTCCTCACCAGGGCCTTCCTCCCCAGGACCTTCCTCCCTGGCAAGGTCTCCCTCCCCAGGACCTTCCTCCCTGGCAAGGCCTCCCTCCCCAGGACCTTCTTCTCTGGCAAGGCCTTCCTCCCCAGGACCTTCCTCCCTGGCAATGCCTCAGGTTTCTTCGGAAAGCCAAGAGGAACAGCCTGAGAGACGTGTATCGGTACAGCCACGGTGAGGGAGGGAGGAGGAGGATTCCTGGCTTGATCCCAGGCAACGTTGGAGGGAGAAACATCAGCAGCAACGTAGGGGGCGTGGGAGGGCCAGAGATTGAGCTGGACCACACCCCACCAGGTATAAAAGTGGGTGTGCCTACGTTACAAACTCTGTACGTGACAAAGTGTGGAATAAGCCGAGAATTCCGTCTGTGTTGTGCCTGCTTTGGACTTTGGGAATAAATCATTCCTTCTGTGAGTAATTCATTTCTTGTCAGCTCCGAATTTGGCAGTGAGAGCCTGGGTGACTGCCAACACTCTTATCGGGAGAGATAACTTGGATTTTGGAGACAGGCCAGCGTGACTCTCTGTGCTAGTGTTGCTGCCAGGTTCCTTACCTTCTGGGGAAGGGAAGGGAAGACAGAACAAGACTTATCTCTCCTATAACAACTAAGGACATTATGTAGCTTAAGCACTTATCCTCTGTGATAAAAGAGAAGATGGGGACAGCTGGATCACTTAACATGGTGCTTGTCTTCCCAAAGGTGTTGGGAATCTGAGCTGACTTGGAATATGAGTACTTTGTACCCTCTTCCTATTTTCCTCAGCCTTATGCTTTGTTCTCAGAAAGCATTTCCCAGAAGTAAGACACTGATAAGCCCCAATGATCTATTTTAGTATGCAGCTGATACTGAAATAGAAAAGCAAATTCTGTGACATGTTTTTCTCTTACTCCCAAAAGGCAGAGAGGCTGAAATGTGAGAATGTATTTCCAGCTGGGCTTAGATAATAGTAGAGTCCATTTTTGTTTGCAACAGTCTTCATGCTTTAGGCCAAAACACACATAAAAGGAATACTTCAGAAGTAGAGTGTGACATAGTCAGTTTGCCATCACAGTTTCCTTTTGATCCAGAGGACTTCTTTTATATAAAAAGATTTCCAGGAAATGACATGTTCTATTTATTTATTATTTTATTATTTATTACCATTATTTATTATTTGATTTGATAATCAAATCTGTAGGGCTGCTGTATAATAAAACAGTTAGATGTATAAAACAGTAATTACGTAAAACATTATGTGTGTGTGTGTGTGTGTGTGTGTGTTTTAGGTAATTACTGTGATATATATATATATATATATATATATATATATATATATATATATACACACACATACATATACATATATACATACATATACATACACACACGCACACGCATATGCACACACACTCACACACATTTGTTATCATCCTTTTGCGGGGCCATGTTACTTTCTTTGTATTATTCCAATTTTACTGTAGGTGCTGCCAACATTTTCATATTCAAAAGCAATACATAGAGATGCATGTACAATGTGGATTGCATGCAGCATTTGTTATGAGATTATGTTTTGTCTTTTATAAATTACTTTATTGAAATTTTTAAATAAAGAAATAAATAAAAATACTTATTGTTAAAATAAAGAGAAAAAGTGGCACCTAAAAGATCTTATCTTCTATGGAATATCCATGGAATATCCATGATTTTCCATTATGTGCTAGAAAATTAGCTGTAATTCTTAATTTTTGCCAGTATGATAGAAACCAAGCAAAAGTCTGCCTAAACATAAGAAAGCATTGGAACAATAAGGTTGGTTCTTATGCACCGATTATATACATAAAAATATTTCAATTTTCAGCCCATTATATTTCAGTGGCAGTTTTCCAAGGCTAAAATGGCAATAAATGCACTGTAGCACATCATGCTATCATTCTAACTCATTCATCCTTGTCTTCTGACAAAAACTGTAATGGAATTAACTAACTGATTACTCATAAGGAATGTCCATCAGCTAGCACTTCATAACACTGAGTCTTGACAATATATGAAAAATGCTTGGGAAAAATAAGGGCCTTGGTGGCTCAGGCTGTTAAATGCCTGCATTTAAGTTCCAGCTGCCTGCAATTACTGTAGGCTCGAATCCCACCAGGCTCAAGGTTGACTCAGCCTTCCATCCTCTCGGGGTAGGTAAATTGAGGACCCAAGATTGTTGGGGGCAATAAGCTGACTTTGTAAAAATGCCGCTTAGTAATAAGCAGGCATATACAATGGAAGGAAGGCTATTGCTGAGCGCATTGGGTTGTATCCCAAAAATTATAAGCCGCCCTGAGTCTTCGGAGAAGGGCAGCATATAAATGTAATTAAAAAAAAAAAGTACAAAGTCTTCAAATAAGTTAGTAGGATCTTGGATTAAGAAATGAGACAGAGGGAATGCAAAAAGCTGTGCAATTGCAGACTTAAAGAGCTCAGTGGGCAATATTACGAGAATAGGCTTGTATCAGCTTATTTATATGGTTGCCTCTGGTGAGGATAAATGACCTCCAGATGACCAGCTTCAGAACTTTAAACTAGAATACAATTCTTAGGTGTTCTTTTTTAAAATTATCAATATAAAGTGACTGATAAAGAAAGCTTTGAGAGAGAAGTCAGGTTTCAAATTGTGAATTATAGAAATCAATTTAGTCTGTAATGCACTCCTCTGAATATTCATTATTGACCATCCCCCTTGAATTCAATGGATATAAGATTTCAAATTGCCATTTTAATGTAGATTACACAATATTAAATGAATAAAAGAAGTCAATTCAGAATACAAAAACTCTAATAGAATCTTTGTGAATATTGGAATTCCATTAAAGAATTGTTTCAAGCACAAAGAATGCTTTGTCATTTTAGAAAGAAACATTTTGCTTTGATTTTTCAGAGGTAGAAAATGTAAAAGTAAAACCAAGTTGCGAGAACGGCTCCTGCCAGCATCAAACACCAGCCACCCTGTACGAGCGCACAGACGGGGGCTCCTTGGGGTGCCATCAGCGACACAATGTCATTTGGCGGCGACCCAGGGGAGGGCCTATTCTGTGGCGGCTCCCACTTTATGGAATCAGCTTCTGACGGAGCTCTGGCTGGCCCCCGACCTTCCACCACGATTTAAAGACCTGGCTATTTGCGCAGTCCAGGCTGTGCTGACCTCCTGGGGGGGCTTGACTGTGTTTTAATGTTGGGGTTTTAAATTTTTTATTTGACTTGTACCCTGTTTAATCGGTTTTTTAGGTAATTATTTATTATTGTGTTTTTAGTTGTGAGCCGCCCCGAGTCCTTCTGGAGAAGGGGCAGCATACAAGTCAAATAAATAAATAAATAAATAAATAAATAAATAAATAAATAAATAAATAAGTTCAGTTTTGCCTGAAAGACGCCTGGCATTTTTTATTTTCTTCTTCTTCTAGACTAATTATTCAGAATTCAGTTGCAGAAATTGAAGTATAATACAAAAGAAATGGCTTGAAGTCTATGTTAAATATCTCTGTTCCTGTTATAAGATCAACAATCATAGGGAAGAAAATATATTTCAATTTGTTAAGATTATCTACATTGGGTTGTTAATTGTAAATCTTTGCTTAATACATGAAACTTAGTGCATTAATGTGACTCTATGCTCTTTTTAAAAAAATTCTTCCTCTGGAGGCCTGAATGTGACCAAATGGAGTGAAAAAAGAATGTGGGAAAACTCACATCAGACCCAGCTGAGATCACTGAGTCTTAAACATTAAAGGAAAATAACAAACAATTATGTAGAAAGAAATATAACTATGGGGTTGAGAAAAAAATATTTGTAAATTGTCTGAAAGTCCATGGGAATCTAATTAATTTCCCCATTCAAAGAGAAAAAAATACATAATCAGGCAGATGTTTGATGAAGGCTAGCTGTCAACCTTGAAGCAAAACTTTGGGGAAAATACTGGGAAAAGAGGAGGACAAAATGCAACCAGGTCTGGAGTAAGAGCTGCTGCTCAGAAGAGTTTTTTAAAAAGTGCATTAATCCAGGTTTTTATTTTATTTTGCCAAAGATAGTGGGCTAAAGACTTCTCAGAACTGTTTTTTAAAGTTAAAGGAAAATTAGAGTGGGAAGTAGAGTCCTTTTTGCCATTTAAAATACCCCCCTCACACCATGACTTATGCAGGAAAATACTGGCAATTTATGACCTGATTTTAGTACATGGATGAGAGAGAATGACATTTGTTTCCAGACTGATATTCTAATTCCAGTTAGGGATTGCTGAGAGTGAGCACCATGGAGAACTCCCTCAATTCAAGTTTACACTTCCAAAATAGGAATTGTCTAACAAATTACCTGGTATAAACTCATAAATTATGTCTCTTAAAAACACCTTTGAATTCCTCTACAACAACTAATGAATTTAATTTATAATTTATATTCAAAGTGGAGCTCCGTCTGGCCCCTGACCTCCGCACCTTCTGCCATGACTTGAAGACCTGGTTGTTTAACCAATCCGGGTTGTGATTTTCTGGGACGGGATGGCTTTTATGGGATAGTTTTAAGGGATATTTTTTATGGGTGTACTTGTAATTGTAATGGGGCTTATTTAGTTTAATCTGCTTTTAAATTATTTATTGTTGCTGTTGTTTTATTTGTAAGCCACCCCGAGTCTTCGGAGATGGGCGGCATATAAGTCCCATTAATAAATAATAAATAAATAAATAAAGTAACATCGTGCTTTTTTCCCCTTGAGGCTGATTTTTGATAACTCACTCTTAGATTTTATCCATAGTAAATCATCTGAGGATTAAATGAAAACTGATACTTCCACAGCCATAACTCTGCTTTTACTAGGAAAATAAATTAAACAGGAAAATAATCCTGGAAATGAGCTCTTTTCTTGAATTTACATCTCTGTGTAGTCACTATCTTTGCTACTTACCATTATCCAAAATGGACAAGATTCTTAAAACTGGCACCCCAAAAAACTATACATTTTGCAAGTTAAAGGTATTATATTAGTGGCATTTAACTCCTACTATACTCTATACACTATACAATCACTTCAAAATGTCATAGGGGCTGTAACAAAATGGAAATTACCATATGTGGTAGACATGTAATAAAACAACAGCCTTCTGGCACAACATTTTTAGTGAAGTTAGTATTATTACAACCAAAGATTTGAATGCTCTCAGAACCCAGTTTGTTATATCCCTTTATGCAATACACAATAAAAAGCTGATTGTCTATTTGCTATTGGCAACAAAACCAATTATTGCTCAACATTGGAAATGTCTTGAAAATTTAAAAATTGGTTTGTGGATCAAAAAGCTTTCCCAGATTTTTTATTAGAAAAAATACTCTATTAGAAAAAATACATAATGATGAATTTCTAAAGGCAAGAATCACATTTTTATCATGCTTGGACAGATTATATTAATTACTTCATTTGCAACAGTGTAATTTTGTTAACTGTTACAATATATGGCAATTAAGAACAACTTTAAGATTTTTTGGTAACTGCCTTCTACTTTTTATACTATATTTTTGGTGTTTGTCCTTATAATACTGTACATTCTTTGTTTAGTCATTTCTCTCTTTGTGTAAACTACTGTTCAATAAACAATAGTAATGGTTCACTTAAAATACGTGCTTGAATAGTATGGTGTATAACAGAACAATCCATTCTTGAACTAAACTGTAGAAATGGGATCCTACCATATTATTTCTTGGAAGGCTATTGGAATGAGGTGGAGTAACTGTGGTATTTCCTTGCAGCAGAGTGAAAAGAGTATTTAAGTGAAAATAAACCGCAGAATTACTAGAAAAGATTGAAAGGCGTATACATCGTTATCATATGGGCCCAAATAGTTTATTGATCTTCCAGTTTTGGCCCAGCAAAATGTGATCTAGCACCTCTTGAGAAGCAGACACACAGGAAGGAAAATGTGGGTGTTAGTTTTTTTGTGATGTTTATCAAGAATGGTACTTATTCATGATGTCAAGCTGCCTAATATATTTTTGACACTCTATCATGGCAAGAAATACTCGCAGAAAGTTCAGGTTTCTCTCTAGCAAAGTTGCTTTTTTCTTTCATTTCTCCTTGCATCAAGGTTTCAGTCTTACGTTTACAGGTGAAATATTACTAAAATTGGATACATTATGACTCAGAAGTTTCAGTGTCTGTACTGGGCAGAGAGCACAACTGATGCAAGATAATAGATTGTGTGCAGAAATTGAGAAAACCCGGTCCCTTGAAGCAAGAGCTGCCTATATCATAAACATCAAGAAATGTTTATTTGGTAAGCTGCAAAGAAAAAGGTGGCACTTGAACTTCTGGGAGCTTAAAGGATTATTCAACTTCCTACTTCTGTGTTAAGCAAAATGAAAATCTTTAAACAATGGATCATGACCGAATCACTGGAAGGCTCACTTTTGCTCTGTAAATACCAAATGGCAAAGAAAGGCTTATTTTGCATAAATTAGAGGCAACCCTCTAGTACCAACCCCCTGGAAATTGAATCCCACATTTGGCAACTGGCGGAGCTTCTCTGATTTGACATGGCCGCCTCTTGCAAGAATCAAGTCCTATGTGTGGATCAGCCCCAGGGTTTAAATTCTTGGACTTTTTCTCCTGCTGCTTCAAGTCAATGGCATTTTTGCCCATCCTTTCCCTTTCCTTAAGAGTCTGCTCCGTGTTTCTCTAGAAGCTGCATCTGAGGCAACAATTGTATTGCCATCTTCACCTAATTATTGCTTTATACATTTAATTTATTCTTTTATTGCCTTTAAAATCGTGACAAAAAGAAATGGAAAAAAACACAAAAATAAAAATATATGCATTGTAAAATAAAAGAAAAATACAAATAAGTGTTTTTAATAGAAAGTAAAAAATACAACAAAGAAAAACTATCCTTTTAAGAGGAACTAGAATTCTATAAACAATTATCTAATGAATTATTATTCAAGCAGATAGTATTTCTAACACATGTATATAATTATTATTTTTAAAAACACCTACTGTATTCTGTATGAATGAGTCCCAAATTTCATGATATGTGTCCATACAAAATCTATGTCTATAGGCAATCCTGCATAGGAGGCAGGTGCATTCAGGTCTCCAATCCATTGAATACTTCCCCAGAGTCATTATGTGAGGTGGGCAGCTATACAAATGTTAAAAATAAATATAAACCGCATGGAAAGTTCTTCACACAAAATGTAGGTTAATGAAATGATATTTTTCAGCTGTAGGACATCATATCCTCCTCCTTGGGAGCTCTATAGGGAGCTGCTCTCCTAAAGTGATGGATTAAGGCTGGTAGGTAAGAAGGGGAACTGTGTAAAAGAAAATGATTAAAGTGGAAATGATATGACCTGAAAACATTTGGAGAGATCTTGATTGGAGGAAAGGGTCTTGGTGGAATGTGGAACCTGCTGGAACAATTAGAGATCTAATGCATTGTAATGTAACAGAATGCTCAGTAGGGAGCAGTCTTCTTCAGGACAAGCTCAGCATGAATACAGCTAGTGAGTTGTCTGCTCTTCATATTCCTGTTCCACCTTTCTGCAAAGAGTCTCTAAGTGGCAATAGAAATCAATCTCTCTGTGTCTTGATTCTCAACTAATTGCAAAGATTTGGAATCAAGGATGGTTTCCACAACCAAAGATGTGCCAGTCTTCTCAATTAATGGCCCCCTCCCCTGAAGGGTACAGCTGTACATCCCTAATTAATCTCTTATCAGTTTGCCATTTGCAAAAGGCTTATATCAGTTTATCTTATCAACTATACCGGTATAATGTATTCCTCTGCAATGAAGGCTGGAGAGTATCATCTTATTATGAACACAAAAACAGCCACGGAGGTGACCTTGTCAAAACTAGGCAAAAATGATGGTTACACAAACAAAGCGCAGGCAACAAATGTATGTTACTATATACTGTAACAATAGACCATAGTTCCAGTTAATCTTGTGCAATCTTTTTCCTGACCTGACTTGCCTTTAAGGACAGACAGAACATAGAGTTTTTACCACTTCATAGGTTCCAGATGAGATGGACATAATAGTGGCATCTTCCAGGGTGTAATTCTGAGGATCAAATTGCCACAATACATTTAGTTGAGGCCCTGCATGTACCATTTCTGAAAATTAAGCATATAGGCTTAGTGGGATAGTCTACTTCCTTTGTAGGAATATGGAAGCAAATATCCCAATGGATGATAATATATCAGTCCCAGTTCACATTTTCTGCTCATTAATGTCGTGGTTATTTTTCCTCTTTTCAGAGTTGATTGGCAGCAAGCACTTGTCTGTTCTGCTAAAAGATGAAATATTTACAGATTTCTTCAACACATTCCTGAATCTTCCTGTAAGTTTCCCTCTTGAGTCAAAAATCATTTTCTGTATATGAACCAGTTATCAAAAACCTGTCATGTTGGCCTATAGCTCTATGCAAATTTGGTAACCATGATCTGAATTATTTTTTTTACTAGTACTTTCAGTGAAGTGGTGATAACACAACATAAGACGGATGTACAGGATCATTAAGGAGAGATTCCAAGGTTTTTTTTCTCTAGGTCAGACATATACTTGATCCCATTGAAGACTTAATATATACTGTAACTACTACATTGGGATAAAATATATAGAAGGATGGCACTAGATGGCAGCAAAAGTTAGAGATGTGATCCAATTTTTTTCAGGCCAGATTTGTTAAGGTCAAGTCATCTTTAAGATGGGCTCCACTCATGGTGATTTCATGGCCACATCCACATAGTTTATTAAGGGCAGGATGGAAGCAGTTTGTCACTTCTTTCTGGGGTGTTTTCAGCTTCCCCATAGCTTACAGTTCTGGAATTTCCTGGAGGTCTCCCATCTGGATACAAACCATACCTTACTCGGTTTAGCTTCTGAGCCAAGGTAAAATATGCCCAGTATTGTTTAGCTATACCCTAACAGATTTTTTTTAAAATGAGGAACAATTGAAATTCTCAGAGGTTGAAGTTACTGAACCTGAGACCACATTTAATTCTTCTCAGAATGCCTGCGCTTCTTTCTCCTGCATAATAGAAGTTATTCATTCACACATACACACAAAAGCCATAATTTTGTGTCAAGGCCTGTATGGGTTCTTACTCACTGTTGAGACTTTACAAGTGGACAATTCCAGGCTTGGGATAATGACGAATTCTTGCTCATGTTTCCACATTGCTAAGTCCACTACATGTATTGTATTTTTAAAGAATACATCATATTCTGTTTTAAACCAGCCACACATGATTTATTAATTTATTTATTATTTATTAATTGGATTTCTAAGCCGCCCCATCTCCCTAAGGACTCGGGGTGGCGTACAGTAAAAACGATACAAATATACAATTAAAAAGAAATTAAATCTAGTAGAAACCCAAATTATAATTAAAACACTAAAAACAATCCTTAAAACTCCCCCTATAGCCCACCCTCAGTCCAGGTCAGCGAGTTGGAATAACCATGTTTTTGTGATTGTTACAACCACATCTGCAATCCTGTATGTCATATAGTATGTCTATCATATCTAGGCTGCACAAATCCCAATGCCCACTAAACGGCTTCAGCCAGACAGTGAAAAAAGATACTGAGCATAAAGATACACTTATGAAGGTGAGACCTGATCCTAAGCACAGAGTGCTTTCAGCTGGGTACATCCTCAGTGGCAAAGCCATGTCTTACCTCTGAGAAAAGGGCCTGAAATTGTTAATGTTATGTATGTAGGTTTGAAATCATTGGTTTAGTTTGAATTGTTCTTGAAAAGTGTTAGAAATGATTGGTTTAAAAAGTGCGGGAAAACCCTGCACTCTGATTGGCTGTCAGCTGCGGCTGCCGGCTATAAGTAGCAGCCTCAGCAAAGCCAGTCGGGTCCGTTCTGAGCTGTAGTCACTAATAAACTAAAGAGCTTGAAGCACTCCGTGTCTGTCTCTTCATGCAAACTTAACACTGTTGACGAAGGTGGGATTTCCCTGAAGAAGAAGGCAACGCAGAACAGAAGGAGAGCAAGATGGCTGCACTGAACACCCCCCCAGCCCCGTTCGATCCGGCGGCAGAAGACTGGGAGTCGTATGCAGATCATTTCCAAATGTATTTGGAGGGAAACAATCTCGCCGACATTTCCGAGAAGTGGAAGAGGGCGGTCTTTCTTACACACTGCGGTCCGGCAGTTTTCAAGGTGGCGAAGGCATTGGCAGGAGCAGCAGATGTGAAGGTAATGGATTGGCCTGACTTAGAAAAGCTTTTAAGAGCCCATTACGTGCCACAAGTATTGTGCCTCATTAAGAGACACAAGTTTTACCGTCGTGATCAAGGGGAAAGCGAAAATGTAAACGATTTCGTGGCAAGTTTAAGAGACATTGGGGGTGCATGCAAATTTAACAGTTTAGAAGAGGCCGTGCGCGATTGATTTGTTCTGGGCCTTAAAGACAAGGTGCTACAGAGCAAGTTATTAATGAAACCTAAGATCACGCTGAAGGAAGCAATAGAAGAGGCCTCTTCAGCAGAAGCTACCAAGTCCTCAGCAGCAGCCATGAAGAAAATTAACAAGGCCACAAGCCATCCTGATGTGGAAAAGTCCACAACAACTCATTGTGAGCAAATAGATTCTGGGTCAGACTGTAGTGAGGTGGAGGAAGAAATTTACAGACTCAGAATGGAGCGGAAAAAGAAAGACCTGGGAAGAAAGAGGCAAGATTTCTACTGCAGAGGGTGTGGGGAAGCCACCCCGCACTGAATGCAAGTTTTTAGACACCATTTGCCTCCGTTGTGATAAAAGAGGACACCTAGCAAGAGTCTGCAAATCATCCAGAACTCCACCCAACAGAAGAAAGTTTGCTACAAGCAAAGACAAAGAATTCAAACCTAACAATCTCAGTGAGAAAATGGGGTGCAGCACAGAAGCAAATGGGAAGAATGAAACTCATCAAACAGTAACTATTGGTCATTCATCACCTTTAAGAAGCAGAAAAGTGCATGTCAAGGTACTTATTGAAGGAAGGCCTTGCCAAATGGAAGTGGACTCAGGCTCATACCTATCTATGCTGTCATGGGACACTATTCACAGACTTCTTCCCAACATCCAGAAGAAGCACTTCAAGAAGCAAGCATTGACTCTTAAAGACTACCAAGGGAACAAGATTCCAGTTGCAATTTGGAGTAAGCATGGCACCAGGCATCTTCCAAAGCCTTATGGAAAGAATGTTACAAGGGTTGCCAGGGGTGGTGCCCTATTTTGATGACGTTTTAATTTCTGCTGAAAATGGCACTCAGTTACACGAGAGACTCAGGGAAGTCTTAACTAGATTTAAAAAAGCGGGGTTAAAAGTCAAAGAAGAAAAATGCACACTTAGAACAGATAAAATGGAATTCTTGGGTTACATGATTGATAAACATGGCATCCACCCCACAGAGGCAAAAGTTCAGGCAATCAAAGAAGCCCCCAGGCCAAAATGCAAAACAGATTTGCAAGCATTCTTGGGACTCATTAACTTCTATCATATGTTTCTACCTCAGAAGGCAACCATTGCAGAACCCCTACATAGGTTGCTGGACAAAAAATCTGCATGGGCCTGTGGGAGGAAGGAACAAGCTGCATTTAACAATATCAAGAGACAAATCACGTCTGATGCTGTGCTGATACAGTTCTCTGAGAACTTTCCTGTTGTTCTGACTTGTGATGCCTCCCCTTTTGGAGTGGGGGGGTGTTGAACCACATGCTTCCCAGAGGAAGGGAAGCTCCTATTGCATTTTACTCTCGCACCTTGACTAAAGCAGAGAGGAACTACAGCCAACTGGACAAGGAAGCCTTGGCAATTGTAGCAGCTGTCAAGAAATTCCATGAGTATTTATATGGGAGTACATTTACTGTTGTCACAGATCACAAACCTCTTTTAGGCATTGTGGCAGGAGACAAACCAACGCCCACGATCCTGTCACCAAGAATGCTGAGATGGACCGAATTTCTTGCTGCTTATTCATACAAACTGATCCACAGACCTGGTAAAGACATTGGGCATGCAGATGCTCTGAGTCGCTGCCCACTTCCTTCGCACATAGAGGACCCTGTTCCTGAGACTCACATCTTTTTTCTAGAAACTGTTGCCAAACTTCCAGTACATGCTGCTCAAATTGCCAGAGAGACTGCCAAAGACACTTTATTGGCTCCTATTATAGGCTGGATTAAGAAAGGTTGGCCACTTCAAGATCTACCTCAACTTGCCCAACCTTTTAAATCCAGGCAAACTGAATTATCTGTATTAAGAGGATGTATTTTGTGGGGTAACAGGGTGGTTATTCCTGCAAAACTACAGAAAGAGGTTTTGGAAATGTTACATGAGGGTCATCCGGGAATTGTCAGAATGAAGGGATTGGCCAGGAGTTATGTATGGTGGCCAGGTATTGACAAAATGGTTGAAAACTGGGTTGCATCTTGTCCCAACTGTCAGGTAGTCAGGCCTGCCCCACCTCTCGCCCCCACACAGGAATGGGAATGTCCTAGGGGCCCATGGTCCAGGATTCACATTGATTTTACTGGCCCTACCAGAGGGCACACTTTCTTTATTATAGTAGATGCATATTCCAAATGGCTAGAGGTAATCCATATGGCATCCACCACAACTGAAGCTGTCATCAAACAGCTTAAAAAGCTTTTTGTAACTCACGGGTTACCTGATGTGCTTGTTTCTGACAATGGCCCTCAATTTACATCCAACCTTTTTGAATCATATCTAGCACAGCAGGGTATCAGACATGCCCTGACAGCCCCTGGGCATCCTTCGGCTAACGGCCGGGCTGAACGTATGGTACGATTTACCAAGGAAAAACTTCAGCAATTGGGTCCAGGGGATATCACTGAGAGAGTTGAAAAACTTCTCAGTGTTCAGCATATCACTCCCAACCCTTCAACTAACTTAACCCCAGCTGAATTGTTGATGGGTAGGAAACTCAGGTCTCCCCTTGACCGCCTTCATCCCACTTACGCACCCAACGCACCACTAGATTCCACTAGTAAAATTCGCACTTTCACTGTGGGTGATTCTGTTTATGCTAAGAACCTTATGGGTGAACCATTATGGATTCCTGCTGAGATAACCCAAATCACGGCCCCCAGGTCTTACAGGGTACAAACGGAGGATGGTGTCCTCTGGAGCAGGCACATTGATCAGCTAAGATCCAGACTACCTCAGGAGCATCGCCATTGCTCCTCTCTGGTTCCCATACCTACTGCCTCTTCTAGGGGGGAAGGTGAGGATTATGAAGGTAATCAGCAAGCTAGAAACAACCCCATGTGTAACGAGCTAACACGACAGGAACCATCCCAAAACCTGTCACAGTGCCAACAACCATTTTTACAAATGGAAGATTACACACCATTACCTGATTTAGGTGCTGACATTGGGTTGGAGATGGATTGGGAGGAGAGACCAGGTTGTAGTAACCAAACTGGTTCTACCATTTCTAGAAGCCCAAGTAAGGAAATGTCAACAGACACATTTCCTCTCTCACAAGGTGAGAACCTTAAAACATCTGAACCACGTAGGTCTCAACGTACACGTAAGAGCCCCACCTATTTAAAAGAATACATTAGATAGATGGGGTTTGAGTATGGACTGAACCTAGTGGGGAGGGGTGTTATGTATGTAGGTTTGAAATCATTGGTTTAGTTTGAATTGTTCTTGAAAAGTGTTAGAAATGATTGGTTTAAAAAGTGCGGGAAACCCTGCACTCTGATTGGCTGTCAGCTGCGGCTGCCGGCTATGAGTAGCAGCCGCAACAAAGCCAGTCGGGTCCTTTGAGCTGTAGTCACTAATAAACTAAAGAGCTTGAAGCACTCCGCGTCTGTCTCTTCATGCAAACTTAATAGTTAACATCTTTAATCTCCTAGAAACTTAGGTCCATGCTGTTTTTCAGGCAATTAGCATAATTGGTAAGGTGTGGAGAGTGGGAATTTAACCATACGTCAACATTGTAATCCCAGTTCAAATTTTATCTTTTGGTACTGATGTTGTATCAAAAGTACCCAGAACCCCGGTTCCTTTCCACTGCACACAAAAGAGGGAGGGATATGATTGGATCTCGGTAAGGCTTCTATTAACCTTGTTGGCTGAGGAATTCTGGAAGTTGAAGTCCACACAGCTTAAAGATTGTCGAAGTTGAGAAACATTGCCTTAAAAAAAATCAGGAAGTGCTAATTGTGTAAATTACATCTAGCTATGCGTCTACATCTATATCTAGGCAGGACATGATGTTTTGTTTTGATTCTTTTTTACAATGTATTCAAGATTTGCATGAAGTAAGGTTCCTAATGGTACACAGGTAGTCCTCGACTTACAACAATTCATTTAGTGACAATGTCACAGAAAAAGTGGCTGATGATCATTTTTCACACTTAACGACTTGCGGAATCCCCACAGTCATATGATCAGAATTTGGACTCCTGGTGCTCTGACCCAACCTGGTTCCAAGAGAGTAAACACAAGACAAAGGCAGCAGCCCCCACCTTTTAAGGTTTAATCCACGAATTCCGTTTCTTCACAGTTAAAAGGCTGCTTCCAACTAATTAGCTCCGACAAGAAAGACCCTTGCCAGGTTGTTTGTCAAGGCTGCCAAAAACCCCAAGATAAGAACTAGTTTACAAGAGTTTTCAAATACTAACTATGATGTCCACGAGGCTGAGCTTCAGAGCATCTTTGCCTTCTGCAAAGAACGCTTCTTCAAACCTGACTTTTATCCTCTTGAGGGAGGGGCCATTACCTTGCCATTACCTCCTGAGTTGCCTGTGCTGCTGTAACTGCTCACTCGTACGATCAATCCTGCATGCACGTGCACTTGGCACAGGCTCCTCGGGAACCTCCTCATCGCTGTTGCCAGCCCCCACAATCTCTGAAGGCAGCAGTCCACTCCCTAATGGTCCTGGACCCTCATCTGATTCCTCGCTCTCCTCCACCGTCCTCACCTGCTGCTGGCTAACCACAACACCTGGCAACTGATATGTATTTGTGATTGGTTGCAGTGTCCTGGGGTCATGTGATCACCTTTTGCAACTCTCTGGCAAGCAAAGTCAATGGGGAAGCCAGATTCACTTAATAACTGTGTTGCTAAGTTAACAACTTCAGTGATTGCTTTACAACTGTGGAAAGAAAGGTCATAGAATGGGACAAAATTCATTTAACAAATGTCTCATTTAGCAACAGAAATTTTAGGCTCAATTGTGGTCTTAAACTGAGGACTACCTGTATATTCTTCTGTCGTTTTCCAATATGTTCTTGCAATGGGTTGTGTTTCAAAAACCCCACTGAAGTTGATTCCCCCTGTCCTAAGGGGAAAAAGAAAATAAACATTATATCCATAGAAACTGAAACCTCTTTTCCTTTAATTTCTACCTGCTTAAGAATGATTGTCAATTTTCAACCCTGATTTTATTTGTTAAACATAAATTATTAACTGCAGTCAAGCAGAATGTGACCCACTCCCAATGAGGTTGCCTCAGCATTAGCCAATATACCTACTAATTATGATGAAGGGAGGTATAGTCCACCAATAAGGTAATAATAATAATAATAATAATAATAATAATAATAATAATAATAATAATTTATTAGACTTGTATGCCGCCCTCTCTCCCTAAGGACTCAGGGCGGCTCACAATATAAAATACAATAGAATAAATTACCTAAAAAACGATTAAATGATACAAGCCCAATATTAAATATTAAAACAATTAAAATTATTTTAAAAAGAAGAGACCCGCCCCCCTTGGTTCAGTCCAGGCCGGCCTGCTGAAAGAGCCAGGTCTTCAGGTCACGGCGGAAGGAGCAGAGATCAGGGGTCAAACGAAGGTCCAAGGGGAGCTGGTTCCATAGGGTGGGGCTCCCACAGAAAAGGCCCTACCCCTGGGCACCGCCAGCCGACAATGTCTGGTCGACGTTACCCCAAGGAGGCCCTGTCTGTGGGAGTGTACAGGGCGATCAGAGTGTGATGCTGGCAGGAGACGTTCCTGCAAGTACCCCAGACCCAAGCCATGTAGGACTTTATATGTTTTCACTAATACCTTGAATAGGTAAAGGTGAAGGTTCCCCTCACACATACATGACAGTCATTTCCAGCTCTAGGGGGCGGTGCTCATCTCCGTTACAAAGCTGAAGAGCCAGCGCTGTCCAAAGTCGTCACTGTGGTCATGTGGCCAGCATGACTAAATGCCGAAGGTGCACGGAATGCTGCTACCTTCCCACCAAAGTGGTCCCTATTTTACTACTTGCATTTTCACATGCTTTCGAACTGCTAAGTTGGCAGAAGCTGGGACAAGTAGCGGGAGCTCACTCGGTTACGCAGCGCTAGGGATTCGAACCACCGAACTGCCGACCTTTCTGATCAACAAGCTCAGCATCTTAGCCACTGAGCCACTGCTTATTGTTGTTGTTGTTGTTGTTGTTGTTGTTGTTGCTGCTGTTTTCATCCAGTATACCTAGTAATCATGATGAAGGGAGGTACAGCCCACCAATATCTGAGCCTAAGTAGTAGTTTTGTCTGTATATAGCTGGATTCCTACACCATGCTAAGTTGTAATATGACTGGTTAGGCATAGCAAGATGTGTGAATCTGGTTTATCTCCCCTCTGCTTCATCTGTCTCTGCAGGTG
The DNA here is from genome assembly GCA_009733165.1 of Naja naja. NCBI lineage: Eukaryota > Metazoa > Chordata > Lepidosauria > Squamata > Elapidae > Naja > Naja naja. Next base: position 109,737,474 of record CM019150.1, on the reverse strand, counting down.
TTTGGTCAGACACCTCTTTTCATTTGCAGAACGCGTCAGTGGTACCTGTGGCCAGAATTACCATGCAACCAGGTATGATTTTTCAGTGGTGTTGGAGGATGGATGTCATTGATTTATTCCAAACCTGGGAAATATAGCATATTAAATATAGCTTCAATACTATAGAAGATACTGGTATGGTTAATCTCAGGTATAAAGAGATTTTAAGTCATGGTTAATCCTTTCTTCTGACAGAATCACTCACATGTGGTCACATGTCCATAATCCTTCTTTACACAGAAGTAGGCTGCACTTCATAGACCAGGAAACATAGTTTGTTCCATCCAACCGGGTTATCAGGGATAGACTGGTTGACTGTTCTTGTGCCATTGTAACAATAAACCACAATTAGCTGTCTGAATATGAAACTGTATATTCACACTGGTTCTCAATATCTCTCTGGGCCCATAACCAATGTTAGGATATGTGCAGAGTAACCCTTGTATAACAAGGATATGCACATGGAAATGTTTATGAGAACAGTTATGAATAAATATACAGCCACACAGAGTTAAATCAAGTTGTGTTAATATTTACTTGAAGAAAAAGCACAGTCCAACAAACAGTCCATGTCATACACATTTTTAACAGTCCAGAAATATCCAGTTATAAAGTCTTCTTACCAGTTTCACATCTTTTACAGCAGACAAATATCAAACCATAATACAACAGATAACCTTCGATATCAACAGAATATCAAAGTAAACAGTGTTAGTCAGTATCGGTCCATAGTCAGTTAGAATCAGTATCAAGAGAGATCATCAGTGAGAAAGAGAATTAAACCATGATCTATAGCTCCCTCTTATGGCAAATTGCAGCATAACCAACCAACCAGAACATAGTATAATACATTACAGTATTTTTCCTTAAAGCTACAGACATATATATTTGTGGTTTATATATTGTCAACCCAACTACATTGTGTACATATACATAACAACATGTTCTCTAGAAAACAAGTTATAAAGTTCTCTAAGGTTGCCTGCATTTCAGAATGGTGATAATTTTCTTGCTTTAACCTTTGGCTCATGCACATTATTTTTAAAACATTTCATTGCTCTTTTGGGGGGGGTTCATACAGGTATCAAAGCACAAAGGCTTATTGAATTGGATGGAGAAGCACCGGCTGCCTTTCTTCTGCAAAACAAATCTATTTCTTCACTATGTACTCTGTGAGGAGCTTGTCAGTTTCATCCGCTCTCCAGAGGCAGGTGAGAGTTGAAGCTAAATGTGTTACATTAACATAGATAGCTGATGCCATGGTTCAGCTATTCTGTGCACTGAGGGAAGTACCAGGTTGTGACAGATAGCTACTCCAATGGCTCTAAGTATCTGACAAAAACATTCTTCCATCATAATGCTTTGATTGTCAACTGCTGACAAAAATGGGGATTGGCAATGGCTCAACCAATGACTTCACATAACACAGCCTGTATAACCAGAACCAGCTTTCTACCATCCAATGGCAAGCTAGGGCAGGAGCAAAACTGATAGCTGTTTTTGTAACCACTGTTAACTAAAGACCATGTAGATGACACTTTAATAGAGGCATTTAATGAAAGGCCCTTCAGTTAAGAGCACTGCTTTAAACGTGACTCTAAAAACCTTCCAAATATGCAGAAGTATGAATAAAGCACCCTGACTACAAGTCCTTATTGCAGTTCTATTTTTTTTTTTTAAACAAATTTTATTCAATTTTTAACAATTTTTTAAAACAACTCTTTTCAGTAGACAGCATGTTCCCGGGTCATCACTTTTACATGCAAATATGACAGTAGATCTATATTCATTTTAAACATTTGACTTCACTTCTATTCCATTTTAGCCGACAAAGGATCAAAGAAATTAATCCTAATCTCAAATCTTAATCTCAATCTGTATAGCCCCCCAGTTCATTTCGAGTTAATTGCAAATATATATATATATTTTAAAAAACTTCATTTATAAATCTTACAAATAACAATATATTTGCCCATCATATTAAAGATAAGGTTCATCCATATCTATCCTTTAATTATCTTCACATTGTTAATACTCTTTTATCATTTACAAAATTCTTTTGTCCGTCAGATTTGCCCTTTCATCACATATTCTCTCCATAATTCTAAATCCGTACCAATGTTAACACTAAAAAGAATGAAAAAAAAAACCTAGACTTGCCCCCTTTTACTACTTTGAAAGTGACACCTCAGTGGTTAATATAGTAGCATAATCATAATCATTCTCTTTAAAACGAAAGATAGAGGAAAAAGAAAAAGGAGAAAAGCTCCCTTACAATATATCTCTAATCGGTCGGGTTCTGCAACACATATCCCCCTAAGATTGATTTATAGTTCCAAAATAATAATAAAATAGCTAATCTTGGTTATTGACAAATCTCATTTTTAGGCATTTTCTAAGATCATTTCAATTAATTCAATTCATCTAATCATCATTTAGCTTTCTTTTGTGAATAAGAAATGAAAAATGTGACCTTTTACCAGTAAAATTGTCAGTAACCCCTATTGTTTTACACTTTTATAATTACAATATATTCTTATTACCATTTCTTCATGCAGAACCCCTTTTAAATACGTTAACCATTGTCTCTATGCAAACAAGTTCCTTTCTTTATTATGTAATTCCGTGTCTCTCTATCTTTTGTTCTTGTTTCTTGTTCCTTCTCCTCTCTTTATCCCGCTATCCCCCTCTCTATCCAGTTTAAATCCCTCTCTCTCTTTACCTTTCTGCTCTCTATCCTTCTGGACCTTTCTATCATGCCTAGTTTCATAAATGTTCCCCTTTTAATTATCTTCTTAAGTTTCATTTTTTTGACCATCCTCCCTTTCCTTTTATTTGTATTAATCTTTGTGTTAATTGTCTTCTTAAAATGGCTTTCGCTTGTGCTGGCTCCCTTCTCCTCCCTATTATCCTGCTCTCCCCTTCTCTATCCAGTTTGAATCCTCTCTCTCTCTTTACCTTTCTGTTCCTTTCCTTCTGAACCTTTCTAACATGCTTAATTTCAGTAAATGTTCCCCTTTTTAGATACTTTCTTAGGTTCCGTTTTTAGCCACCCTTCCTTTCCTTTTATTTGCATTAATCTTTGTATTAATTGTCTTTTTAAGATGGCTTTCTCTTGTGCTGGCTCCACCCTTTCCAAGGCTCCTTCTTTATTCAGCATTTGAATGCCCATATTTTCTGCAACATGCCAAGTTAGTTCAGTCACTTCCTGTAACAGTTCTTTCATACTGTTAAACTCCATTTTTAATTCATTGGATGACCACCAAAATTTTAATTTTCCTTATTTCTTCTTCTTCTTTAAATTTTCTATGATCCTAACCCAGGTCCAGAGTCTATATCAGTATCACCAATTAGTCCGGCAATCCGTCTTTGTGTATTCAAGCTTTCACTTTCTATGAGTCTTGCGTCTCTTTAAAATGTAACAACTCCAATCCACAAAGGAACAAGATAGTTTCTTACTTCTTTGGCTTCCAATTTTTCTCCACAAAGTGGCACTTTCTGCACAGAGTCTTAACCCTTTCCTTTTATTTTAATATTCAAAGTTTTCCAAGCCCCAAACTTAAGTTCTTACGCTGACTTCTTCCTTTCGGTTCAAGCCCCTTATAGCTGTCAAAAATATTTTACTTATTTTTCTTCACTTGGAACTCGCCGCTTCTGTTTCTCTTTTTAAAAACTCATCTTTATCTTAATCCCGGGTGCCTTGATCTTACCATCCGATACTCCGGTTCCTCTGCTGTCGACTTCTCTCTTTCCTCCTGCACCAATCTTAATCCGTTGAGACCTTCTCTTCGAGGTGGCCATTTTTGACCACCACTTCTTGATCTTCGGAGGGAAAAGACCAGACCCAAAAGGGGAGATGCGGCTCCCCTCACTCTGGCTGGCAGGTTTCCCTTTCTCCGCCGCCCCTACTGAGGCAGCTTCAGCCCGAACCTTGCAGGATCGGGCTCTCCGACGAAGAGCCAGGCTGCAGTCGTGGACGATCACAAACCGCCGCCTGTTCTCGAGAAGGCTCAACCCGGAAGTTTCAGTTCTATTTTTTTTTCTGGAATATTGCACCTTTCCTTTGTTGTCACACAAGTCTAGAAAGAGACATGGCTGCTTTCCAGGTTTGCAGACAGCTACTACACTTGCACTCCAGGGTTGTCTTAAGCATTACAGAGCCCTACTTTCTACTGCTGTCCCAACCAAAGTGAATTAAACCCAGTAGAAATTCTGCAACACTTTCCATTGCTAAGTATTGATCATGCTGATGTTATGTTGTAAGTCTTACTTAAGGAGTCATAGATTCTGTTCAGTAGGTAGCTATTTTCCATTTTACTAGACCAGCCTGACCAACAATCAGAAAGGAACCAGTGATTTACCTAATAGTAATCGTGGGTTACACTAATAGCCTTATTTTCCAAATGTTGTGAATGTGACAAGAGAAGGTACATTTTATTAAGCACTAAGCCCTGCCGATCTGTTTCAAGTTCTCCAACACTTTGCAAGCTGCTGCCAAGAAACTGTCACTACATCAACTCCAACAGACCCAATTTTGTATAGTGGTTAAGGCATCAGCCAGAAACTGGGGAACCATGAGTTCTACTTCTGCCTTAGACACAAAACAAGTGTGCTGACCTTGGGCCAGTCACTTTCTCCCTACTCTAGAAAGAAGGTCATAGCAAATCACTTCTGCAAAACCTTGCCAAGAAAACTGCAGAAACTTGTCCAGCAGCCACCAGGAATCAACAATGACCTAACAACAAAAATTAAAAAAAAGTCAGCTCCAAGTTTATACATTTGTTCAAGAAATAGTTGCGTTCTGTCACATTATATCTTTACACTTTATGCAAAAGTGTACTTAAGCGAAACCTCTCACTAAAATTATAGTTGTTTGAGGTAGATTTTGCTATCCGAAAGATCACCATTCCTTAGACATTTCCAATGAAAGTGGTTCAAATTAAAAACAGACGGATAGGTCTTGTTACAGAGCGCGCTCCATCATTACAAGCTTTCGATCTTATAAATCTGAAGTGCAAACTGGCTGGCTAGTCATGGAGTTAAAAACTGCAGCTGGATTAATTATATTAACATGGAAAGAAGTGAGTGATGGGTTTTTCAGGCAGGCATAATTAAATAAATATGTTGGATCAGCTGATATAGAAGCTAATTCCAGGCCTTTTCAGTAGGAAAGAGAAAGCAAAGCCCAGTTGATGACCTGCCTTCTTTTTTCTTCTATTTTGTCACTTTTGGTACAAAAACAAGCAATTTCTACGCCATGGGGCAGGACCCCATTCCACCCCTGTAAAAATGTTCTCTGCTGACATTGTCTTTGATTTTGCTTTGCAGCAGAGATGTTGCGATGGAAAAAGGCTGATCAGTGGCTGCTTGAGAAATGCATTGCTGGCTGTAGAGGCATGTGGCGTTTTCGGTCCTTCATGCAAGGAATGGCAGGTAGACAAGGCAGCACTAGAAATCACATTCCAAGAGAAACAAGGCTAAAGAGAATTGAACGATTCCTCTCCCAGGACAATGGAGAACCATAGCTCAAAGAATGAAGCTGTCATGATTCCAACAAATCCACCCCCATTCAAAACATAAGTCTTTAGCTGCATCTCTCAGAGTTAAAAAAATTGATTTATTTGGAGTGGCCATGTTGGCATTAGCTGGGTGTAGCCGACACTAAAATACATCATTCATTTCCCCCTTGACCCTGGTCTTCCTCCCACTCCCTGGACATATATTCTCCAATGGGACACATCCATAGCCAAAAGTCATCAACCATGCTCTCCAGTAATATTGTTGCATGCCGACAGATTTGGGCTGCCAATGCAATTATCTGAGGCATTTAAGGAATGCTGCTTTCCCCCACTTCCTTTCTGCTGGCAACTAAAAAGACCAATGGAGTATTTTTTTAGTTGACAGAAGAATAGGAAGGGGCCTCTGGTTCCAATCTTTGACTGTTTAAAATTTAATAATTTTAATAAATTTTAAACAGCTAAATGTTCTTGCTGAAATCCTACAGAGCTAGAATGAATATACCTTCCTGGATCTGAGTAGTATTTCCTGCCTTGTCCCTTTTTAGAAAATATTGCAAAACCTGGTGTGGGTGATATGACCAGCAAAACAGATTAGTTGTGATCATACCAGCCTTCACCCATACTGTCCTAAATTCTATGCCTTGGAAACACAAGTGCAAAAAAAAATGAAAAGAAAAGAAAAAAAGAAAAAAGAGGAAAAGACTGTTCTAATCAGTGGCTACTAGAAAAAGAAATCTTATGATCTGCTACTAATAAGAAAGAGGAAGGATTTGCAGGATGGGATAGATATAAAAGCAGAGAGGAAGCATTACTCCTACTTTACCTAGTCCCATTATGGCGAACCTATGGCACACATGCCAAAGGTGGCACGCAGAGTCCTCTCTGCAGGCACGCAAGCCTTCGGCCCACCTCAGCTCCACCACACATGCACGCCTCCCGCCAACAAGCTGATTTTGGGTCTCTGTCATGCATGCACAGGGGGTGGGGTGCATGCATGGGGGCACATGCACAGGGGTGGGGGCATGCATGGGCATATGTGGGTGCATGGGGCACACACATGTGTGCAGCTGCATGCTTGGGGATGCACTCACATTGCATTTTGGGGGTTTGTGCACCCGTGCATGCGCGTACACTTTGGGCACTTGGTGCCAAAAAGGTTAGCCATCACTGACCTAGTCTATGGTTACCATATCTGGGCTGAAGAAATATGGATTGCCACAATATGTCAACAAAGAGTCAGAATTTGATTTGTCTTTTGCTGGCCTCTAGGAGTTGCCCTAGCCCAGCCACCATATCCAAAGGGAGACACACACACACACTGGGGATGCTTATGAACTGGCCCTAGACTGAGAGAGAGTGACTGATCCAAAGTCACCCAGGGCTTCTGGTTTCTAGCCTGGTTTTTTTAACCATGAATCTTTTTTCTTATTTAAGTTCTCAGATTGGACAATAGAACTACTATGTCATTCATTCATTCATTCGTTCATTCATTCAATTTCTATCCCACTGATACAAAACTCTGGTCATGTTCTCATGCCAGAGGTCCACAATACCACAACCCCAGAGGTTGGCTTTATTGCAGGAATATTTCCTTAAGATCAGTGGGGGATTCCAGAATTTCCAATGGTAAACCTTTTTTTTAACAAAAAAGCAAAGAAAGAAACACTGACTTGAACTATTTTGTTAGTATCTGGTATTGTTGGGGACTACAGATGTGGCAAAATCAGTGCTCTCATTTCTACAGGAGAAGAGCTCACCAAGTTCTGGCTTGCTGCAGAAAGGATACTTGGCATTGATGAAACAGATGAATCTCAGCAAGATCTCTATGTGTCACTGATCCAGATCCTAATGGCCACCCACTTGCAGGAAGGCTCTACAGTTGTCACCCTCTGTAACACAACTGTTGGTAAGTGACATATATCTTGTGGTCAGAATTGTCATTTTCTAGCTACATACTGTGCTGGCTGTGCTTTCTTCAAGGAAAGTTATATGAAAAGCAAAATCTATCTAGGTCAGTAACTTGCTTTCTTACAAAGATGAAACCCATGCTTCCAAAGAGCCTTAGTTCTCCATCTGCTTTCCCTTTTCTTTGCATGAGCAATTTCTGTGCATGCGCACACACACACACACACACACACACATGCATATGCTTCACAATACTGAGATTCTATTCAACATAATAGATTTCTCCTCAATGACCCTTAGTAGACCTGGCCAGAGTAACACTCAGTGGATGTATTTGCATAGTACATTTAAATCCATTACTGAATTGCTTCATATTCTGAGTTCACATAGTATATTGAACCACAAACCAATGAAACAGACAAGGGTTGCAAAAGCCTTAAAACCACAAAAGAACCAACCGAGGTTAATAATGACCATACTAACATATGATAACGCAGCCCTTAGGCCTTTAACTAGTTAAATGTTTCATATGAACACACAGCCATTTAGAATCTAGAAGGAGGTATGAGTATAATTTTGACATATAGTCATGTTACAAATCTGTGCATGTATAGGCTTGAAATGTTCCTTAACATTTTAAATCACAGAAGACTCGGCTATCAGAAGCATAGAAAATTCTTGCAGCAGAACGATGGGATTATCTGCATTTCCTCAAACTGGCATCCCTGCAAATATGCTCACATTGAACTTGCAAAATTCCCAGCCAGAAAATTCCTAGAAAGATTTGCCTAGGCAGTAACAGCTCAGTTATGGCCTCCTTGATGCAAACATCAAAAATCTACAAGTCGACATGGGGTTAAAAAATTCAGATAGACTCCTTTTCTCCTTTCATAAACAAGGCAATCCCTGAGCCCTCTTTTTCTGGTTTGTTCTCTGTCCCCAGAATCACTTCTGAAAAAGACTCCCTTTCACCGGCAACACGTCCACACTCGAAGAGAAATCCTACATGAGATGCAGAAAGTGGCCCTGTTCAAGATTGAAAGCTACTGGCTCCCCAACTTCTTCATTCATTGCAAATTAAGCATGGAAGTTGAGCCCAAATGTCTCCAACTACTCAAGCAGTATCAGGACCGCTCACTTCAAATTGGCCTGCAGAGGCAGAAGTTGACAGCTATGCCTCCGATGAGCATCCGAGAAAGCCATTTGGACACAAAATTCTACTTCAGTTTGAAAAACAAAAGGGAACTCTGGGATCAGATCAGAGGTAGGAGCCTTTCTCACAAAGGGAAAAAAAAAGATGGTCGCAGCCAGAAGCCCAAACCATATAAAGGCAGTCCTGTTTCCAAGAAGCTGAGCTTCTCCAGAAAGAGCTTGTCAAGTCCCAGCCCTCATTACACAGAACCCATCTGGGACTCTGAAGATGTCATGCCTTTCAATGAATCTCCAAACTTCAAAAGCAGCCCAAGCGAGTTCCTCACCTCCCCTGTATCAGATGAGTTCCCTGACAAGTGCACCTTTAACAAATTGCGCTCCTCCACTCCTGTGGTGCAGTTCCCTTCCATGCTTGCTCTGAAAACTCTCATCAAATCTTCTCCATGCTTAGACTTCCTTCCTTGGGTGCTCACGGCTGACAAATGTGCTGGACGCCCCTTCAGGGAGTTTTTGCTGCGGCGGAACTATGCAGTAGAAGTCCACCTCCTTGATCTGTGGCATGACCTGGAGGACTTCTTGCGCATGATGTTGTGCTCCCTTGGTGAAGGGAACATCCTTCTGCGTCATGTGATGGGGGAAAGGATTTGTGAGCTGTATCTGACGCAGAGCAACAATTGGCATCTGCCCCTGAAACTAACAACACTTCAGAGCTTGCAGAATCTCCTGCCTTCTGGTCATGTGATTCCCTGGGTCCTGAAGGCACAGAAGGAAATCTGTAAGGTGAGAAGTCCATAATCTCCATCCTTTTCATAGGCAAAGCAACCTAATCTTTCAGCAGCTTTGCTAGGTCCTGGGGCTATGATGCACCCAACACCTATGGTTTGCCAAACAGATAGAAAGGGTGCTTCACCGCTTGTAACTAACATGGCACAAATGTTGCTTTGGCAACATTTACTTTCTGCAGGGTTCCCCCTTATTCTAAAACTGTCTAAAGGCAGACCCAAGTTTGCCTTGGTCTAAAAGAGCCTTGGTGGTGCAGGCTGTTAAATGCCTAGCACTTAATTCCAGCTGCCTGTAATTAGTGCAGGCTTGAATCCCACCAGGCTCAAGGTTGACTCAGCCTTCCATCCTCTCGGGGTAGGTAAATTGAGGACCCAAGATTGTTGGGGGCAATAAGCTGACTTTGTAAAAATGCCGCTTAGTAATAAGCAGGCATATACAATGGAATGAAGGCTATTGCTGAGCGCATTGGGTTGTATCCCAAAAATTGTAAGCTGCCCTGAGTCTCCAGAGAAGGGCAGCATATAAATATGAATTTTAAAAAAAGTTAAATAAAATCTGCTGGGCTTTTTCACCCATTGCTTGCAAGGAAGTTAGGAGGGACAGATGCAATAAAGGCAAAATAAGGATTGGCAATGGAAGCATCAACATTTCTGATAGCGCAATTTACTGCCAACTCAAAACATGGGAGGAGAAAACAGTATTCAGCAATAAGGAAAGGACCAGTATCTAGTTACTGCTAAATAGTTATTGTGAAACTGAAAGAAAACCATTTACTTAGGTGGTGTTATTATGTTCATTTTAGATACTCAGCTTCCTCTTCGAGGAGTTTCTTCAGAATGATGACAAAATGTTCCTGTATTATGTGGTAAGAGGGAGCTATGGAAATCTTTAGTTCAGGTGGGAGAGATAAGTAAGGGACCCAAATATAATACAAAAAAACCAAACAAACCTCGACTTACAACCACAATGGGGCCCAATATTTCTGTTGCTAAGTGAGACATTTGTTAAGTGAATTTTGCTCCACATTTTAGGACCTTTCTTGCCACAGTTGTTAAGTGAATCACTGCAAGTGTTAAGTTAGTAACACAGTTGTTAAAGTGAATTAGGTTTCTCCATTGACTTTGCTTGTCTGAAGGTCACAAAAGGTGATCCCATGACCCTGGAACATTTTGCAACCCTCATAAATATGAATCAATCGCCAACTGTCTGAATTTTGATCATGTGACCATGGGGATGTTACAATGGTTGTAAGTGTGAAAAATGATCAAAAGTCACTTTTTTTAGTGCCATTGTAACTTTGAACAGTCACTAAATGAATTGTTGTAAGTTGAGGACTACTCATACAGTCTTGGAGCAGAAACATTATCAGATTTCAGAAGGAATGGATGTTAGATGTCAGAATTTGCTTTGGTAGCATGTGACATGAGGGTCTGTTGCCTGTTGAAACAAGCTTTTAAAAATTAGTTTCAATTAAAGGCCATCAGAATAGCTCAAGAATGGACTTCCAGTTGGCTGTCAGGGAGAAGGGACGTGCGGGCAGACAACTCTGCGGAGCACCGACCTTCATCCTCGTCTCGCAGGGACTCTACGGAGTCAAAAGGGAGCTTGGAGAGTTTCTGAAGGAGAGGGGTCCCCATAGAGAAGCCATGGACGGCAGTTCGTGGTGGAATTGGGGTGAACCAGACACGAGCGGACGAAGGAGCGGGAGACCAGTAATGGCCACCCATGAGTGCTGACAGCCGACATCACTAGCGGTGAGCAAGCAGAACGAAGGTACGGCTTAGGGAGCCAAAAGAAACAACCGATAAGCATTTTAAACTTACTTTGGAAATAGAAGCGCAATAATAAGAACTTAAAATATTTGGAAAGAAAAGATAATTGCTCTGATTAAGGAGGGTGGCAGAGTGGCGAGACACATGGAGAGCAGAGGGATCGGAGGAAAACTGTAAACCTAAACGTTAGAAGGAGGAGAAGATTAAACAACAGTCCACTGTCTAACGAGGATTTTGTGAGGTTTTGTGATCGGATTCTGGTAGAACTGAGAACTGTGTCTGTTCCCCTTGTTGAACTAAAGATTAGCAGCGAAGTTGATTTAAAACGGACGCTGCGGACTTAAAGACAATTTAGATTTTGGGACACAGAGTACAGACAGGTGAAATTAATGATCTAAGTGGTAATGGAGGGGGAAATTGCTTTTTATTTTCTGAATTGGAATTGAGGTGAACATTGGAAATTATGAGACTAATAAAAGAGAACCTACGGAAGTGAATAGCCTAAGGCTGGTGGGTGAAACAGCAAATTCCAAACAGACTATGAGACACGGAAGAGAGACACCTACCGAGGAAGAAGAGAAAGGGGGGGAAGACCCGATAGAAACTACAAAGTCACACCTCATAACGAAAGAACTGAACAGTGATTTATTGCTTTCCTTTCTTTAACTTTTCCCCTTTTCTCCTCTCCTTTTCTTAGCAACCCCTTTCCTTTTCCCTCTCCCCTTCTTTACTCTCCCTCTTCTTTAAAACTCAGAAATAGAATCTAATTAATCAATCAATCCATTCATTAATTAGTTTAACTAATTACGGAATATAGTACTGTATAGAATTATTGAATTATTATTATTATTATTTTTTTAAACAAATTTTATTCAATTTTTAACAATTTTTTAAAACAGCTCTTTTCAGTAGACAGCATGTTCCCGGTTGTCACTTTTACATGCAAATATGACAGTAAATCTATATTCATTTTAAACATTTGACTTCACTTCTATTCCATTTTAGCCGACAAAGGATCAAAGAAATTAATCCTAATCTCAAATCTTAATCTCAATCTGTATAGCCCCCCAGTTCATTTCGAGTTAATTGCAAATATATATATATATTTTAAAAAACTTCATTTATAAATCTTACAAATAACAATATATTTGCCCATCATATTAAAGATAAGGTTCATCCATATCTATCCTTTAATTATCTTCACATTGTTAATACTCTTTTATCATTTACAAAATTCTTTTGTCCGTCAGATTTGCCCTTTCATCACATATTCTCTCCATAATTCTAAATCCACAAATTTTAACACTAAAAGAATGAAAGAAAAAAAACCTAGACTTGCCCCCTTTTACTACTTTGAAAGTGGCACCTCAGTGGTTAATATAGTAGCATAATCATAATCATTCCCTTTAAAATGAAAGATAGAGAAAAAAAAAAAAGAAAATAGGAAAAAGCTCCCTTACAATATATCTCTAATCGATCGGGTTCTGCAACACATATCCCCTAAGATTTATTTATGGTTCCAAGATAATAATAAAAATAACTAATCTTAGTTATTGACAAACCTCATTTTTAGACATTTTCTAAAATCATTTCAATTAATTCAATTCATCTAATCATCATTTAGCTTTCTTTTGTAAATAAGAAATAAAAATGTGACCTTTTACCAGTAAAAATTGTCAGTAACCCCTATTGTTTTGTACTTTTATAATCAATATATTCTTATTACCATTTCTTCATGCAGAACCCCCCTTTTAAATACGTTAGCCATTATCTCTATGCAAACAAGTTTTCTTTATTATGTATCTCCGTGTCTCTCTATCTTTTGTTCTTGTTTCTTGTTCCTTCTCCTCTCTTTTATCCGCTATCCCCTTCTCAATCCAGTTTAAATCCCTCTCTCTCTTTACCTTTCTGCTCTCTATCCTTCTGGACCTTTCTAACATGCCTAATTTCATAAATGTTCCCCTTTTAATTACCTTCTTAAGTTTCATTTTTGACCATCCTCCTTTCCCTTTTATTTGTATTAATCTTTGTGTTAGTTGTTTTCTTAAAATGGCTTTCGCTTGTGCTGACTTCCTTCTCCTCCCTATTATCCTGCTCCCCCTTCTCTATCCAGTTTGAATCCCTCTCTCTCTCTTTACCTTTCTGTTCCCTTTCCTTCTGAACCTTTCTAACATGCTTAATTTCATAAATGTTCCCCTTTTTAGATACTTTCTTAGGTTCTTTTTTAGCCACCCTTCCTTTCCCTTTTATTTGTATTAATCTTTGTATTAATTGTCTTTTAAAATGGCTTTCTCTTGTGCTGGCTCCACCCTTTCCAAGGCTCCTTCTTTTATTCAGCATTTGAATGCCCATATTTTCTGCAACATGCCAAGTTAGTTCAGTCACTTCCTGTAACAGTTCTTTCATACTTTTAAACTCCATTTTTGATTCTTTGGATGACCACCAAAATTTTAATTTTCCTTATTTCTTCTTCTTTAAATTTTCTATGATCCTAACCCAGGTCCAGAGTCTATATCAATATCACCAATTAGTCCGATAGTCCGTCTTTGTGTATTCAAGCTTTCACTTTCTATGAGTCTTGCGTCTCTTTAAAATGTAACAAATTATTGAATTATTGAATTATTGAAATTGTTCATTTAATAGAGATAAAATTGTGATTAGTTTAGACAATATATTTAGACAATATATTTAGTTTAGACAATATTTAGATAATAGATTTAGTTTAGATAATATATATATATATATTTCTTAATATTAATTAACAATAAGAGGGAGAGTGCTGAGAGGGAGGGGAAACCTGGGAGGGGGAGGATTAAACTGAAGTGGTGGATCAAGAATAATATTGTGGGAAAAATTGTGGGAAAATTTTTAAATATGACAAGCACTGCAAGTGTTGCTAAAACTGGCACTGCCAGGAAAATACCTACTCAAACAATGACCACAACACCTGTGATGAGCCCTTCCACACAAAGGGCAATAGATGAAATGCTCCCAAAAGAGCGCTCAAACTCCTCAAAAGACCTACAAGGCTTATTATTAAATATGCAAGAAATGATTATTAAAAATCATGAAGATATGAAAAATGAGATAGGGACAGTAAGATCAGAACTAAAGGAAAAAATACAAAAAAATAGATGAAAAGTTTGAAACTTTTCAACAGGAGATGAGGAAAAATCAAGAAAAGATAGTAGAAATTGAGACAAAGATGAATAGAGAGGAAAACAGAGTAGAAGATCTAACTGATAAATTAGAAAAAGAGAATAAAGAATTAGAAATGGCAATAATATATCTAGAGTCAGAAAAGGCAGCCCATTATTTAAGACTACAGAATGTCAAAGAGGAAAAAGGAGAAAATCTATGGGAGCTGATTGCCGACATATTGGCTAAACTGCTCGAGACGGAGAAGGAAGAGGTGATGAAGGAAATAGATGAACTCTACAGAGTTCAAACAAATTATGCAAGGAGGTTCAACCTACCAAGAGAAGTACACATTAAATTAGTCAAGAAGTCCCTCAGAGACAAATTTTACATAGAATAAGAGATGATCCATTGGAATATGCCAATAAACAAATAACCATCTTAAAACAAATCCCAAAGAGAGTCAGAGACCCAAGGAGACCATACCAATTTTTGACAACAAAACTGATAAAATATAACGTGAACTTTAGATGGTTGATCCCAGAGGGTATCATGGTGATGTGGCGTGATAAGAAATATAAATTATATAAATTAGACACCCTGAAAAAGCTGAGATTTTTTTCGACCAACAATTAACTAGGGAAGAGGAAGTTGATGGGAAAATTCAGGAAAGAGGGGGATCGGAGGGGAGGAAAACAGCAGCAGTAAAGACAGAAGGGGCTATAATAGATAATAAAGATGGAAAGAATGGAAAAGGTGAACTTTCAGAAGAAAGCAAAGAGCCCAAAGAAACTAGAATCACAAGAAGCACTAGACAAAGAAATCAATAAAAATTCAAATTTTTGTGATTTGATATCATTGAATATTAATGGCCTGAATTCCCCAGTAAAAAGGAAAAACTTTTAAAAACTTACAGGCACAAAAGGCAGATATTATAGCTCTACAGGAAGTACACATTGTCCAAAAACAAAAACACTTATTAGAAAATAAAAAATTAGGGAAAGCCTTCTCCGCTCTAGATGTAAAAAAAAAAAGAGTAGTTCTCTACATAAAAGAATGGATCTCAACTACTGAAATATATACAGACAAGGAGGGCAGGATACTGATGGTGGAAATTGAATTGAGAAACAGAAAGATCTTACTAGCCGTAATCTATGCACCAAATGGCCCACAAGAATCATTCTTTCGGAGATTGTACAATAAACTTAAAAATTGCAATACAAAGAACTAGGAGATTTTAATGCCATTATAGGCAATTTACTGGATTACAAAGGAAATAATACTAATTTAGAAAGGAAAAAAAAGTTACCAAAATATTTTTTGATCTGACTGAAGAGTTTAATATTAGTGATGCTTGGAGAGAAAGAAATGTGGGGAAAAAACAGTTTACATACTACTCTAACCGACATCAGTCATGGTCAAGACTTGACATGATGTGGATGACTAAAAAATTAAATTCAGAGATACAGGATATAACTATTGAGCCAAATATATTGGCTGACCATAGTATGATTAGACTTAGATGGAAAGGACAACAACATCCAAATGGGATGGATGCTCCAAAGGTCGATCTTAAAAGAGGAAGCATTTAACAAGATGTTAACAAAAGAATTGGAACTTTTCTTTCAAGAGAATAAAGAGGAAGTTACTTCCCCACAAAATATTTGGGACACAGCTAAAGCAGAAATAAGAGGAGTAGCGATTAAATACATGGCTAGGAGAAATAAGGAAAAAAAACTACAAAGAACAAGACTAGAACAGGAATACAAGGAATGGGAGGGGAAATTACAAATTACACCACAGGAAAAACAAATTAAATTACAAATGGACCTAATTAAACATAAAATAAACTTAATAGAGAAGGAAGAGCTAGCTCAGAAACTAAAAATGGCTAAACAATACCAATTTGAAAATGCAAATAAACCAGGGCGCTGGTTAGCTTATAAATTGAAAAAACAAAAAGAAAAGAGGTGGGTCACTAAATTAAGGAATGACCAAGGAGAGATTTGTTTTCAAGAGGAAGAAAAAAGGCAGATTATACAAAAATATTATAAGGAATTATATACAGAAGAGAAACACCCAACAGAAGATCAAATTAAAAGATACTTAAAAAATGCAGAACTTATAGAAATCTCAGACAAAGATAAAGAACTTTTAAATCGTAAAATAACAATGCAAGAGGTTTACTGGGCAATTAATAAGCAGAAAATCGATAAAGCTCCAGGACCAGATGGCCTGCCAGCTGAAATCTATAAATCCCAACAAGATATATTAGGGAATAAAATGCTAAAAATATTCAATGAGGTTCTAGACAAAGCTAAAAGTCCCAAAACATGGCAAGAAGTAAGGATAACCATTATTCCCAAAGTGGGAAGTGACCTTATAGACCCGGGAAACTACAGAGCAATTTCTTTACTCAATTGATTATAAAATTTTTATGACAATTGTTGCAGAAAGACTTTTAAAAAATCCTTAGCGAATTCATATCTACAGACCAAAATGGATTTCTTCCCCACAGACACCTTAAAAACAACATTAGAACAACTCTAGACATGTTAGAATACTATGAAGATCGCAGTGCTGAGCAAGCTGCACTATTGTTTTTATATGCCAAAAAGGCGTTTGACAATGTAAAATGGGAATTTATTTTGCAACAAAGTAAATACATGAACCTAGGACCAAAATTTATAAATGTGATTTTGGCCATATACCAAAAACAAGAAGCTGCAATTTTGATAAATGGGGGACTAACGGATAAATTCCAAATTCAAAAAGGAACCAGACAAGGATGTCCACTGTCACCACTTCTTTTTATTATGACACTAGAAGCCTTAATTAGAACAATTAAAAAATAAATAAATAAATAAAAGGTCTAAAAATAAAAAGCGAAGAATTTAAACTGCAAGCATTTGCAGATGATCTACTTTTCATTTTAGAAGAACCACAGACTTCGGGACTAAAGCTATTAGAAAACTTAGAAGAATTTGGAGAAGTGGTGGGCTTAAAGATCAATAAGAGCAAAACAAAAATGATTGCTAAAAACATGACAAACATAAAAAACTATTGGCGGCAACAATGGGTATTGAAATCATAGATAAAATAAAATATTTAGGAATTATAATCTCAGCCAAACATACTACACTAAAAAAAGACAACTATGACCCACTAATAAAACGAATAACCGAGGATATGGGAAAATGGGACAAATTAAATTTATCTTTTATGGGAAGAATAGCTACAATAAAAATGAACATCCTGCCCAAAATCCTATTCCTTTTCCAAAATGCCCCTATAAAGTTAGAAAGAACTTTTTTTGACAGTTTGAACAGATTGGTAACAGACTTTATCTGGCAAAAGAAAAAACCAAGGGTGAAATTAAAGCTGTTGCAAGATGCCGCGAAGAGAGGAGGGTTTGGCCTCCCTGACTGGGAGTTGTACTATAGAGCTGCAATATTAACATGGATCAAAGATTGGATTAATCACACAAACAAAAGAATACTAACACTAGAAGGGTACAACCTCCAGTCGGGATGGCATACCTTCCTCTGGCAGGACAATTTAAAGGGATATAGCTATGTACAAAATCACAAAGTGAGACAGGCTCTCCTAAACACATGCTTCAAAATCAAAAGACAAATGTACACAGAAACACCTATTTGGTTATCGTCACTAGAAGCACTAATGCACCCACATCTATTACGACACAATAAAATTATTACTTATGAGGAATTATTAGATGACAAAGGGGAACTACAAACCAGACAGGAATTGAATGACCAGGGAACTGAGCTGGAATGGTGGGCCTATTTGCAACTCCAATCTAAATACTTAAAGGATAAGAAAGAATTGGGCATTAGCAGGAATAGAACTGAATTGGATGAAATCTTATTAGGACCATGATTGTATGGATGAAAAATTTTGGTTACAATATAAAATTAGATGATTGGCAAAAAATCTGGACCAGAAACAAAAAAATAACTCTAGCGATACCTTTCAAAGAAAATCTATACAAACTATTCTATAGATGGCACATACCTTCAGCAAGATTGGCAAAAATAAATACTAAACTCTCCCCCACTTGCTGGAAGTGTAATAAGGAAAGAGGAACTTACTATCATGTATGGTGGAGTTGCAATCAGGCCCAAGAATATTGGAAAAAAATATGTAAATGGATGCAGGAAATATGCGAAGTGGAAATACACTTCAAACCAGAATTTTTCTTGTTAGGAATTAATACCAAGACATACACCAAAGAAACTATCTATTTAATGATCCACATTATCACGGCAGTGAGAATGGCATTTGCACAAAAATGGAAAAACAAAGATACTCCAACTGAAGCGGAATTATTGAGGAAGATTACATTATGTGCAGAAATGGACAAACTAACAAAGGAACTAAAAATAAAGAAGAAACGGACTATTATAAAATATGGAAAAAATTTTATGGTTGGCTAGACAGAAGAAAGATCCAGTAACTTCTTGAATGATTGGACTTAACAAGTGAAGGACAATGAGGGAAGCGAGCTTAGCGGTACCAGGTTCAAAATGTAATGTATGTTTGTTTATGTCTACGTTTGTGCGTATTTATTCAATAAAAACTTTATATAAAAAAAGAATAGCTCAAGAATGGTGCTTTCAATTGGATTAGGCCAGAGCTATATTCAAAAGCAGTCCTTCAAGGCACTGTGTGCAAAAAACAGAGAGTTTTAGCAGACAGATATTTCCATTTCTCCAAACCCTCCTGATTATTGAACTACTGACTTTGATGGCCAAAAACCAGTAATTAAAAAAAACCCTGACAAGCCTATAGAAAGCAAGTAGAACATTGGAAAGGAGAGGATTCAGAATGAACATACTGCCCCCAGGTCTCTCTACAACATCTGAGCTGAAAAAGTTTCTGTTATGTATGTAGGTTTGAATGTTATTGGTTTATTTGAACTGTTCTTGTAAAATGTCAAATGGTATTGGTTTAAACAGTGCGGGAAGAAACCCTGCACTCCCATTGGCTGGCAACTACGGCTGCAGGCTATAAGAGGCAGCCGTAGCCCAGCCAACTCGGGTCCATTCGAGCTGTAGTCACTGAATAAACTCTTCACTGAAGCTCTTCGCGTCTGACTCTTCATGCAAACTTAACACTGGCGATGAGGATGGGATTGCCCTGAAGAGAAGACGCGCGAAGATAGCAGAAGAGCGAGATGGCTGCTAAACACCCCCAGCCCGTTCGATCCGGCGCAGAAGACTGGGACTCGTATGCGGATCGCTTCCAGATGTACCTGGAAGGAAACGACCTCGTCGACATTCCCGAGAGACGGAAGAGGGCGGTATTTCTCACGCACTGCGGTCCGGCAGTCTTCAAGATGGCGAAGGCTTTAGTGGGAGCTGCAGAACTGAAGATAATGGAATGGCCTGATTTGGAGAAGCTTTTAAGAGCCCATTACGCCCCACAAGTATCGTGCCTCATTAAGAGACACGGATTTTACCGTCGGGATCAAGGGGAATGCGAGAATGTTAATGACTTCGTGGCAAGTTTAAGGGACATTGGGGTGCTTGTGACTTTACCAACTTAGAAGAGGCCATGCGTGATCGGTTTGTTTTAGGCCTCAAAGATAAGGTCTTACAAAGCAAACTGTTAATGAAACCTAAGATCACATTTAAAGAGGCCATTGAAGAAGCTGTTTCAGCGGAAGCCACCAAGTCCTCAGCAGCGCCATGAAAAGATTAACAAGGCCTCAAGCCAGGCCTCAAGCCATTCTGATGTGGAAAAATCTACAACAGCCCATTGAACAAATAGACTCTGATTCAGATTGCAGTGAGGTGGAGGAAGGGATTTTTAGACTCAGAATGGAGAAGAAAAGGAAAGACCCTGGGAGAAAGAAGCAAGAATATTATTGCAGAGGCTGTGGGGGGCATCCCGACTGAATGCAAGTTCTTAGACACCATCTGCCTACGTTGTGAGAAAAGGGGTCACCTAGCCAGAGTCTGCAAATCATCCAGAACTCCACCTAGTAGGAAGAAATTTCCTGAAAAGGATTTTAAGCCCAACAACTTCTTTGAAAAGATGGGGCACAATTCAGAAGCAAATGGGAAGAATGAAACTCACCAAACAATCACCATTGATCATTCTTCACCCTTGAGAAGCAGAAAAGTACACGTGAAGGTGTTCATTGAAGGAAGCCTTGCCAAATGGAAGTGGACTCAGGCTCTTATTTATCTATGGTGTCATGGGACACTATTCACAGGCTACTTCCCAACATTCAGAAGAAACATTTCCAGAAGCAAGCACTGACTCTTAAAGACTACCAAGGGAACAAGATTCCAGTAGTTGGAGCAAGAGATTTCAACATGCAGTTTAAAGGCCACACCAAACGTTTGCCTCTGACCATCGTGGACAAGGATTGCCCAAGCTTGCTGGGACCTGAGTGGTTCAAGCCACTAGGCATCGAGGTGACTGGCATCAATCACGTGAGCAACTCTGAATGGGAGGAGGCCTTGAAGTCTGAGTTTCCAGAGGTCTTCAGCGAAGGATTGGGCAAGTATATGGGGACCCCTATCACTTTTAACCTAGATCCCAAGGTGCCCCCAATTCGTTTAAAGCCCAGGAGGGTTCCATTTGCTTTAAAGAAAAAAATTGATGCACAATTAGACAATTAATTGCTCAAGGGGTTTTAGAGCCCACTGACCACTCCAGATGGGAAACACCCATAGTCACACCAGTCAAGGCTGATGGGTCAGTAAGAATTTGTGGAGACTATAATGGGACACTGAACCATGCTGCAGCAGAGCATATCCAGTTCCAGTTGTGCATCATCTGCTACATTCACTTGGCAGGGCACAGTCTTTGCCAAATTGGACTTGGCCCAGGCATATCAACAACTAACAGTTGATGATGCCACTGCAGAGGCCCAAACCATTGTGACTCACAGAGGTGCCTTCAAATGTAAAAGGTTACAATTTGGAGTAAGCGTGGCACCAGGCATTTTTCAAAGTCTTATGGAAAGAATGCTGCAAGGACTGCCAGGGGTAGTGCCTTACTTTGATGATGTGTTAATCTCTGCTGAAAATGACACTCAGCTTCAAGAAAGACTCAGAGAAGTCCTTACCAGATTCAGAAAAGCGGGGTTGAAAGTCAAGGAAGAAAAATGCACACTTAAAATAGACAGGGTTGAGTTCCTGGGCTACATGATTGACAAGCATGGCATCCACCCTACTGATGCCAAGGTTAAAGCAATCAAAGAAGCCCCTAAGCCTAAATGCAAAACAGATTTGCAAGCCTTCCTTGGACTCATTAACTTTTATCACATGTTTCTACCTCAAAAGGCATCCATTGCTGAACCTTTGCACGATTGCTTGATAAAAAGCTGTTTGGATCTGGGGAGGAAGGAACAATCAGCATTTAACAGTATTAAGAGACTAATCACATCTGATGCTGTATTGATACAATTCTCTGAGAATTTGCCTGTTGTACTGACTTGTGATGCATCCCCTTTTGGAGTGGGTGGGGTTTGAGCCACAGGCTTCCCAGTGGAAGGGAAGCCCCTATTGCATTTTACTCTTGCACTTTGACCAAAGCAGAGAGGAATTATAGCCAACTGGACAAGGAGGCATTGGCAGTTGTTGCAGCTGTCAAGAAATTTCATGAATATCTGTATGGCAGCTCATTTACCATTGTTACAGATCACAAACCTTTATTAGGCATTGTGGCAGGAGACAAACCTACACCTACTATCCTGTCACCAAGAATGCTGAGGTGGACTGAATTTCTTGCAGCCTATTCATACAAACTGATTCACAGGCCTGGCAAGGACATTGGACATGCTGATGCACTGAGTCGTTGCCCACTGCCTTGCCACAAGGTGGACTTTGAACCTGAAACACACCTTTTTCCTAGAGACTGTTGCTAAGCTTCCAGTTCATGCTGCTGAGATTGCCAGAGAGACTGCCAAAGACACTGTGTTGGCTCCTGTTATAGGCTGGATTAAGAAAGGTTGGCCTCTTCAAGATCTACCTCACCTTGCCCAATCTTTTAAGTCCAGACAAACTGAATTATCTGTATTAAGAGGATGTATTTTGTGGGGTAACAGGGTGGTTATTCCTGCAAAACTGCAAAGAGAGGTTTTAAATGTTACATGAGGGTCATCCTGGTATTGTAAGGATGAAGGGATTGGCCAGGAGTTATGTATGGTGGCCAGGTATTGACAAAATGGTTGAAAACTGGGTTGCATCTTGTCCCAATTGCCAGGTAGTCAGGCCTGCTCCACCTCATGCCCCCACACAGGAATGGGAATGTCCTAGGGGCCCGTGGTCTAGGATCCACATTGATTTTGCAGGCCCTACTAGAGGGCACACGTTTCTGGTTATAGTAGATGCATATTCCAAATGGCTCGAGGAAATTCCCATGACATCCACCACAACTGATGCTGTCATCAAGCAGCTCAGAAAACTGTTTGTAACCCATGGGTTACCAGATATTCTTGTCTCTGACAATGGCCCTCAATTCACATCTAACATTTTTGAATCCTTTCTAGCACAACAGGGTATCAGACATGCCCTCACTGCCCCTGGGCACCCTTGCTAATGGCTGGGCTGAACGCATGGTACGCTTTACCAAAGAGAAGCTCCAGCAGCTGGGTCCTGGGACATCACTGAGAAGTTGAAAAACTTCTTAGTGTTCAGCACATCACTCCTAGCCCATCTATAACTTATCCCCAGCAGAGTTGTTGATGGGTAGGAAACTTAGGTCTTCCCTTGACCGCCTTCATCCCACTTCCACGCACCACTGGATTCCACTTCCAAAGTTCGTACTTTCAGTGTGGGTGATTCTGTGTATGCTAAGAATCTTATAGGTGAGCCTCTGTGGATTCCTGCTGAAATAACTCACATCACTGGCCCTCGTTCTTACAGGGTACAAACAGAGGATGGACTCCTCTGGAGCAGGCACATTGACCAACTTAGATCCAGGTTCCCTCAGGAACATCGCCCCTGTCTCTCTCTGGGTCCCTCACCTGATGTCACTTCTAGGGGGGAAGGGGAGGAACAGGAGGAGAATCAGCAAGCAAGAATCAACCCCATGTGTAACGAGCCATTATGACAGGAACCATCCCGAACCCTGTCACAATGCCAAGATCCATCCTTAGAAGTGGAAGATTGCACATCACTACCTGACTTGGGTGCTGACATTGGAATGGAGATGGGTTGGGAGGAGAGACCAGATTCTAACAGTCTAACAGGGTCTCCTTTCACAGGAAGTCCCAGCAGGAAATGTCAGCAGACACATTTTCCTCTCACTGGGTGAGAACGTTAAAACTTCTGAACCACGAAGGTCTCAAGCGACATAAGAGCCCCACCTATTTAAAAGAATACATTAGATAGGTTGGGGTTTGGTATGGACTGAACCTAGTGGGAGGGGTGTTATGTATGTAGGTTTGAATGTTATTGGTTTATTTGAACTGTTCTTGTAAAATGTCAAATGGTATTGGTTTAAATAGTGCGGGAAGAAACCCTGCACTCCCATTGGCTGGCAACTACGGCTGCAGGCTATAAGAGGCAGCTGTAGCCCAGCCAACTCAGGTCCATTCGAGCTGTAGTCACTGAATAAACTCTTCACTGAAGCTCTTGGCGTCTGACTCTTTATGCAAACTTAACAGTTTCAATGATCACTTGGAAGCATCAAAAATTTAAAGTTTCATGGAGACTTTTGCAGCCTAGATCTGGCAGTCCAATCTCAGAGTCTGAGGGGGGGGGAGTAGTTTTCCAGCATTCACTATTTTGAATAACCAGGTGTACTTTGCATGTTTATATTTTCTTCCGTAGAGTGGCAAGGAAAGAAACCACGTGCAGAAGAGCGATGACAGAACTGAGAACCTGCAGCTGATCAGAAGGATTGTTGAATCCTTGCATCTGAGCCAGGCCTTAGCTGGCATGAGAGACTTTGACCTGCTGACACGAGAGCACTGGCGTCTGTTGGGCATTCAGGACCTGGCCATGGGAGGCTCTATTGTCATGGAATTGGAGCCTGTTGCGCCACATATTGGTAAATGGACAGAGCTGGCTCCAAAGCAGTGTTTAATTGGAGAACAAGATCTGAGTCCTTGCAGGGTTAGCAATTTAGAATATATTTGGGGTACATGGATCTACACTTATCTGTTGATACACAACATGCTTGGTTAAGCTACAATAGGGTGGGGTAATCTTGACTGAAGGGTTGTGGGAAGTCAGCCACTGGCTTAGCATGCTATGTGTAACAGGCCACTTACTGCTATTTGTTTGACCTGGTTTTACATTTAGATGTCCTGAGGTAGATTTTCACCCAGTTCTCAGAAGTTTAAGGAGATCAGGTTTGCAGAGATTTATCTCTGGAACCACAAGAGATGGTTCTTTGGAACTGGGGCAGTGTTGGGCAGCTCAGAGAGCAAAGCTAGCTGGATTGAATCTGCTTTCTGGTTGGGCAAAACTGTTTGTAAGAATGGAACCAGAGGGACTAAAATGCATGGTTGAACCTCTTGTGACTACAGATACAACATCACCTGCAGTTTCATGGTGCATTGAGTTATGTCTGAGTTGAAACTTCTTTCCCCATAATTTAAACAAATCTTGAGTAGCCAACTCAAACGAGTAGCTTAAAACCACTAATGACTACCATGCTTGTTCTTCCTACTTCTCCCCCTGCCCATAACAACAGATTATGGCGGCATGATATTTGAGGAGCTGGCTCGGCTGAATCCTAAGATGGCTGTGGAACTTCTTAGCAAGAACTTCAGGGAGTTCTGCAAGAGATGTCCATCAGGCAGTGAGTTCTTGGAGCACTGGAATCAAGAGGAATTCACAAGTAATATGGAAGAAAATGGAATAGAGATCCCAAAGAGATGATTAGGGTGTATTGGGGGCTTTCTGTTACCTTAACATCTAAGAGTAGGGAAAGAAGAAACACCTGGAGGCATCTAAAATAAAGAACAGATACTCCTTGTTTAGCAACCACAATTGAGACTAGTGCAGGGGTGGGCAAACTTTTTGACTCGAGGGCCACAATGGGTTCTTAAACTGGACCGGAGGGCCAGAACAAAAAGCATGGATGGAGTGTTTGTGTGAGCTAATATAAATTCAAAGTTAGATTACTTCACGTAGCCTTCTGGGAGAGCAAGAGAACCCTCGGCTCTGCAGGCGGATAGAACAGCCAAACAGGCGGATCCGGCCCCCAGGCGTAGTTTGCCCATGGCTGGACTAGTGGCTTGATCATTAAGCAAAGCAATCATGAAGTGAAACCATGATTGAGTTTATTATCCTACTACAGCTTTACTTACCTTTACAGAACCATGAAAGTTGTAAATATGATGATTGGTTGTATAGTTACTTTTCATCACTTTTAGAACTGCAAACCATTGCTAAATCAGACAGTCACTAAATGAGGACTACATGTATTTCCTGCAGCAGTCTTGAGACTTTGCAAGGATATCGTATTTTCAATGTACCACCATTTCAAACTCTTGTTGCCCAAATTTTATGATTTCACCATGGAAATGAAGTAAGATATTCTGATGATACAAGATACTGCAGGAACAGGAAAAATCTAGTTGTTTGTAAGTAGGTGAGGAGAAATGATAGCCACTTATAACCGCCAGTTATTATTAGATGATAAGGGAAATGCCTGAACCTGTTCTGACCAAAGCTTCCTAGACCGTAATTACGCACACTTTATTTTAAAACAAGTCTTATTTTATTGCAATGCTGGGAATTGTTTTCATTCCCAGCTGCTAATGAATCTCAAACAGTCCCTTGAGATAAGCACCCACCTTTCTTTTCTGTGAAGTGCTGCCAAAACAGAAGTATCAAATGAACTAGAAAAATAAAACCAACCAAAGTACAAAGAGCTTCAAGAATGAGTCTGACCTGAACGAACTACTTTGCTTCCTGCAAAGGTTTCATCATCTTTGCCTATCCTTTATACCTTATGGGAGGGGCAATCACCTCCCAGCCTTACTCCCAAGTCACCCCTTTTGTTTCAGCTGCTCTTGCCTTCTAGCAGCTCTGACTTTATGCTGGGAACAGGCTCCCTGGGTCCTCTGCCTTGCTGCTGCCAGAGTCCAGAGGCTCGGAGGCATCACCCCACTCCCAGATGGTCCTGGCCCCATCTCTGCATCAGATGCAGGACCCTCATCCGAGTCCTCTCCAGACTCCCAGACTGATCCCCTTTCTTCCCCACTGTCCGATTCGCTGCCGTCTGCACAGGCTGCTGGCAAACCACAACAGAACCAATTGTTGTTAGCTATCTTCACTTCCCATTTAAAAATATATCTCTTCTCTCTCAAATAAAATAATAAAAAATAATATGCAGGTATTCAGTCTGTCCATCATGGCAGCTTGTCTCTTGGAATCACAGCCACATATTTTGTGCCCTCTACCTATCCTCCTGCCTTGCTGGTATATCTAGCAGGAGATGGGACATGTTCCCTTCAAGAGCCACCCCAGTTTGATGACCACTCAGCAAAGGGAAATGCAGCCTCTTTTGCCAGGGCACTTGGTGCTGGAAAGTGGCAATGCCCAGTTAGTATAAAAGAGCAATAGTAATAGTGCAAATAGGGGTTTTAGTTTTTGTAAAAAGAGGGGTTTTAAGGGATCCTTGTTCAATTTTTTTGTTAAATTTTTAGGGATTAGGGAGGGGGTGGGATGTAGGGCCGGTTGGAACTTGGGGGTCCGCTGGATCAATTCCAGTCCAGGTCAGGAGAGGGTCATGACAGGGAGGGAACAGGATTGGGGCTCTCTGGGACTCTAGGGGAAGGGTGGGGATTGCAATCTCCATGGTGATTGGGAATGGCAGTAGATGGATGAACAGAGGGCCATATCGTAGTTCGGGAGTGAGCCTCGCTATCTTGAGCGGTGGCGTGCTCTGACCCTCTTGTTTCTGCCTGCTTCCCTGGGGGTATGGGAGAGAGGCCCCTGAGCTCAGGTTGGTTTATTTAAATGCCAGGTTTGTGATGAACAAAGCTCCTCATCCTGAGCTGATCGAGGAGGAAGGCAGACCTGGCCTGCATTACAGAGACCTGGTTGAGCCCAGAGGGAGGAGTCCCTCTGTCTGAGTTATGCCCACCAGGTTTCCATGTGCTGCACCAACCTCGAGCCCAGGGTAGGGGCAGGGGGGGGCAGCAGTTGTTATTAGGGAGACCCTTTGTCTGCAGGAGGCCACTGTCCCTCAGATAGGTGGGTGTGAGTCTCTCCTCCTGAGGTGGGGCTCTTGTGGTCAGTTGGGCCTGTTGCTCACGTACCTTTGTCCCAGCTCGTGACAACAGCCCTGCCTGATCTACTTGACCTGCTATCGGGGTGGCGGTTGAGTTCCCCAGACTTATTGTGGCTTTGCATTGCAACTTGCCTTCTCTGGTGGAGTGTCAAGATGGATCAGGAGTTCATGGCTACCATGCCATGGACTGACCTGACCCAAACAAAATACAGGGTCTGTGGTGGAGGTCACATGCTCACCTTGTTTTATCACTGGACAGTGGTTTAATACTCTGTGGGGGATCCCCCTATTCAACCCCTGTCATGGACCATCATTATCTCCCTAGCTGGCTTCCTAGCCTTCCCCCTCCTTGCTGGGAAAGCAGAAACAGACTAGGTAGTGCCTCACCCAAAAGGTTAATGGTGCTTAAAATTTCCAGATGGTGCTGGGTGATGATTGATTCCTTACCCAGCCGATGGATGCCTGGTGGATGGGCTGGGAGCTCTCAGCTTCGAACACATTGCACTGCGCTTCTGACCCGCGTACCCGATCAGATAGTTGCTCCCTTTTTCCACGGTGCTCCGGAGATGAACCGCCAAAGGAGCCTGAGAGCAGTTGGAGGACCAGTTCATCCAAATCTGATCAATTGCAGTTAAGATCCTTTACCAGGTCTTATCTTGCAGTGATGAGGCGGCGAAGTGAGTTTACTTCTCTGTTCTCACTCGTCCACAGATAATCACCCGGCCGCCCTGTTTAGGGTCACCCATTCCCTTCTTAATCAGGGGCGAAGGAGGACCCTTTGTGGAGGTGGGCGAAATTTAGTCAACATCTGTCGGACAAGATCGCTCAGATCCGGGCGGTCTGGACTCCGACTGGTCAGGGTCTATCATGGGGAAGCGACTGGTCTTGTGGATACTATTTGGGAAGAATTCAATCCTGTGACTCCAGATGAAGTGGACAGGATCATGGGGAAACTGAGTGCCACCACATGTTTATGGATCCGTGCCCCACCTGGCTGGTCTATGCTGCTCGGGAGGTTACTCCAGGCAATGTTTGCACGCTCTCTGAGTGAGGGATGCTTCCCCTCCACCCTGAAGGAGGTGGTGGTGATGCCCCTCCTCAAGAAGCCTGCTGGACCCAGCTATTTGAACAACTTTCGTCCTGTCTCCAACCTTCGCTTTGTTGGGAAGGTTGTTGAGAGCATGGTGGCCGACAGCTTCCGATGTTCCTGGAGGAAACTGATTATCTGGACCGTATCAATTGGGTTTCAGGCCTGGGTACAGCACAGAGACAGCATTGGTCTCACTGGTGGGTGATCTCTGGAGGGCTCAGGATAGGAGTTATTCCTCTATCCTGGTCCTATTAGATCTCTCACCAGCTTTCGATACCATCGACAGTGGTATCTTACTGCGACGCCTTGAGGAGTTGGGAGTGGGAGGCACTGTTTTACGGTGGTTCTCCTCCTACCTCTCACCGGGTCGCCAGCAGTCAGTGTTGGCAGGAGGACGGAGATGACCCCAAGGCCCCTCCTTTGTGGGGTGCCCCAGGGGTCAGTTCTCTCTCCTCCTGTTCAACATCTATATGAAACCACTGGGTGAGATCATCCATGGTTTTGGGTGAGGTATCATCAGTATGCTGATGATACCCAGCTTTATCTCCACCCCAAACCAACCCAGTGATGCCATCGACATGATGTCGGTGCCTGGAAGCAGTGCGGATCTGGATGGGGAGGAACAGGCTTTGACTCAACCCGGCCAAGACCGGTGGCTGTATGTACCAGCATCTTGGATTGTCCAGGATGTTCCTTCTCTGGTTATGGGGAAAGGTGTTACACCCCATCGAAAAAGCAATTTAGGCATCCTCCTGGATGCGGCTCGGTTTGGAAGATCATGTAGGAGGCGTGGCCAGGGCATTTGCCCAGGTTCGCTTGGTGTGCCAGTTAGCCCTTATCTGGACTGAGATGCCTTATGTATGGTTACTCATGCACTTGTTACCTCCTATGGACTACTGCAACGCTCCCTACATGGGGGTTGCGGGTTGTGATGGGAGGATCCCGATACTTCCATATTACACCCCTCCATGAGCTGCATTGGTTGCGGTTGCCCTCCGGGGGATTCAAGGTGCTGCTAATCACCTATAAAGCCTTACATGGCTTAGGGCTGGGGTATTTGTGGGAGCACCTACTGCCAGCAACAACTGCCCATCGCCCCATGCACTTCCACAGACAGGGCCTCCTGAGGGTGCCGTCGGCCAGACAGTGTCAACTGGCGACCCCAAGGGGAGAGCTTTCTCTGTGGGTGCACCCGCCTTTGGAATCAGCTGGCCTTGGAGCTTTGGATGGCTCCTGACCTTGATCCTTCGTCCCGTGACCTGAAAACATGGCTTTTCAGCTGGCCGACCTGGACTGAGGGGGTGTTTCTTATTGGTGTTTGTTAGTTTTAATTAGTTTATTGGGATGTTGTATTTGATACTTTTTTAAATGTTGTATTGTATGTTTTTTATTGTTGTGAGCCTCCTGAGTCCTTGGGAGATAGAGGCTGCATAAAATCCCAATAAACATAAACATAAACATTATAGCACTTAGACTTATTATATACTGTCCCATAGTGCTTTACAGCAGGGATCCACAACCCCTAGCCACCACCCACTACCAGGCCTTAAGCAGATCAGAACTGGGCCACAGAAGTGGCGGAAAACATTTGTGCACACATTCCCTCTTCAATGGGTGAGCATGTGCATTTGTGTGATTGGCAGGCACCGTGGCCACCACTCAGGTGGATCCATCCCCTCTCCCTACTACCTACCCTACTACCAGACACAAAGGCAGAAAGATTGGGGAACTCTGCTTTACCACACTCCTGGGTGGTTTACAATATCACCATTATTTGAATATTGCCCCCAACAATTTGGGTCCTCATTTTAGTGATCTCTGAAGGATGGAAGGCTGAGTCAATTTTGAGCCTGGCAGGATTGAACTCCAGGCTGTGGGTAGATTTGCCCACAATACTGCATTCTAATCACTGCGCCACCAAGTCTCCTGATACTGCGTTGCAGTAGGAGAGAGCTGGAAGCATGTAAAATGGCCAATAATGATGTCAATTAATCAACCAGTGGGAGTTTACTTTGTTGTGTGAGCAGATCCTAATCTATATTTCCTAATGCCCAGGTGAACTGAGGATTTAATATGAGTTTCAAGTCTTCTGTGCTCATCTTCAGAAGATGCATCTTGCCCATTCCCAAATCAGAGAAGATTACTTACTTGGAAATGTTCTATTATTTCTTTTCAGAAGTGTTTGTCCGCAGTGGTTCCCAAAGGAGTCTCCAATGGGCCAGATCAAGTTTCTCCTTCCTGAGGAAGGCTGTGGTTAGGAAACCCATTTCAAAGCCCAGGTATTTATCTCATACACCCAGAAGAATACATGCTGCTCTTTCATTCCAATTCTTAGCCAAACAGGAGTAGTATGAGTACATACCAAAAATAGAGGGGCTTAAGCCCCGCCCATTTTAATGATGTCATGTTTTGTTTACATTGTGCACCATGCCCTTTTTGTGACATAGTGTTTTGTTTACACTGTAGCTCCGCCCTTTTGTGACATCTTTGTTTACACTGTAGCTCCACCCCTTTTGTGACATCATGGAGCACTGCCACCCCACCCCTAACCCTCCCCTCTTTACCCACAAACCCTAACTTACGGAAGAACTGTAACGTCATAGTGGGGCCCCCTTTGGCTTATAAATCCTTTAGGCGTGTGGGGTGGTGTCATCAACTGCACGGACCCTCTCTGACCCCGGGACCTTTCACCGGAAGCTCTGTAACAGCAAACACCCGTTTTACCGTGTCCCACAATGCCTTTCGTCTTGAAGTGTTGCAACATGTTAATTATTCATCTGAAAGAGTTCCCATTGGTCCGTAGATGTAGAGTCAGAGAATTCAGGAAGTAAAGCAGCTCTGTTTGCAGAGCTAATGTCTTTAAAAGCTGGGTAAATAATAGCTTAAAACTGATAACAAGACTCCTGCTGTGTCTGTTTGCAGAGTTAATGCAAGGAATGATAGCTGTCAATTCTCTGCACTTAGAATTTCATTTTTTACTTTGCTGTGTTGTAAAATAAAAAGCTCTTTTGCAAAGAAAACCA